>JAZAQC010000023.1:1200000-1800000 GCA_036289425.1 Rhopalosiphum nymphaeae
TAGGCTATATACCATTAATCATTATGTATATCTCGTAAAATAATAATAACACATAGGTACACGATTTAACGATGTTAAATAAATCGATGTTTGCTAGTCCGTGGCGTGCGCGCGCGTGCGTAGATAATTTGCGTCGTGTAAAAATATATTTAGGCGAAAATGTAAAAAACGAAGTGACAACAATAATGGAAAACTTTCGAATGTTCCTGCTCATCATCCCCGCTCTACCAAATCTAAACTTTTATATAGTACGCTAGAATATTCTATCGGCATGTGCAGTTTTCGCAAGAATAGCATGTATAATAATAATAATATGGTGTACCTATATTATCGCGTCGTATAAACCCCGCAGTAGCGGACAACGCTGCAGCAGTGTTTAATATAATAATATTGTATTTAAGTTGAGTACTCGCGTAAGTTGTCACTACCTCATTGTTGACAAATTTGTACGTCGCAACTTAAGATTCGTGTAGTTAACATATTATAGTCCATTATAGCTGTTTTAGGCGATAAAATAAGGAACATCGTAAACATAATGACGTTAATCCGAACGTATTCAGCAGTCAATTGAATAATGATATGTAAATAATATGATCGTTAATTGCAACAATGATAATATATAGATCGGCGCTATGACAATAATAATTAAAGTATATAACACATTTATGAGCAATATGGATATGAAATATCGATGAATAAAAAAAACCTTGATCAACGTTTAGAACTTCTTAACTACAGCAGAAATCAAAGAAAAAAATCATTATTGTAGATTGGACGTTTAAATTCACGCTTATAATTTGTCAATACCCCCATCGGTTGTATCAACTTAATATAAAAATGAACTGTTGTTGTTAATTGTTGATTACGTTTTTTTAGAATTGTTGGTTTGCCCCTCTCCCACTTTAAGATCTTGGCTACGCCACTGCCTATTGGTAATATTAGGTTTAAAATATTTATACATCTATATATTATGTATATATTAACACGTCAACATTTTTTATCGAGAAATACATTTCTACAAAAAATTACTACTCGTGTCGTATGGTATTTACTCGCTATGTTTGACAGCTCATTTTTTGACATCGGAAGACGAAAGTATTTTTTAGTTTGATTAAATTGACCGTATAAATCTCGTGATAGACTATTTTTAAAGTTTGTTTCATTCAACTATTACTGAACATCACACCCACGCTGATAGATTATATACAATAAACACTTACATTTTGTATTAACGAGCTTTTAATAATTTAACACACGTTTTGTCGTTAAAAATAATTCGTCCATAAAATTCACCTATATCACTCATTAAAATATAAATACATATAAATATATAATATAACTCCCAAAAAAACACCAGCAAGTTTTTTAAGCACCGAACATAACATATTAATTAAAAATACAATTATAAAAAAATGCTGGTGTGTAAAGAAATGGTATACGTATATAGTAAATTATGTAGTCAACTCGATCGAATGTATATTATATTATATTATGTACCCCTCTTCCACCGATGGAAATTTTTGTTTATCCCACTCGTGAAGCATATAATAATGACAAAATACGATAATGACATACGTAGGTATACGACAAGTCTTGTGTGTTGTATACTCGTGTGTAAAGGCGTCCGGCTGATGTACTTCGGTTACATATAACATTAAAGTGGCACGGGCGATCCGCGGCGGCAAAAGTCGAAACGCTCAGAGAATTAACCCGACTTGCGTGCAGAGTACATAATAATATGTATATATATTATATACGTACAACACCCCTGCTTCGCCCCACCAATCCACCGCCTCGATACCCACCCCGGAATCGACGGCGGCGGCGAGTGGCACTTGGCGCTATGTTCTTTAGCGATTCAAAACCATCCCCTCACCTCCGTTTACCGCCGCGCGTGTTCCCATGGGAACGGCAACCCTGTGGGACATCGGGCGTAGGTGCGGCAGTCGTGGCCGGCGGTGGCAACGACGGGTGATGCGGCGGCCGCGGTGGCGGGGGTTGCGGAAGACGACGACGACGCCGCCGACGACGACGACGACGACGACGACGTCAAGGACGCGCTCGCGAACTCGCACACGATCGTCGTCGTTGTCGTACACCACCACACAGGCGGCGGCGTATTCCCCGGAGGCGGAATTCAAAACCCTCGAGAGGTGGAGTCGATTTTACCCTATCGTGGCCGCAAAATGGGTGGCGGTGCGCTCGTTTGTGTGTGCGTGTGTGTACAACTATACCCCCTGCAGTCTGCACCCACAGTTATATATAATATGTTATATTTATATGTACGTATATATGACTAAAGTGCACCGCGTTGCCCGCTCATGTTTGTGCAATGCGCTGCGAAGGCCAGCGGCGCTAACAGTATATACACACAGATATATACATGCGCGAATATAAGTAAATACGCATGTATAATATATATATATATATTTGGCGAGTGAGCTACCCCACCACGCTGAAAATTCTTATTATTTCGACGAAACGCGCGCAAAAACTTTCGTCGGCCAATCTAATTTACACCACGCGCTCCTCGTATATATATATACTCGTAGACTCACATGCACACACACAGACACACACACTCACACACGCTCACACACTCTCTCTCTCTCTCTCTCGCACACACACGTGTACACGCAAGGAAGCGCGTGCGCTCACCTCTTTAATAATGAAAAACTTTCCGCGAGAAAATCGACGCTCGAGATTTAATAATTGACTACACGACCGCCGCCGAATGCGCTCGGTGCGGTAGCGGCGGCGACGATGACGGCGACGTCATCGGATAATTCGCAAAGCTCGACCTCGTTGTATAATATACGACCCGTATAGGATGTTAACAATCTCCGAATTTTATAACGATAATATAGTTTATCCGTCTTACATTTTATAATGGTTGTATATATATATATATATATATATATTATATAAAGGCTTACCGTTCACGCTTGGGCGCACGTTGGGTAATATAACCTGCAGCGGAGAGGTCGAGGAGCCAATCGTAAGATTCACGTTTCTTCCTTTTTTTTCCTTTTATAAAACCTTGCGATTAGTTTAAAAATAACGATACAATTTAAAATTTATTTAAAGAAATTGAAAACGGTGATTTTTCGTGTTTGTCTAACGCTAATGTGCAGTACAGAGAGGATTTCTAAACGTGCGTAACGATAAAAGTGTTGAATACATTGTAAATTGAATTTACCTTAACGTACTGAAGTCTATTTGAAATCGATTTCCTTCATTTTTAATTCTTCGATATCATCTTCTATATTCACCAAAAATATTACCGTGTCGTGAGTATGTGAATCAGCGCAATAAACATGTAGAGTCGGCAAAATACGTAAATAGTATTAAGTGGTTGCATTAGTCTAGAAGAAACTAAAAAACGCCACACTGTGTCATTTATTTGGTTTAATTAATTTTGACTATATGGCCAACTGACATCAATGATAAAAATATATACATATTATATTCGATATAAAAAAAATAATTTATTATTGTTGTCATCGTTGACACAACACTTGTTATTCCGGGGAAATTTTTTTATAAATATTCTAAAAATAGTGGCAGTACTTGAAAACACGGTTTGGTAACGACATACTAAGTGTTTAGTGCACCACATACTATTTTTACACAAATTTATAATACTTATTATATGTTTTTATTTTAATTATCTTATGATAAAAAATTTTCACTATGAAAAGTAAAAATTATCACATGAAAACTGCATTGCAATACCATTGCTTCTTTTTATAATATATTAATATATCATGTAATAACTTTATCATAATGTTTAATTTTCATAGCATTGCATTATATCGTATAGAAATGAATAAATATTCAATTATTATTAATTTAATTTCGAAACTATCTATCCGTTTATTTTATTACATCATCTTATTAAACTAATGTGAAATGGTATTTAAAATGCTTATGTCGAAAGTCAAAGATCTCGTCACGAATAACAATCTGACGTATACTGTATATGGTTTTAAAAATATGTTCTTCATTATTTTAAATAATCTTATACCAAATAGCTACAACTTTTTATGTAAATTATATGGTTTTAAATTGTTCCGGCTTTCATTACCCAACTATACATCGCCTGACTGCGATATAATAAGTACTTCCGAGTAGTTGTATTAATATTTAATTATTATCTACACAACAGAATAACGATAATAATATTATGTGTTCAAGAAATAAGGGCATTTTAGGTTCTACAGAACGGAGTAATGAATGTATTGATTTTATAAAACATTATTAATTATTTTCATATGTGTGCTTTATTTGGTAAGTCTGTCATCACTTTTAGATTATTTGATTTTCAACTTTGAAGTGGTTTCTGGTAGAAAATTTGTTCTAGATGGTAGATCCCATTTATATTTTTCTTATATCCGTATAAAATATTAAAAATACGTAAATTCAATTTTTGATATAATTTGTCAAAATCATAAAAATTAAAAAATTACAATTTGAAAATTTAATACAGAGTTGTTCATATTAAAACTAAAAATTTTAATAAATATATAAGCACGTGCTCAACAATATTTTTATAGACATTTTAAATTCAAATTTGAACAAAACTACTTTTGACTTAAAACTTGACATAGGTATATTATGCATTTTACTACACTCAATACATTTTCAATGTATACCTAGATACATAGATTAATTTCAAGACATTATTTACATTATTTTACGGTAAGGTTGTATTTATTCAAAAGTTAATGATATAATAATATGTAATAAATTATATTTATTATTGTATTAATAACACAATACATGCAATGTTTTGGGCAAAAATTAAACCAACCTACCCTAATACTTATTAGTAATTACTAATTACTAATAAAAAATAAAAATTACTAGCAATATCAAAAAATATGATACCTATAGGCTTAGTGATTTAGTCTGACAGACTGTCTCCACTCAACTCGTTTTTCGTATAGAATGATATATCATTGAATTTAAATTTAAATTTAACACATCCGTTACAATTACCTACTCGTCCTATATTTTACAACAGAGCAGTCCCCACTTTCTCACTTTTGTTTTATATTATTATAAGTGTAAGACACTCAGACCACGTGAATTGTGAACTATTCTGTTCATGTTATATATTAGGTGTAAATTATAATAATAATTTACCTTTACTTATCCAGAATAGTCAATAAGGTTTTCCTACTTTCGTGTGTTCCGGCTTTTTGTAAAACTCATCGACTCGCCCTATATAAATACTATAACTAATAGTGGTATCTATGAAAACAATACAGTATGGAATTACTAGATCCGATTCAATAATTGCCATTGCGACTGTTAACCCTTTTCAGTGATAAATTTGAAATAAATGAGTAGAACTTATCTCTCGTGTAATATCTAATATGTGTAGTAACCTCTATAACGCTGTGAATTATTATTTATTACCTATCATTCTTTATATTATATACGCACCAAACATTAATCAATATATATATATAATATAGATATTATGTATACAGAGAACTACAACAGAGATATATTAATTCTCCATGTTTGATAATATTTATCATAATAACTGATCGCTCATGAGTTATACATGATATAATAATAATACCTATTACCTCTGCATCAGTGGATCAGCCATTCAGCTATTATATACATGACTGCAAGATATGATGCATAAATGTTTACATAAAATAATTCGTATTCAGATATTAAACATATTATAGTTTTACAGTATTAATAACATCCTACTTAAATATTTCCTTAAGCTGAGTGATCCACCAAGTACGCTTACCCTAATTTTCCGTTTAATAATTAATTAATTGTAATTCAGATTTGTAGAACCTTTATGTATATATTTTAAATATCATGTTTTAAATTATTTTGATTTACTATACCTTTTAAAGAGTGTTCTGTGCCGATACAAATTTTTCAAATTAAAATCAACTTTTTTTATTTTAAATTATTAAGCATATTTTTAACACATTTCTATCTATATTTAAATCAAAATTCGAATAGATTGTTTTTGATTTATTAAATTCTATATGCTACTAAAGATAATTTTCTTTAAAAATTATTTTATAAAAATATAAATTGGATGTAGAGTTACCTACTTAATATTAAATTTGGTGCTAGGTAACACATATTAAAATAGTAAAGAAAAACTCAACTTGGTCAACATTCCCATCAGAGATGATGATAAAGCAGTCTATAAAGTGTTTTTAAAAACATAAGCACTATTATCTTTTATTTTATTGTCTCTGCAATCTGCATGAATCTATCTTAGCATTTATATTATGTTCGAATAATTTTTACTTATTAATAAATATTGATGGATTAATATTAATTACAGCACATTTTCAAATCATCGTAGCCCGTATAAAATCTACCAAATCCAATAGTATGGAACTATGTCTTTATAACTATTAATTCGAATAATAATTAGATTGGTACACATATATTTTCAAAATATGCATCTGTTAAATAATTTATGAGAAAAAAGTGATTCTCATTGAAAAAAAATATGTTGGGTAGTACAATCTAAGTATTTAAAAATTCCAAATATTCCATTATTAAACGGGGATGAGCAATTATCATACTTAGTGAATCTCTCTATACCAATAATCACACCATATCCATACACAGTAACACTCATTTACGAAAGTATGTATATTCAGTAAATTTTAACTTAAAAATATTATAAATCACGTTTCAATCGTATGTAGATAATTTTAAGTTATCTGCCGATGCCCAATAACAATTAAAACATGTCAGTTATGTGCGAAACTGTTTAAAATATTTATTTTCAATTTTCAGGTGGTCATTTCGACACAAGTTACGGTTGAAGGTCCTCTGTTGGCTGTATCGGATAACATGTTCGTACACAACAATTCAAAACACGGACGCCGAGCAAAACGTTTAGACCCAAATGACGGTAAGAATAGCTCAGTAAATATTTATTTTCGTATGGAATCGGTTTATCAGATATTAATATTACATGTATAGCTACCGCATAATTATTTAGGTTTGACGATTTAATTTGTGTGTGCGTACTGCGTATTGCAGAGTACGAGAAACGAGAATAGACGTATTATAAAACTTTATCATGCATTAAAAATAATTTTATACAACGAAATATTTCGTAAGGGCAATTTCCGCCGATTCTAATATTAGTATTTTGGTAAAGCCATAAAGGTCACTTTATATAATACTATGTATTTCCTCGCTGCGAACGACAACGAATAATAATAATATTATAGTATGTTTTCGGATATAATATTATTGTCATGAACGTTTTTCCCCCGTTTTTATCGTGCGGTATATTGCATATTATGCGTAGACAAGTTTGACGGCATATCTACCAACACGACCTAATATTTATTTTAATTGACTTGGAGCACGAACAAAAATACAGACATGCACAAAACACATTACAGGGTCAGGGTGTCTAGTGATTGTTAAAAGCCGAGCAAAACGCCAGAGTAATACTAAACAGATATTCGCGAGTTTTGACGTTTTGTTTTGTTTCTTTAAAGTAAGAGGACAAAAAAAAATATAAAATGGAAAGGAAAATAAAATAAAGGGAAAAATACACGTGGAAGTTGTTTGTGTATGCTGGGCGACATTCTACGGAGTTTTGCGATCTAAAACTTTTTTCTTGTCCCGAATTGGTACCGCCTGATTCGGTCCACTGCATAAAACCCATTTTATACAGCGTCGCAATTGAACCGCTCCCGGCAAAAGAAATCTCTCGGTCTCGACAGCTAAGCGTAACTTCAATTCACTCCATAATAATATATACCAGAGATAAAAATACAACGAAAAAAGTAGAGAAAAAAATATTACGATGTCGATGGATACAGCGAATAATAAAATATAATATACTATAAAAACATGTATATATATATATATATATATATATATATAATATGCATTTATACTGTTTGTCCCGTCTGAGGATTTTTGTATTTTTACGTTCTATCGATTGTTATTTTTATTTTTTTTCCTGCGATAGTCATAGAATTGTCTAGTGAAATTATAGCCATTAGCTATTTTTTTCACCACACACGATCGATTATTTCACTTGACACGCGTCTGTACATTCGGTTTTTCAGAAATCGGATAAAACATAAAACACGAGTACTTTAAACGAGTCTTAATGCCCGTGGTTTGTTTATGAATCTCATCCGTAAGAATGTTCACATTTGAGAATCGACATAAACTAAATTTAAAAGAATTAAAATACGTATATATATTCTTTATATTTTATATTTTATTCTCTATTTCTCTATATATTCTTTGCCGATCATTTTGCATTCAACGCTGAATCAAAGCAATAAGCGGAACATATGGAATACATGTGTATAAAATTGTATAAACATTTAAGCAAACATAATAAAACATAAATATTTAAAAAAAAAAAATATATATATATAAATCGAATTATCTACCTACTATATATTACATTATTGTACATCTTACGATCGATGGACGTGCACACATACAATAACACGCTGTAAAAGTTTTCTCTTATAATGCTGTTCATATTTAAAACGTAACAAAACTTTTTTCGTCGTTCACGTAACGCATATTTATGTAGTTATATGTATGTAATATTATGAATATGACTAGTATTTATATGCATTGTCATATCTTTTTCAGTAAACTCTGATTGCTGCTTTAGTTTGAAATATCCACGGATTTCGTAATAATGTTACAAATAGTGGTTATTTTATTTTGCATATTGTATATTTTAGGAGTGGTGGTCAGTAAAAGAAAAAAATATACAGTATTATTAATCCAAAAAATATATACCCAAGTATTTATATAAGTATAGTAGATATATAGGTAAAGCTTTTCATTTATATCTTATCATAAAATCGTAAAACTGCAACAGATTATTTTACAATTACAACGTTTTAGTTTTAACATGGTCATTGTCGTTTATTATGAATGTATTATAATATTTACGTAGGTACGTATTGTTTGTAAATCTGCTTAATTTTTACTTATATCATTTAAAATACCTAAAATATGAAGTAACGGTGCAATACTTCGACAATATAATGTCGATCAAATGTATATTTTCAATTTGTTGCTCATTTTTATTTAATCAAATGCATATTTTACCATTTTTATTGCATATTTTTTATCCCAACTATGAGTATATTATATAAATACGTAAACATAAAACAAAACAAAAAATCTTGTTTCACGCGTTAACGCAATAAGATATAGTATTCTATGTTAAAAGTGATTTTGTGTTCATTATTTTCTTTTTATCTCTTAGGTATGTTTTCTCCTCTACCAGTGGCGACACCGTGTATAAAACACATTACACCGAGCGAAGGCTGGACCCACGGCGGAGCTTCGGTCACTATATTGGGTGATAATTTTTTCGACGGGTTGCAAGTAGTTTTCGGCAGCAATCTAGTTTGGAGCGAAGTAATTATAAACAGAAAACTCAATACATTTATATATATATATATATTATCACGCATTTCGAGCACGTAGGTTTAATACGATTACTGTATTTCCCTGCAGCTATTGACTCCACACGCCATACAAGTGCAAACACCGCCCAGGCCCATACCCGGCATCGTAGAGGTAACGTTGTCGTATAAATCCAAACAGTTTTGCAAAGGATCTCCCGGCAGATTCGCATACATATGTAAGTTTAAATAATTGTACATTGTAAATATATTATGACGGTAACGCGAATATTTAGAAAAACTTTATAATTAAATAATAATTGATATCATTATACATTATTTATACAGAATATATTTATAATTTTAGCACTCAGCGAGCCTACCATCGATTACGGTTTCCAAAGACTACAAAAATTTGTACCCAGATATCCAGGTGATCCCGAAAAACTACCAAAGGTAAATTACACTAGCGTACTTATATTAATTAAAGCAATATACTATTGTAAACCAAACATCGTTATTTAGCTGCTATGTGCAGTCTACACTTGTTTATAGGTAAAAAATAAACATGATCTATCGAATTTAATAATTATATAAGTATTTTTCAAAATTAACAATCAGTAAATGTCTGTAATTTTACGTGAAACGAGTAAATGGCTAATAATTTTATCAAGTTAATTCGTTCGTGTTGGTACTACAACACTTACTGCAGCTACATAATAGCAGGCGTTAGACGCATACTAAACAAGTGATTGCAAACCGACACTATTTACGAAAGATCAAACAATCATGCTCATACCAATTTAAAGTATAGATGCAGTGGTGTACACAAACATTAATAATGAGGCAGAAGACTCAAAACAATATATTTGATTTAACTCATATTTACACGATAGATGATTTACAAACATATGATTTTATTAATTTAATATTATTTTATATTATAATTTATAAGACGATGAGTTGAATGAAATAAAAAATTCAAAATCTTCATTATTATCAAAAGTAATAACATAGATTATTAATAATTAGTTATATTTGATCAAGTTATAAAAACTTTAAAACAGATTTAATTTAAAATTAAAAACAGAATTATTATGATAATGGTAGTATTAAAAATTAATTGTAAGAACAAAATGTAATTTATTAGGAATCTTTCAAAGTATTATGCTGCTCTCTCTAGTTAGTTAATAAACTACTCTATCTAAGAAATTTAAAAAATAAAAATCTTAGTATGAATACACAAAAATGTTTTTACTCAATATTGACTTTGTATCCGGGATAAAACCATGGTGACAGTCATGTCATTTTCATTTACATTTTGAAACAGCCAAACAGATAAGACATCCCCCTGTTTGGCTGTGTGTACGCCACCGCATAGATGTATAATAAAATTATTGGAAGAGTTTTAAAACACCTATCGACGTTTGATCACCGTACAATTTTTACCGTTTTACCGATACCAATTCTCACTCATATTAGTTCTAAAAACATAAAATCACTCATTCTAATAAGACTACCAAGTGTGGCGTGAAAAGCATCGCGATTAGAGAAGTTAGCGACAATAGAGGATTTGATATATCGTATATTGTGTCTATAACAAAAGTAATACGTGCTTAGTATAAATAACTTGATGTCAATAATGACACACGTTAATGTCGTATTTTCGCAGGAGGTGATCCTGAAGCGTGCAGCGGATTTAGCGGAAGCGCTATACACGATGCCCCGAAACAATCAGCTTTCGTTATCGCTGCCCAGATCTCCGTGCTCGCGGGACAGAGACAGCAACAACATGTCGTCGTCGGCGGGGGCGGTGGGCACCGGATTTAACCCGTACACCGGACAGCTGGCGGTAACCGTACACGACCACGGTGCTACTGGTCAATGGAACGACGGTGAGTGCTGTAATGAAATCATATTCTTAAATTATTAGATATTAAATATTAGTTATAACTCTCCTCTAATTGCCGGACGAACGCGGGGAATCCCGTAGGCCCTACAGTGTAGGGCGTTATTCCGATCAGTGAGCTAGAGCGATTATTTCGAATTTCGAGGGTAAAAATGGAATAAGTATATGAAAATTGTTTGTTTCACGTCCATCGTTGCATATAATTAAAAATACATTATAATGTTTGAAATGTACAATATTAAATTACAAAGAATGCAAAAATGATTTGATCGAAACTTCGAAACATCGAGACGATGACGTATTGACGTAAAATCAATGGTTGAAATGGTAAAAGTTAAAAATAATTTTTAGAAAAAATACGTTGGTTCGTCCGAACATATTAATGTTTTATAAATATATAGATGAATAAAAACAAGATTATCTAAATTACATGTTAAAAATAGACTGAATTGTTTTTGACAAAAGTAACAAGTCCGGACTTATTACATTTGTCCGTTTCACATTTAAAATATAAATCACGCTGAAATATTAAGTGTTGTATATCTTATTAATTGAGTACTTGTTATAAGTATACGCTATAAAACCTATCTTGCGTTAAAAACACAATAGTATCAAAATAATGTTTTAATCATGCAAAATATTTTTCCAAAATGGAAAACACAACTCTAATTAACTAAACGGTTTTAATTATTTTAAGAAAATTGGGCATAAAGGTAACTTTTTTCCTTTTAGCCATAGATTTATGACCACTGGTGTTCTAGTTTGAAAATAAAATTAAAATATTTTCATTTAATAATTGCTATTAAAATAAAATGTCATAATTTTTACAACTTAATATATTTTATAGTACCTTAAAGTACCACAATATGGTACTATAATAATACACTATCTACCGTTTTCAACCAATGGTGTTTTCGTCAATAGTCATATTTGACTACCCCACCGAATTCGATCAAGTATATACATTATACACACATCATTGTGTGAAGACTTAATTGTGTAATATAATATATGAAGCAGGTTTCCGTCGTATAAAGTATACCGTCTCGTACTCTCGTGTTAAATACTTTTTGCTAATTAGTCCAATCCTTATAATTGATACGAACTTTATACAAATATTGAAATATCTCAACCCCCCCCCCCCCCGTGTAGTCATAAATGAAAATCATTAGTCATAACCAAACGTTACTATGAAGCTGTATGAAGTTCACAATATTAGCCATATGTTGTCAGTAGAGTATAATATATTCAATCTATAGATAACGTGTTACCAAAAATCTTGACCTATTAAAATATGTATGAAATATTATGATACGACACGGGCGAATGGTGAGACAATAAAATAACTTGACGCATTTAATATAATGTTCAAATTTCGTCCCCGAGCGTTTTCTAATTAGTCGTCGTTTTAACTTCTAACATAGTATTAGTCACGACACGAGATACAGTGTATTATAATACTGTTTTGGAGTGTAGGGCAATATAATATTGTTTTATACGCCGGCCAAGTTTGGTTTTTATTTATTTATTTTTTTTATTTTTTGTAATACGAAAACCTTTTGCCTTATCCACAGACGATTACGGACGCGGTCAGAGCAGCAGCGTGTCGCCCAGAGGCGGCGGTTACGGGTCCAGTGCATCGACGCCGCATTCGACCAACGGCACAAACGGAAGCACGTACATAAATCCGCCACCAACCAGTGGTGGCGGTGGAGGTGGTGGCGGTGGTGGTGGCGGCGGAAGTGGCGGTGGTGGTGGAGGCGGTGGAAACCCGTCCAATTCCGGTCCCAACAACGGTAACGGAGGAAATTCCGGTTACAACGGTTCCGCCATGCCTAACACCACGTCGGCCGCGTCGTCCGTTCAACTGACCAACATGAACTCGCCCACGGCCACTTCACACCCATCACTCTTCAACTCTTCCTCGAGTAAGTACTATAGTCTATAATACGACGACAATTGTACACGATAACATAGTACTAGTAGTGCACATGTCGGTAGTTGTTTGCCAACCATATATTATTGTACACAGTGCGTTTCGCTTTAAAAATAGTACAAAATAAGTCTAGACCAATGACCATAGAACTTTTAGAAAAATAGTGAACGCTAAAATACGCATTTTTAAAATATGATGTTGAGTTGTATGTGTTCATTATTATTATAGTCATTAGCATATATTATTACAGTAGGATGTTTGGGTGATCAACCCCCCTCCCACACATCATTTTAGGTATTTTTATGGTTATTATTTTTTTTTTTTAATTAGCTACAATTTTCAACATCTAATTTTCTTAAAGTAATAATGTTCCTCCAAAACTTGTTTCTGTGTACGTACCTAATACGTTCCTATTTGTAATATTATTACTGCCATCGCCTATTTTATAATCGAACTAAAAATTCTTCAGTGCGTTTTCTATAATAGTTATTAATTATTATTTTAGTAGTAATGACTAATGAGTCTGCGCATTTAACGGCGATTAGTGTGAAAAATACTTAACCCGTTATTATAGTCAATAAAACCAAATATAAATATTGACGTATTGTGTTGTTCATGAGGACATATCGGAATAAAAAAACATGACATATCAAAATATTATTCTATTATATAGAAATATACTATATTATGTTAAATGCACATTACCGTGTTAAAAATTAAGCTATGTGTTTATGCATAATAGTATGATTATAGATAACGTACTGAAGCTAAACTATACTACCCTGCAGGTTGCTACAAAAATCGATTGCGGATAAACGATAGGAGTAGGAGTGATATGAGCAATGCATCAAACATTTTACATGTATTCGCGATATTTACTTCACTTGACCCGTAAACATCTAACCCAAAAAATAATTTTTAATTTTATTATTAGCGGTACAACCGTTATTGCAGTAATAATTTTTTACAGGCAACATTTAAATTTGTCCATATCATCTCATGGTGCTTGTGTAGAATCAAAATTCACCAATGATATCAAGGGAATTTTAATTTTTGTATAAATATTCATCGCACACACATCATATTATTAGTATGTCAAACTATTCCATTTTTGTTTTCAATCTAGATTTTAAAGATAAGAATTAACACTAAAAATGTTATGAATTTGTATACACTAAAATAATTTGTAAATTTGCAAAATGTTACAAACTTAAATTTTAAACCCTTTAAAAAATGTGATTATTTATTTCTGATATTTTTAATTTTTTTATTAGTTATATTTATACAATATATAGTTAGATAGTGTAGGGCAACTTTTAATGCGTTGGAGGGGGAACTATACGATTTTCTGTGTAATCAAAAATTAAAATATTATTTACAAATTAAAAATGTTTATTGTTAAATAGTTTCACATGAGAAAGAATCAAGGCAAAGTTAAAATATTCAATTTTCACCTCAAATAGAGTAGAATTTTGACCACGTCGTAGCGTTTTTATTTTATTTTTTTGTTTGGACCAACATTTTAAAAGTTATTTAAATTTAAAGAATGTAAAAATAACAGATTTTTATAACTTTTTTGCTTATAAATTTCAAATAATTCGAAATTCAAAAAATAAAACCTCACGACACAGAAAGTATTATCTTCTTTACTGTGTAATAATGTAGTGTATGGCTATACTAGAACCGCAGACTGAGTAGTTCTTGACCGTGCAAAACGGTTTTTACCAACAAAATATATTTTACAAAGGCACAACGTTCTATTAATAGATATGCTCGTTTAATAATTGTACATAATTTTCAGACCCGTATTTAAAAATTATGTGTCCCGAGGCATTTATGAAATTTCACCCCTATTTTGGCGACAGTGATGGGGTGGATGTCCAGTGTTAAAAATAAAAATTATAAAACATTACTTGTATTTTAAATAAAAAAATGCAGTTTCTTCGCGTGAAATCTCCACCAAAACACAATACATAAGGAAAAACATTTAATATAATTTATAAGTTATAGCTATGTTGGCGTAATACACAAAAAAAGTTCATGAAAATTTCTCGCCCCCCAAGTTCCACCAGGAGGAGGGGCAAGACCCATCCTGCTACCCCCTAAATATGGGCCTGACAATTTTCTTTTGTAATCCCACGCGTTGTTATAATTATAACGTATGGCATTTTTATTATTAATTTACTAATTACCATGATTTTACTTTATTACAGGAATGGGCACTTTGGTAACATCTCCATTCGCAATGAATCCGTTCGCTTTACCAAACTGCAACGGACAGCCGTACGCCACGAGCCCGTTAATCAGTTCGTCAGCGAAATAAATATACAATACACAATGCGCCGCCTTTAAAAATTTAAAATATAGTATCGAATATCGATTATGTTTGTAGTAGTTGTCTAAAATTAATCGACTGTACACGCCGATTCGGGAATAGGACACTCCCGTAAATAGGTTTAAAATACGCATTGTTATTATTAAAATCATTTAATCATTATTTATTATTATTATCATTATTATTATTGTTATTATTATAATTATTATTATTACAGTCCGGATTTTTATTCTTCAAGCACACTTAAAATATGTTTGTATAATATACACTACAATTTCCACTTATCGATCAAATCATAATATATTACAATTAAAATTATAAAAATTATAATTTCTCTATTGTTTAAACTCAAAAACAACTTTTCAATTTTTTTTAAGAGTAAGTTACTATGTACCTTTAAATTTTTGAATTTTTACGTTATAGTATGATTAAATCACTATATCGATAATTTTGAAAAAATCATTACTGATCGTATGTTAGAATAATAATGAAAATAATTATCTTAGCCTCAAAAAATACTCTGTTATTAATCCATTTACACAATTACATAGCCTATAAGTACTCTGAAGACCATAACAGAAGATCCATAGTGTATACATTTATACATAGGTACTACTTATAAATTATGGTCCGTACTTTTTAACTTCTAATGCGAAACCATAACAGAAAAACTGAAAATGACTATGCAACTTAACGATAGATAGAACATAAATCAATAATCACTATCTAAGACCTAGTAATTTTTTACTATGCAATAAGAAAAAACTTATTAAAATACGATTTTTTGCACATGTTTAATATATATACATGACAAACATGTAGAAACAAGTACAAACAATTTTATTTATAATAATTAATAAAATCTTAAAAATCCGGACAATAATTTATTATTATTGTCACATCGATAAATGGTTTGGGACATTTTTGATTCTGTCTTGCTGACCAAAATATTATGTAATAAATAAAAATAATAATAAAAATTAAAATATCAAATTTTAATGAATTTCGATAACACTATTTTTGTATAAAAATAAATATATATATATATATATGTAGATATATAATATATTGTATTTAGAAATCCTATTGTAAACTGTATTCTATTTAATCTTATTATTATATTATGTTGTACGATAATACATTTTCTTTGTTTGTTTCTATTTATTTTCAAAATATTTTGTTGTTTTTTTTGTAATTTTTGTTTTGTGTATAGTTTCAATGTCTTTTTAAAATTAACTATGATTTTTTTATCTAGTCTAATTGTAAAAATATGTATCAAGTTAAGTTGAAATTTCCTCGCAAAATCACGTATTTTAATGCAGTAACCCAAAACGATTGTATTAAATTCAATTAGAACACAATAATCCTGTGAATGAAGTAATTTAAATATTATTCATTGTATACAGTATTATTAAAAATCAACTTTTTTGTGATAATTTGATACACTAATAATAATTATTAATTTCCCATGTCTTAAAATATTATTGTTAACTTCGATAAAAATATAATTCGGTGTGGTCATGTATTATATCTAATAATACTATCCATGACAATTGAAACAATTACATATCATACGAGCTTTGTTTGCTCTATACAATTTATGTAAAAAAAAAAAAAAAACGAAAAAATACTATTGTTATTATTTAGTGTATATATATATTATACATAAATATATATTATATATAATTTTATATTATATAAACACTTTAGTTTCTTATCAGCTTCTGTAATTAGTACAGCGTCTTATATAACATATAAATCATAATATTATATATTCCTAGACTGCCAATTTTTGGTTGTATACAATTGTTTTCATTGTACATATCTAATTATATACATCAGTAATAATATAATATTATATATACTCTAAAACTTTTGTTCAACATTTATTATTACTATTCGATCATGTAAGTAACATTATTTATTTATTTTTTTTTGATTTTTGAGATTAAAAAGAGACATTAGCGACCAACCATCTACTCATTGATTTGTGTTGTTTAGTATTAGCTATTTCGTATTATTATGTCGTTCAATTTAAATTACTAAATTCATTGAGTGCTTCGTAATCGCTCTATTGATGGTGACCAATGTTCCTTTTCCCTTTATTTTTTTCTTTTTTTGAATCTTATCAGATTCACAATTAGTAAGTTATCCCGTAGTCCACTGGCCAAATACTTCGTGACTCACTCTCTATCATCAAACAGCCAAAACATATAAATTATTAGTAATGATGCATTCGTGCTTACAGATTTTATTAATTGTATTTGTATAAAGCGGTCGATGTTGACAAGAAAATAAAAATGTGCGTTTTTTGAATAATGAATGAGAACAAATACCATTACTAAAGTAGTAGAGCTACGTGTATACATGTTAAGAAGGCGTTATTAGGTTTTGAAGAGGGGGAATATGACTAAGACTAAAAAAATATAGCTACAAGTTTCATGTAGCTCCCGCCTTTAGAGGTTGACCGACAAACTGTTGAACGGTTGGCATTGCGTGCGAGTTGCGACCATTATTAGAGGCGCACGAATCAGAACCAGAAAGAACATCATGTGCTTAATAATACAATATTATTTTAATTTTTCCTTCCAAACATATTACATTTATATAGTATATATTACAACGAGTTATTTAAAACAATATATTATTTTAAAAAAAATCTCCAGTAGACAAATATCCATATTCTGTATTAATAGGTATATATTTTCAAGGTGGCAACATGTCAATATTGTTGCAATATACATTATTATACAATAAATTGAGTTATGTAATTTAGTGTATTGCGCATTAAATTATAATCAATTAATACAATTTAATTATAATTTAATCATTACATAAATAATCATAATACTATTTACGATCATATACAAAATGTTGTAGGTATATATTATGCATTTTCATCTTGTGTTTGATAACGAAATAATGTTCGTATCTAAAAATGTGTATAATGACTATATTGTATATTAGGTGTTAATACATAATTTAAATGATTATTATTACTATTATAAAAAATTTCCCAGGTATTTAATATTAAAGTAGCAAACAGAGACAACAGTTATTACTTATTAATTCACCTCTCACTAAAATTAAAAATAAATAGTTAATTATTTCTAATTTAAAAATCATAAAATAGGTATTTATGGAGTTACTTTTTTTTTTTTTTAATAAGGTTATTAATTAAAAATATGGTGATTGCATAGTCCCGTGATTATAGTAAGTCACTATCACTGTTGTGCTGAATGTTAGAACCTAGATTTCTTTCAACTCAGAGCAAAATAATATCAAATTAGTGTTTTGTACTCTACAATCACCACATAGAAAATAAACCATTATAAATATCTTACGATTTGATGCCTTTTACAAAAGGTACCCGAAGCAAGTATAATCCCCTTTTTTCCTTCTCGACATATATCCTTCTCATCGTTGATGAGTTTTACAAATTAAAATACAATTCCTTAAGGCGTCGCTTGATTATTAAATCTATAGTATTGGGACTAGTTGTTTCAACTATACTACTAAACTGTCTATATATATTATAATTTAAAATGATTGAATTGCGAGCAAGACGGAAATCTTTTGACTAAACAGAAATGTAGACATTGGAATTGGAATTCGTTACCATTTATCAATATTGGTATTAGCATTATTAGCTGAATATACCTACCTAGTGGAGTACTTACGTTATATCATAGTATACATATAATATAACGTTGGCAAATTTTACCATTACACATTTACGTTACCAATTATCATCAAAATTTCAAAAATAAGTGCGATTGGTCAATCGTTGATGGCTAGTGAATAATCTAAAGAATGACGAGGATAGCCAGAAAAATGTATTTTATTGAATATTGACCAATGACCTCAACAGTCGACAAATGTTTTCATTATTATTATCATTTGTATGCACAAATAATTGTCGTCTACTGCAGCATTAGATACTGAGATTCGCCAAACTGGTACATCCAATCTTCGACAGTATAATATAACTCGCTAATCCATAATTATTACCAAAATAAGCAGAATAATATATCGTACGAGTTTGAACGCTATCGTAAACAGAGGGTCATCGGCACATCATTATCATTGGCCTCCGTTCATCAAACTTATTCTGCGCCAATTTGGACCGCATCGCTCGCGCGGGGATCATTAATTATATCGCATCGCGTAAATTGACTCGTATCCGTCCGTACACGAATAACGTACAATTGTATATGTATATAAAAAAAATATCGGTCCGCGTCCGATTTGTTTATTCGCCCGAAGTCGTCGTTGTCGTAACGAAACTCGCAGTGGCCGGGAATACGCGCTCCCCCGAACTGGGAAATGATTAATTTCAATTATACGCTCCAGAACCACGGGAGACTATAATACACGCACATGCACGCGATTTGTTTGCTCTCGCGTCCCCATATCGTTTACCATATGTCCTACCCCCCACCCATCACCGCGGTCTCTTCGCGCAATACAGTTAAGTATTTGTTTTGGCCTCTTCGGGTATCGGGGTTTTTTTTTTTTCATATATTTATATACATTAAATTTTTTAACAACCTTGGCTATTCTCAACCCCACCCACACACACACTACGATGCACTCGTGTAATACGTATAAGAGTGTAGGACGTATGCGGGCGTGTATATATGTATAATCTATTGGTATATATATATATATATATATATATATATATATGAAACGACGTACAAACATCGATGACGGCTATATATTGTGTACAATAATATACCACTCTTCACACACGCGCGCGCGCCCGCGCACGGACACACTGACATACGCTCGCGCTTAATATCTATCGTTATTTTTTTATTTTTTATTTTTTTTTAATTCCTATTCGCGGTGGTTGCGGTTTATTTTTATCCTACCTACTCGTCCGGACTCTCGGCGATTTTGTTTGTTCGCGAAATTGGAAATCCATCGATCGCTTCAAGTGCGGATATTTTTTTTGGTTTTTTTTTTTTGTTTGTTTGATTGTTATTATTCCCCGCAATATTTTATTACATTAACCGTGTACGTAGGTAGCAGTCCGCGTAGGTGTGTCTTAATTCTGATAGCAATGGTTATCGTCGCCGTCGACGTGGCGGAGTCGTAGACGTCTCGGAAGAATACGATCGCGGCACACTGATAATGCGCATAATATTATAATACGAGACTACTATCATGAGTCATGTTATATTTAATTTATTTAACATAGGGCACATAACATAATCTAAAACCGTATTACACATTATGACGTGCGCGCCACGAGCGCGAATGAATATGTATGAGCTACGGAAATCGAAAGGGAGCGCGCGCGCCTGGCCATACCCGCTCGGATCTGTAACATTGTCTGTTATAGCCGGTGTAGAATTCCCCGCTCCCACTCGTCCGAATTATACAACAATAACAACAATATAATGGGTTTCTGTTATTTTTATCCAGAGCTTAACTGACCCCTTGCGCACTATTTTTTTTATAAATTCAATCTCCATGCACGCATCATCACTAACGCCGGGGTTCAATTACGCTATTAATACCACCGTCTTCCCGCCACTAAATACCTACTTGGCATAATATTTTATAAAACGATAAAAAGTTTTTAAAACACTCTTAATACACGTCGTATTGTTTTACATTAATAAACTTCGGCGGCAAAACAACTGATGAGTGATGAGTACACATTTTAATAACGTACAATACTCATCCCAGCCGTTTAAATTAACGACACGAATTTATAGTTTGTATGTGTAAAATGTACTCTATTATAGGAAGTCTATACAACTACTAGGATAGTACTGATAACAGGATACAGGAATATTACCATAAGACAAGACGTGTTCGCGATGACTATTGCGTGAATAACGTGTTCGTATGCACCGTATAATATAGTACGAGTTCCACTGTTTTTGTCGGCTTTATACGCGATTTCAATTATTTCCCAGACACACTATTGAATGTCAAAACTCAAAGTTATACACTACTATACATACATTGACTGTTTTTGTTTATAATAGTTATTTATACAATTTTGGATTTAAAATTATTGAAGACAAATAATATTATTACTTATTAGTTTTTAGCGTAATATTAAATGTATTGTTTTTTTTAATTATTTGTTTCAATTTTATGGCCGGAATATGTAATTCAAATTTATCAATTTTCCAAATAGGCCGTTTCTGATTTTCAAATTCCTAGGATAATTAATAAATCGAGTAATACAAACTTCTTAAATCTAAAATACAAGTTTAAATAAATTTAAAATAGTTTATTATTGTTAACGTTATTTCACATTTGGCGTGTTAATACTAATTGTTTTTATATATAATAAAATAATATAATTAAGACAGGAATTTGATATTTATTTTGTGCTCAAAAAGGCGGCCAATGTTATAGTTACTATTTTTTTTTTATAGCTATAGACACGATGACTTAATAAGTCATAATTAGTATTTTTTAAATTTAAAAAAAATATTATTTACAGCATATTATGTATTTTGTTTTTGAATAAACATTGGTCATAAAATATGCTATAGACGTTTCTTGGCTGATAGATATTATAACTATGTTATAGCAATGTATAATGTGCACAGTTTATGTTTCCCGTTATAATTTTTACTATTGTAGGTACCTATTTACTATTTAATATTTATATTTTGATATTTGATTTTACCTACAAGCAATCTGCGACACTGCCGACGCTGGTATAATGGTACGTGCGAGGTGCGACTGATATTGTTTACTTATAAATAGATGGTTATCGAATTTTATTTTTGAAAATCAAGGAAGATATTTATTATTATACACTTTTTATTTTATGGTACAAAAGTAATAATTTTGTTATTTTCGTATATTTATAAACTGTATTAACTTCTGAACAGTTCAGACTGAACCTATAGACTATAGTCATACAATATCATTGCTTACTTATATTATGTTATACTACACAGTACTACATTACCAGGATTACCCATGCTATAATTAATGAAAAATAATTATATTAATATTGTTGTGTATTTATTTAATCACATAGAACTTAAATAAAAATGTAGATTGGGCCTATTATTATATTGAATAGAAAATTACTTACAGTAACATCGTTTTACGATTAAACAGTGTTTTGACTTGTAGAAAAATTGCAATTTTATAATTTTGTCGTAGTCTAACAAATAGATAGAAAATTTTGCTCATGTTATAGGAATGTATGGTATATATAAAGTATAGACTCTTTATTATTATTAAGTAAGCCCTATTTATATTTAGTTCCCCAGTACTTAGCAAAAAATTAAAACGAACTCAGTACGCTCTAAAATACTGGTCGCCTTCCAATTTAAAGGGCGTCGTTCAAAACCACATATTTACCATTCATAACCGCACATTTTCGACCTTCAAATACTGCACACTTTTTTCTATTACTAAAAAGGGAAATCTAGAAGGTCAATAATTGACAATCACCCATATTTAATTGACAATTAAAAATTAAACATTAATTGTTATTAAACAAATAATTCAATATATTATGAGATCTTATAATTTGAATATTAATTAAAACAATTCTCAATATATAATAAGATGAAATAAAGTATGTGTAGTAGATAATACTTAGATTAGAATAAATGTACATGTTAATGTTTTCAAATATCCTTATGAATTAGAATTTATGATTTTGATTAAATATTATAACTTACTGCGGTTCGAAATAACAATATAATTTTAGATAAACTTGTGCACTATTATACATAACAGTGTTTGCGGTATTGCACGGTTTGATTTTTGGAAAAGTATGCAGATTAGAACAACAACCTTTTTTTGAAAGTGTGCGGTTATGACGACCGCCGAATTTAAATTATGAAGGTACTATAGTTAAATAATAGGTTTCAGCAAATCTAAAATTAATTATTAATTATTAGATCAAATACTTAACAACTCTAAGTACGGATACAAATAATGTAAAATACACAATTCTGATGGACTTTAATCTTATATTTATTAGTTTATTGCACTAATTGCATGCAAAATGCACAGGCAACTACTAACATCTTCACCTGCGAGTTTAGATTTACGTACTACGCAATTAGTATTATTATTGTTAATTTATATCTTATTAGAATTCATACGGGACAACTGAAAAGTCAACTACCATTTTATAAAATTAAACTTGTTTTCTTTTTTTAACGAATATGATTTGTTGATATTCTAACAATTGGACATAAATATTAAATAAAATACAAATTATGGTATTTATAGAGTTGTATAGAGTATATTTATGGTTTTAATAATTTTCAAAAAAGGACGAGTAATTAAAACATAAAATTGATTTTTTAATGTATGCATATGTTACGGGCAATGTATGAAAGTTCAATGTAGGTGTGTAATAGAGATTTATACTAAATGCACCCTCTGTTTAAGCTCCAGTTCGTCTATAAATACAATAATTCAGAATATAATCTGTTCGTATTTTCTTGAAGCAGTGTTTTTATTCAGATACGCCTATCACAATGAAATATTAAATTTATTCACATCATAATTTTATTATAAATAAAATGTGCATGATTTTTTGTTTTAAAAGTAAAATTACGAAAATAAAATCAATAATAACATTATTATATTTTTATACAGTCATAATAATAGCTATAGTAATTTATAATCATCGACAAATATCATTATTGCACCATCATCGACGATAAGATTTTTCTCGGAAATAAAATATTATATAGTTTTGCTTTAAAAAGTCGAAAATCAATATTTGTGTTTAAAAAAAAAATATTTTTATTTTTATGAAATATTTTACTTCACGTTGTAAGGACAGTTTACACAAACTACGTTCTCAACACGACTAATATTATAATAAGTTAGTTCAGGTGACTATGAACACTTTTCAAAATCAGTAGGCGTTTCAATCTCAATCAATTTAATAAAATTAATAAAATAAATACATTTCTTAGTGTGAAATGCACTATATGCATACGAAAATGATTTTAAATAGCCATGGTTTAGACTTAGGACTGTATAGAATTATTATAGATATATAAAATATTTCATACTTCAAACACTATCTAGAATCTAAGTATGGTTAAAAATGTTGCTCTGTATAATATATTTATATTATACGCTACATATCGGTCAATAATAACATTTTTTTTTTTACATCAATAGTAATATAATTAAGTAAAACTAAACAATTACTATTAGATACAACTAAATATAAAATTATATTTATAAACTTTCTCAGACATTTCAAAACCTATAAAAATATTATAAGATTATTGATTTGTACATATTTTGTAACAGTTGTATACTGAGAAAGTGGGAAGTAATTTTTTCGGGAACCAATTCGTACACTTTATTTGACCCAGGAACCAATTCCGTATCACCCATTTAACCACTCTGTGTGAAACTAGCTTAAAGTCGTATTAAGTATAAATTAAGTAATATGAAAATAAGCCACCGATTTTGCCGGTAGTAACTGTCAAAATAAATGTTACACGTTCTAAAAATAACTGATTAATTCATAACTAATTATTTAGAGTCATGAATAATTTAACCATGTAAACGTTTTTTTGTGTAAATAGCTCTTACAGTCTTACATGTATGTTCCTGCGCAATTCAGGTTTTACTGAAATATGACATATCAAAATAATGTTGTACTTATATTTAGAGTGAAATAGTGTACCCGGACCAATTTTATGAAATAGCAAACAAGGTAATTATAACTATTTACAACTATTATGTGTTTGTACATTAATATTATAAATGGTATTTTTAATTTTTATAAGTATTAGTAAATTGTAATATTTTCAATATTTATAACTCGGGGCATCGACAATAATACTAATTATAAATATGCGTATCTAATATTATGGTGAAGTTAAGTAGATTTAAATGTATTTTAATCACAAAATTATTATTATTTTGCAAATTACGTTATATGGCAGATACATGGAAAACCTTTTTTTTATAGTACACTAAGTATTTAATTGAAATCTTTAACACAAGCGTAAGCTTACTGAAGATAGATAAATCATGAAAATTGTATTTAAATTATTATGTATTTTGTTTAAATTATTCATGACTTAATAAAAAAACTGTTAAAATTGTGCTGAGTAAGCCTTCGCAAATTAAATGAGATCATTACTAACTACATAATTACTTGACTGTCTTGACTACATATAATACTATCATATCATTATAGCTTCTGTGCTTAATTATACGTTTAGTCTTTATATTATGGAGATATTGAGGTTTATGCAGTTGAGAATAATCCTTAGAATAAGGTAATAGGCACAGTGGACACTCATTATCTCGAAACTTTACATAAATATTATAATGTAATAATAATGTAAGTCGTACCCTTGTAACCGAGTCCGGACCGCTTGTAACTATGCTACCTTAGGTAGCTGTCAGACTGCTCAGACTAAGTCTGTTTTTTGACGAAAACAATAATAATATGTAATCATATAATAATTATTGTGGTCAGATCTCAGATTACGTTCGACGTTAGATGATATCAAAACATTTTATTTTTTTCCAGCCGAATTCATGCAAATAGAGTTTGGCTGAAGTCGGATAATATGATCGACCACTACCTAAATACGTTATACGGTAATATATTATTATTTCTATTTCATTTATTACGCATAGTTAATGGAATCGCCTCATTGTTCGTAGCGATTACGATTCTATACTCGATACTCGATATTCTATAATAGTATATCAATGATTATAAAATTATGATGAACACACGCGCTTTATAATATATACATATTACATATTATTTATATTGATATTTATTATTATTACAATGTGGTATTTTATTATAATATGAGGAATTTCCAGATATTCAGGCAGTTCGTTTCGATTCGTCGATGGCCGACGCGGATATCATAAATTTAAATTAATCGGAAATACCGACATTATGGCGGCGTTGCGTCGTAGACTGCAGTAATTCAGTTGACTAGTTCAACAGTTGCCGTTCACTGGTCGTTCACTTTGGTTCTTTCGATGCCGACGTTGGACGGTTCCATCTTCGAGCTATTGTAATTGTCTTCTCCGAGTACTGCGAAGCAATCCAGAATTTTTGTAATGAAAACATAATCGTTACTAAGGTACGTTACTTACTTTTTATCGTATTTATTATATTTTAGGTAAATTATTCATGTTAAAATAAAAAGATTTCACGCAACAAACAATTTATATTTTAAATTCTTAGCAAAAGTTCAACAATTCAGTTTTTTTTTTTTACGATTTAAATCATTTTTGCTTTTACAGTAGTTTAAATATTAGAACAATATTTAATTAAGTGTATCGTAAGCTAATATTTCTAAATCTATATTATTTAAATGAATTAAATAATTTTTTTTTTGATTTTGGATAATAATTACCTACTATATTAAGTGTAGAAGGTTTACGAACGAATATATTTTTTATTACATTTTCAGTTAATATAATTTATTATTTAAATTATTTGTAGTGTTAAGTTTCTAAGTTACCTTTCAATAAATTAATAAATTATTAATAAAAATGAATTGCACCATTATTTTGATAGGATCACTTCAAATATAAGTATAGCATTTAAATATTTTAAATTCAAATTATTATCTCTCGCAGACCCCTCATGCGCATCATAGGTAGATAAAACGCTTTCACCTAAAATCGTTTTTTTATAATTATTGAGTAAACTTAGAGTAAAATCACCTATTACAAAAATTATAGAGGATAATATTTTTGAAATATATCGATTTTATATTTTATTGTTATTTCATTTTGTACTCTACTTTTAAAATAAAAAAAAAAATTTATAGATTTAAGCGATGTTTAAATTGTTTTAGAACAATATTTAGATAAATCGATATTTCATATCCACGAAAATATTATTCTCTATCATTTTTGTAACGGATGATTTTACACTCAAGATTCCTCAAAAAAAAAAAACACGTAAATGCGTTTAGTCTAAGTATTACGCATAAGCCAGAGAGAGAAAACAAACGGTGCGCTGACATCGATAATAGAATACGAAAATAGCATTATTATATTGGTCATAATGGATATTATGTATGTGTATAAGGGTATAGATACCAGTTATTTTAGATTCTTGGCATTTACTAATAAATCACAGGCAAGTTGTTAATAGTCATAGAAATTGTATATGTATGTAGTAAATTATTATTGAATATATTATTGGGTTTTCTGTGGTTTCTTAATTTTACTCACAATGACGTGTTTCCTCTGTCTCACATACGTACAAATGGTCGGTGTAGGACGTAGGTAATTGTTGTATATTACTCTGAATTTTTAAAATGCTCATAAATATCTCGTTATCATCAAATAAAAACCATACATGGACTCTCAAATAATATTTATACTTATAGATTACTTTTACAGATTAATTTTAATATTAAAAATTATTGGTTAATATTGATTTTTATGTAAAATTTGGTTTTTTGAGTTTGCGAGGTGGAAATATCACGGTGCATCTGCCTAAGTAAATAGTATATAATTTAATTCAGTTTTGATATTAATAAGTAACAGTCGTGTTTTATTCGGTGAAATTTAAGTAAAATTTATTTTATCCATGTACTAAGATATTTTTATACGTCTGAATATCGGATGATAATATAATTAATAATATGATTAATTATATTAATATTTTTAAAATATTTCCAATGAAAAGTTTAAATGATATAATTTATACAACTAAAATAATAGATATATTACATGTCTAATTTAATTCAAAACATTTTCATTAGTTCGTCAAAATTATTTAAAGTTTTAATAATATTATATTTAGAACAACGTTAGCGGATATAGTGATGGCCGATGGGATTTTCTATTATTAGTAGTAATGTCGTGGACACTAATTTTGATAAAGTATATTTTTAAATAATATATACTTAATGATTTTTGTAGTATTGGTAGATTTTGATTTTTAGTTTATAGAAAATTATTTTATCTTAAATGAATTTATTTTTGGTAGATTGTATAATAATTACTTTAATTTAAAAATATTATAATTATTTGGGTACATAAAATTATAAAATGTTTTATTTGTTTACGGCTATCTCTTGAAAAAAAAGCCATGCTAAAATACAAATTACATCAACTATGATTTTAATCAGAATATATAATTTAGACGTACAAATATGTTTGTTTTTTTCTCCTGTACAGTTAAGCTAGTAATAGAGTTTGTTAAAATCGTACGTTTTCTTGGCTTCTCGCTGATTTGTGACAAATTCACGACAAGTGGTTTCATTTTGTGTAAAATACGCTAGTATAAATTATAAAATCAAAGAAAATAATATTCCTTGTTTATAATAACTAATAATATTATTCTTTTCGTATTCGACAAAAATAATTTAGGTATTTATAAATAATAAACCATACGCGGCTGCAATAGTAACCGGTTTCGAACCATTTTGCGATAACATTGCTCATGTACGCAGTGTGACGTAAATGTTTTAGAATACTTTCGCTGTAGTAACAAGGACAGCACACAATGACTTATAAACTGTCAATTCATAATTTCCTTTACCAAAAACGTGCTTTTTTCGTTCAATTGTAATCATTAATCAGGCCTAGTTTATTGTAGGTATATTTTTTGTATCAAAATAAACATGTATTAACAATGTTTAGAACATATTTTTTATGATTTTTTAAATTGAAGTAATTGTTTTTACAAACTTCAAATGCAAATATAATTGGTTTGAAAATAAATAAAAAAAAGTTTGTTTCGAGATTTTTTATACCAATTTATGTTTATTTTGATACCAAACCATGTTTCTACAACCAACGTGACCTGAGTACTATCGAACAAAATAAAGTATATTTTTTATAAATATTTGCCAATATTTACCAATATTTGGTTACAGTACTATAGATATTGTTATAATTAATATCTCGCCATCTATCTTAATAAAATGTTTTTATGAATAAGATCAGAAATATATTTGTCGTCAAAATATAAAATTAATAAATATTAGTATACCTGCATACCTAATGTCCTAATTTACATTTTTTGAATTAAATTCTGTGAGTAATGTTCTTAATTTCAATTATTTGTATTCAGACTTTTACATCATGTAGTTTTTATATTAACTGATTTGTTACTAGGAAAATGAAATACAAGTTTGTTTGAAAAATAAATAAAATATTAATGAAATGTATAAAGTTAAAATTCAATTAACATTATATTTTAACAATTTTTACATTTTTGATTTTATTTATCAACCTTAAAATAGGAAAAACACTATATAAAATATAAAATCGGATAGTTGTTAAATTTTTAAAGCTATTCATTATTAAATATTAAAATGAACTACGATTACTTGGTTGTTCAACTGTATTTTGAGTGAATTTCATTCACTATTGTGTGTTGGGAATGTTTTTTAGTTATTATAATCTCGATAGTTGTATATTAAAGTATGTATTAAAATATTCACATAATTCACATCTGATGGTTACAGTATTATTTATTAAGGCTTTACTAATTTCATTGTATTTAATTAAAATAATATAATCAGTGTACGAACGATATCATGTCATGTATATGTGTGGTCCCTTAGTCCTCCTCATAGTAGTGATTCATAATAGTTGGCAGGTAAGCGTTTTATAACAAAAAAAATATAAAATCCAACTGTAAATTTCGTATATTAATATTAAAGTATATTAAATCGTTTATATCGCATGTACCAATTATCTCAGCCGAGTTTGCTGCTGGCGGCGTGTTCTAGATCAATAACGTACCAATATTCAGTATAATATTTAATTATTTATTTATTTTCACGACATAATATACCGGTAGAGATGTAACAATGTAATGTTTTTAATATTTTATTCATTCGATATTCAATAATACCTACCGGTACGTATACCTACCCGTCTTGGTCGCCGCAATTGGATATGGTTTTGTTGTTTTGATTAATCGACGGGATTTCTTTTCTATACGAAGAACGGGACATTTCGTTTTCCGCGGACACTTCATCAGCTGTGCGGCCGAATGATTATTCGATAACCGTAATATTATGTAAACCTGCGTCGATTATTATTTTTGTACATGCGATAAGTCCGTCTGCTCTGCGGCCGTCCGGCGCGTGTGATCATAAAACAAACGTACAATTTCGCCAGCTAGATTTTCGACGTCCCCATAACGCTGCAGCCCGTAAAAAATATGATACGATACATGCGCCCGGGTGATTGACGTGCCGCGCAGCGACAGCGCAATGTGTAATTTGTGTGTAAACAACAAAAGCGCCGCGTGGCCGGTCGGACGTCGGAGATCCGCGTGGGAGACGCGCCGCCGGCGGCTGTCATATCTGGTCGTTTGATACTAATAAGCTCGTCGGTTTTATCAATAAAAATGTAACTAGACTCTTCCTGGTTTTCCGGCCGGCACGTGCCGAGCGCCGCGGCGTACCGTACGAAAAAAAGATGGAAAAAATGAAACAATAACATTTGTGTTCTCCGAAACGTTTACATTGTGTGCGCGTGTTTGTAATGTTATTGTAATTATTATTATTATTATTATTATTGTTATCGTGTATAATATAATATTGTGTACTAGGTAGATACATGTTTTATATCGTGTGTGTGCGCCTTTGGTTTACGAGGGTGGCGATTTATTTTAAAACTACGTGTCTACAATATAATAATAATAAATGTTATCGCACGGAGACATACCCGTTTGCGCTGTGTTGTATGTACGTATACTGCAAAGGGTGTGGTGCTGGGTATGTGTACACGCACATTTAAATTTTGTATTGAATTTCCTCGCAAACTGGACCGAAAACTATTTTACGAGCTTTTTTGATTTTGCATTTGGACAATGTGTGTACAAGGATCTTTATCCGTAGGGTTAGATGATGCAGTATAACTTCACAATTATTTGTAAACAATTTTCTTTGTAAATATATGAACACTGCTAATTAAATAAAATATTATATTATTATTATATTACGCATTTTCATTTCCAACTATTTAGAATTTTTCCTATCGCTGAAAATAATCAATTTTTTTTTCAACATTTATTTTAGAAATTATACAATTTGTAAGTGTAATTTTACAATAATCATATATATGTGATGCAGTATATATATATTTTTTTTACATGATTCATACGATTTTAAGGAACTATTCATCATTAATACTTATGACATGAAGAACTTATGTACCTATGATTTATTTAAATATTTTTTATATAATTTATTTTTTTTTTAACATTGTTGCTAGGTCTCTAAAATAATCAATTAAATTTATAAAATTCTTACTAGTTTGTGATTTATATTTTTAATAGTTTCATTTTTTTACAATTATTAAAACCATAATTAAATTGCTCCAATGTTTGTGTTTTTATTTCAAATTTAAGTACTTAAATAGAAAAAAATTAAAAATATTGTCTGCAGTGTGTTATAGGACGTAGGTAGTAGGTACTACTAACAAATTTTCATGTAAATAATATTCATGAAAAAATCATGTCAAAATTATTTATATTAATTTTTATAAACTTTAAATTGTATTGTTTATGTTAATAAAATACCTACACTTTTTATTATTTAGGTATCTGGCACTCGTTGATTAAAGGCAAATACAAATGGCTGATAAGCAATCTCCTGAAATGCACTCGAATAATGTGGTTTGTATTTATTTTGTAGTATCTAAATATTTTAAATTATAATAAAAACATGCTCACTGACTTTTCTCTTTAGTATTGCAGTTACTCTGATTTTTGGAATTTTTAAATATTTAATATATCTACAGTTACTTTTTTTTGTACATTGAAAAGCATTCTAACAAACTTTTGTTTTTCATTGGAAACCCTCAATTTTTTTTTTTTAAATATGAATTCTGAATCAAAATTTTAATAATTCATTTTATAGTTTTCATGTATTATTGTATTAAATATAACAATAGGTTCATGATAATATGAGGGCTCTAATGATTTGAATATTATAGTAATTAATATTAATCTATCAACGTCTTATAACTTGTAAAAGTACTAAATTCAATGTTATGCCTATTTTATATTTTTTGTGAAACCATTTTTAAGAACTCTTATCCTTGGTATACTTATATTGAATTCAAGTCATTGTATAATAGCATACACTTAAATATTCAAAAACTATTAGTTAAAATTTTGAATAGATCATTGATCAACATAATTTATAAAAATATATATCTATTGAATAATTTAAAGTAAAAATGGGTTCCATTTAACTGCGGGTAAGGTTCTTATTTGAAAAACAAAAGATTGTGGATCATCACAGAACACTTCTTAATGGGTTAAAAATCAAATATTAAAATATAATATGGTTTTAACACCATGAATATTTGTATTATGAAAGAAGAATGTACAGACGAGCTTTGTGAAGAACTCTGTGTATTTATTTACTATAATTATTATTGTTTGCAGCATACAACATCACCTTCGTCAAATGTAAGTACGTCTAAATTACCACGGCTAAGAGTACTGTCTCTTTTTGATGGAATTGGTACAGGTAATAATTAAAATAAAAAACCAACACGAAAAGCATTCATTGCTTTACAATGAAATACAAGAATATTTTTATTGATTATGTGTGTGATTTTTTTTTGTAGGGTATTATTCATTGAAGGAGCTAGGATTTGATATTGAAGTATTTTATGCAAGTGAAATAGATAAAGATGCTTTAATGTTGACTAGATATCATTTTGCCGACAACATAATACAATTGGGTTCAGTCACTGAAATAACCAATGAAGTGTTGGACAGAATTGGACCAATAAATCTGCTGTTTGGTGGTTCACCATGTGCTGACTTGTCTAGTGTCAATTTTCGAAAAAAAGGCATTTACGGTAATTAAAATTGAATTATTAATATATTTTATGTATTAAAATTGTTGTGATTTTGTAATGCACACTGAATAACTGAGAATTGTAATTGAATGAAATTATTGTTTAATATGTTTACTGTAGATCCAGATGGTACTGGTATATTATACTTTGATTACTATCGTATATGGAACTACCTACAAGTAAAATGTCGTAGAGAAAATACGCCATTTTATTGGTTGTTTGAAAATGTGGCAAGTATGGAACTTAAGAATAAAGAATACATTTCAAAGTAAATTATAACTATCAGTAAACATAGATAAAAAAATTAATTATGCTATAATATATCATTTTTAAATTAGATTTTTCGAATGTCAACCAAATGTTATCGATTCATTACACTTCAGCCCACAAAGACGGAGAAGGTTTTTTTGGGCCAATCTCCCGGGCATGAGACAGCAGTGTCATGCCCGGGAGATTGGCCAAATTGGCACTGATGAACCAAAACTAGAAGATTATTTGGAAAAGAATCTAGATAGACGGGCTAATGTAGAAAAAGTTGGAACCATTACTTCAAAAAGAAGTTGCTTACAAGATGGTATATTATTGATTTATAAAATACTATTACCAAATGAGGTATTTTAATTTGTTTTTTCTATTTTGTTCAGGTAAATCTAGAAATCCTGTTAGTCAAGACGGACAATACACAGGGCTGTATATAACAGAGATTGAAGCCATCTTTGGTTTACCTCCACATTTTACAGATGTCGGTGATCTATCAATTGCAAGTCGCCAAAAACTTATAGGAAGAGCATGGAGTGTTCAAGTAATTAAAGAACTATTAAATTTACTTGAAAACACATTTGCTAAGATATAATTAAATTTGCAACAATAAACTAACCTTTATCCAATATTTGTTATTTATTTTTATTATTATGACTAAGAAGATACTATTATTAATGATAATATTTGTTTAAATAAAAGTTTTAATAGGCGTGGAAAAAATTTAATTTCATGACACAAAAATATCCTATTACCTGAAGAATGTCTTAAAGTATTGTTAAATTTTAATTATAGTTATATTTTAAAAGTTTTGTAATTTTAACTGTTACTGCTATCAATTTCTATTTTTTAATATAAATATTTCCTTAAGTAATATCTTAGTACTAAGGGTTATTTCTTTAATCGTTCCACTACAAAAAACACTATTGATTGATAGTATAAATAAATTTTTTTTTATATTTCATGTAGGTATGTGTGTTTATAGGTATACCGTAGTTGTCATTACATAGTTACCTATCATTTGAAATAGTGTACAAATTCGATTATGATTAAAATGATAAAGACATTATTTATTTTCACAAATAACATAATACATGCTATTTCATCACGACTGTACTAATAATTAAAAACTTAATGATGAATAATAATAGTAATAACAATTAAATATACCATATTTCATAACAATTAGCTTATACGCTACATTGTGTATGGTGTTGGAGAATCTGTTAGATAGATTAGGTAATTCTAAGATTGTTTTCAAGATCCTTTGAATAATTTTAACTATATTATAGAGGGAACTTCAGGAAAGATAGTTGAAATAATAAGTTAGAGTTGATATATTTTATTTTAGTACACATTCTCAATTAAATATTGTAATATGAAAGCTTACGAGTATCATAATTATCAGGAATTGAACATGAATAACTAGTTACATTTACTAAGTATTATCAGTTTAGTGATGGTAAATATTTAGTAAGATGTTTAAAACAAGTGGTTTTTTTCTAAAACATTTTATTTATTAATATTTTGATTGATATTTAAAATACTTTTTAATTAACATTTGAATTAATTAATTTATATATAAAAAATAAAAAAAAACTTTCATGATTAGTTGTAATTTAGTTAAATTTACTTTTGACAAACAAATATATTAACATTTTGTATTTTTGAGAAATTCATTTTTTTTTTAATTGTTTTAAACATTGAAAACCCGCACTAAACTAGAGAAACATAGTATGAATATTTTTTTAACAATTCAAGATCTATTATATCAAATGATGTTATTGGTTTCTAAGTTTTAACGGTATCGCAAATCCGTGATTTTGCGTAATTTCGTTTTTGAGTATTTAAAACTCATCATTTCGTACTTAAATGTTTACCCTGTACTACGTAACTAATGTTATAATGTATAGTCCTGTGTGGTATACACAAATACGTTGCGCCCTCTCGTCGTTAGTCGCACGTTACACCGATTCCGACTAAATCGCGAATAATATTCAGGACGATCAACTTAGCGACGGGTAACTGTATGTGTTTACCGTCAGATCGATCTATAGGCATTACCTGTATTTATCAACTAATATACTCTTTAATTTTATTATTCTGTTGTTGTAAACGACTGTAATATATATTATTGTTATAATATTACGTTATTTTCTATTTACATTTAGTAGATATAAGTTATGTTGATATTTTATAATATTTATTAGTATCATATTTTCACGCGCGAGATAACACAATAAAGTCTAAAATGAATAAAACAGTTCTGTAGTTCCCTGTTACGGGATTTACACAAGAAACTTTTTCCATTAAAAACTATGATGTTCCAAGACGATCAAATTATGCTCAAAAATAATTTATTTATTTGAAAAATATAATACTTGTATAGTATGAGTATATTGTTGTAATATACATTTGATTTACATTGATTCAATCCGCAGTCGTAGTGTAGGACTAAAGGTAATATTTAAAGTACATCTATAATCTATGAATCAATGTTTGGCAGAAAACCATTGATGTGTGCATACGCGATACGTTAAAGCATAAATAATTCTTTGTAACTCTACAAATCTGCCAATGCACTAAACTGGACACGAGAAAATGCTAAGTTTCAATAACGTTTCAGCAATCTACGAGCGTAAACGATTGCGGACGTTCAGGTTTGTACACCTTCGTTGAATTTAATATTAAACGGCGATATTTTTATCATCACATTTATTTGGAACAACATGTCAACATGTCTCTTGCACTATGGTTTATTATCTTATGGGTACGGTGTACATTATTCGTTCATTATGATAAGTGCAGTATGTATAATTTGGTTTCATTAAATTCTTTCCACGAATAATATAAATTAATATTTAAATGATAGCTTTTTATAGCTGTTTATACGGTATATAATACGATTAAATAACACGCAATGGATATACGAAAACGTCAAGAACACCGATTTAAACTGAGAACAAACAAAAAATAATAAACTGCAAGTTACTACTATTAGTAAACTGTTATTCTTCTTAAATAAACTGAAAAGGTTATTTGTATGCAATGAGTAATATTAAATTTCCTTTTTTAATAATAGTAATCGTTATCAGTAAAAGGAACAAATAAATAATGAAACATCTTAATTTTTTTTTGTAAACTAATGTGTTTGTTTAGTTTGTTATTCATTTTACAAAATCAACAAAATATAATTCGAAAACCTTCAGTGTTTTATCATTGATGTGGATAAAATAATTTTTATTTAACATTTTCAAATGTTAAAGAATTAACATTTTATTTTCAAATTTTATTTTGGTATAATTGTTAGGCTACAGGCGCGGATCTAGAAATTAAATAAGGTGGAGGGGGTGGCTAGATGAAAAAACTTACTTCAAGTACATAAAATCATAGGCATTGAGTTTAATTTAAGAGTGAATAAAATATTCAATATTTATATATATTATAATAATTTATTTAATTATAAAAATTATAATAAAAACAAAACTTAAATAAACATAACAAATTAAATTGACCAATCCTCTGTCTTTATCATTCATATTATATGTATAATGTATATATTTATACCTATGCTACTGTTATTAATTATAAATTTCAAATTTGTAAACTATAAATTAATATTGTAAAAATACTCGGTGTATTGAAACAATTATATTAATAAATAAAAAAATAAACTTTAACATTTAATTTTGCAAGAACTTTTTAATAATACAATTTTAATAATGCTATTCTATTTGCATTCAGTTGCAAGCAAAAGCATGATATAAAGTAAACATACAATAATATACTGTAGTATACATTAGTACATTACTTATACAGCTAGCACCTAGTCATTCATTTATACAGATTGAATTTCAATAAATAAAATAAAAATGATGACTAAATAACTAAATTAAATAAAAAAAGAAGCACTTACTTTTGGTGAATGTATTATACCATCTGGTTTATCAGGATCATCTAGATTAGGATGTTCATTTTTAATTTTCTTATTAAAAAATGAAAAAAATGTCCCATCTCTTTTTTTTCCTCTCTTTGTATAAGATGTGATTTTCAATTTAAAATGTTAGAAATAATTATTTAAAAATTAAATTATGTTGTAAATTAATGTTTTATTCAAGTGTTTGTGTGTAAACAATACTGTAAAAGTGTAAACTATAAAGTAATTATTATTATTATTAGTTATTTTTTAATTATTACTCTATGGTGTAAATTCAATAATTAACGTTATTATAAATATATTTAGCCATGGTTGTATACATATACCTTTTGCTAAAACCGTCTATGGTTATATACTACGTACGTATATCTAAGCATACAACGCAAAACGATTTCCAACGAAACCAAAGACGTTCTTTTCAAGATGCAGTTATTGCCATATTAGTTGGAAGAAAAACAGTAAATTGAAAAAAAAAGTTGTAAAAGTGAGTTACTGCCTTATTCATTGCTCAGGTCCATTTGTACGTTTTTTTTACGTCTAATGTTTGAACTATTTTAAGTAGGTAGTTAAAACCTGTGGGAGGGGATTCAGCCCCATAGTGCCCCCCTTGTATTCGCGCTTGTTAGGCTATACACGTCAATATGCATGATAATACTATTTGTTATTTGTATTCTTTATAATATAAGTTTATAACAGCAAGTATAAATTGTAATGATTTTATAATAATACATCGATTGTGAAAGTTACTTTACTACTAAAGGAATTATGTTTTCGTTATAGGCACATTTTAATACACTTATAGTATTTTTATATTTTTAATTTTTAATAAGAAAAGTATTTTTGGTAATAAAAAAAAACCACTCGTATTTTTCTAATAATAATTTTCAGCTGTCAATAAAAAAATCATATTATTTAGCAGAAATTGTGAATTGGTTATTGAAATAAAGTGTTATAAACAATTTATAATTATAAATTTATTGTAACATCACAAGTTTTTACATCAAATTTTATAATTATATATATAATAATACAGCACCCCCGGTAAGCAAACAACAAAAATAGGGATTATGTATCATATAATTTGACGTGAATATTGCTTGGAATGACGCAACACTTCAATTGTATTTTACATAACTATACTAAACTTTTTAAATGGCGGCCAAGGTAAGTTTAATATAACATGTTTTATTTTGATAACAAACCATTTTAGCAGATATTTGATACGTTAATAAATTGTGATAACGTGTCAATTTGTAATAATATTTATATGATTTTATTAAATATCTATTTTTAATTAAAATTTGTAAAACTGTTTACCTACCTAGTTGGGATATAGAAAAACTTGTTATTTATAGTTTATACTTATAAAATATTTTTTTTATTAAAAAATATATAACTGATATAAATGAATTATGGAAAAATGAGTGGACAATAAAGTTGCTGTATACCAAAGGTCCTAATAAAAACATGGAATTTTTAAAATGTTTGTTATTGTGGAAAAATCCTACTTTTGCTAATTATTGGAAGTGTTTAGCGAAAGGAAATAGTTACGTTATTTGAGTACCTATAAAATATTAAAAATGAATATACAAAACTATAAAAGTATACATAAATAATAAATATACGAAATTATAACTTTTATATTTTTATTTTTAACTTGTTATTGTGTCGAATTAATTTTTAGTAGACTAATCTAAGTGTAGTCTGTTATAAATTAAAAGTATATTATGGAAAAATTAACTTCCGATTTTTGTCTGATACTTGATAACCTATGATATTTTTTTCGGTGGCTGTGACTATAAATTAATAATTGAATGCTTACGAATGAGTTCCAATGACATGTATACAAGTATACAATGAATTGAGTTCTCTGTCAGTTCAAGGTTTATTTAGGTACCTCATATTAATAGAGTTCCGTAAAATTAAAAATTTAATACCGTATCCATGCTTTAATATTAATTAAGTTTCTTCAAACTTAGAAACATTTTAAACCCATTTTTATAAATTTAGGACTATTTGTTAGAAGAATTTTACTGGTATAATTAAAAATGTTGTCTTTTATTTTTGAAAATATTTAATAAATATGTGTAATATTTTTTTTACTATTATTAAATCATATATCGTATTTAAAATTATAATTAAATACATTTGTTGTCTTGATATTAGTGAAAACTTGACGATTATTTTTATTTTTTGTATTAAAATAATGTTGGAAAAGTATATTTAGTATAGGTATACAAATATAAAAGTATTGATAAGCATGTGCAGCAATTATAGAAAAAATATTGCAACTATGTTTTTGACATTTTTTAATTGGTAAATAAAAAACTAAAGAAATATTGTACTAAATTTTCAAGAATTTTCTCACAGCTATTGTTTAAGTGAGTTAATAAAATTAGTAAAATATTGATAATTTCGATAAAAAAAAGCGAGAAAGTTAACTGCTCGGGCTCTGTTGTACAGTAGATATGTGTTAAATTGTTAAGTGTAACTCGTAATTAAGGAGTAAGTCGTAGTAATGCACGTGTTTTATTTAAAGTTTAATGATAAAGGTTTTAAAAAATGTAATCCATCTTTATTATAACTTAATACCTAAATGTTAAAATATATATTAGTAATAGTAACAAAAATACAATTCTAACACATAATAAATTAATAATATTTTTATTTTTAAAATGATTAGAATCTTCAGCTTATAATGCAAATATCTACATGTTATATTAAATATTTGGATAACAATAATAATAACACGTCAAATAATTGATATAATAGTTAAACATGCCTATAAATAAAACATATTTATTGTGATTTATTTGCTATATTAAATATTAACCTATTTGGTATTAAACATCTATCGTAGCGAAAAATGGGGTGAGGTTTCTAAGCGTTCCAAAAAAGTTAGACCACTATAAATTTTTGAATTTTTTGTGGTAAATTGAAAGTAATTTTTCATTTAATACCTAACATTTTATTTTTCAATCATCGAATATTAAAATTCCTTTCGGAAAAGATTCCCATAGCCTCGGCACTGTTATAACATGTTGTAACTATTTTGATAATACATTTTAAAGAGTCTTTATAATATTTAAACAGAAATCCGAACAAAACTGTAATTTTCGTTACGATAGATGTAAAATACCAAATAGGTTAATATTGTGATTATCTGTTCGTAAGAATAAGGCGTATTATGGATAGAATGCTGGGCATATTGTGACGCATAACCTCGTGTGAGTGTGCAAGTCAAATATGAGACACAGAAGATATAGGAATGCAGTCGAGTGATAAAATGAATATCGTATAGATATCAGACGCGGTGGGCAGATAATATCGTATATGATGCCTTAGTATTATTTTTTTTCATTATGCATAACTAATCACTTTTCACTTTAAATCTTAAAACTATTGCGGAGTTATACGGACGTATAGTAGTACAGTGCTGTAGTAGTTTTCGCGAACTATTACATGATTATCACGCCGTTCTGGTCCGCCGAAGGGTGCAGTTCGAAGAGCGGTGTGCGCGTGACGCTGTGGGTGTACCGGTTCGTGATCTTTCGGCGGCACAGCAGCGCGACGCACCCGCCGCACAACAACGAAGACAACGCGGCCAAAACGGCGACTGCGGTACGGCCGCCGGTCCAGGGCCGCTGCCAGACGAACTCGTCGTCCGGCCGAGCCGACGGGCTCCGGTGCACGAATTGTCTGAACGACACGCCGACGGTGATGTTGAGCACTTTCACCGCGTCCAAGTCGATTGACGAGTTTCTCGGCACGCAGATGATCTGTCGCAGGCCCACGGACGTGACGTCGCACGGATTGGCCGGCGAGTCGTCTCCTCGCAGCATCTCGACGGCCACGTCGCCGTCGCCGCCGTATTGAGCGTGCCCCCCCCAGTCCAGGTTCCGGCCGGAGACAATGACCGCGTGGCCGTCCGTCTCGAAGTCGTCCAGCACCGGGTCGGCGTACACGCTATACTCGGCGGTCGCGGAGCCGCCGGGTCCGGTCAACAGCAATGCGCCCGCAGAGGTGCTGTTGTACACCACTCGGAAATCGCATCGAAACGTGCCGATCGGCGCGGCCGTGTCGTCGTGGTTGTCGCTGTGGTCGTCACCGGCCGCCGCCGCGGTGGTCGGTCGCTGAGTGCGTGCCACCAGCGCGATGGGTGACCGGCACACCATGAACGTGTCGTTGTACACCTGGCAACCGTTCCGGCGGACGGTACCGTCGGGCAGGTAGACCGTCATCATGATGCTGCGCGCGCAAGACAAGTGACGTCCGTGCACCGGGACCGCGGTGCCGCCCGAAACGAAGCCCCCCAACTGCGATGATGACGCGAACAGCATCGGGTTGGCGGTGTACGCGAAATACTTCCGGTCGACGTGTTTGACGGTACCGTTGTCGATCACCACGTTGACGGTGTCGTTACTGTCCGCGGGCGCGACCCGGGCGCCGGTCACGCACGAAATGCGGTCCCACCGCCGGTTGATCACCGCGCACGCCGTTTGGCTGCCGATCGTCACGTTGACGAAGTTACCGGTGTCCAGATGCTCGCCGTCGATGTCCAACGTCGTGCCGCCCGACAGCGGGCCACAGGTCGGGCTCACGTCCGTCAGCCGCGGCTCGACGAGCTTGAAATTGAACGCGGACTCGACGACGAACTTCTGTCGCGGGCCGTATTCGACACGGACCCAGCCCTCCGTGGGCGTGCCGTTCACGGCGGGTTGTTCGCCGGCCGCCGGCGGCGCCACGGTGCACGCAATAGTATCGTTGTCCACCGATCGCGGGTTGGCGCAGGACCGCCCGGCCACGGCCACGATCACCGTCTTCTTCTCGGCCAGTATCCGGTGGTTCTTGACTGTGACTAGCATGGCCGTGCCGCCCGTCCACGGCGCGGTAACCGGGACCGTCGACACGACGGTCGTGTTGACGCACAGCGCCGGTATGACGGCCACCGCGGCCGGCGCGTCCGTGAATTTCTGCTCGTGCCGCCTGTCGTAGAACTGGTACAGGCCCGTACACCGGTTGGCGCTCGAACACCGTTTGAAGTGGTTGACGTACCCGTGGCCGGTCCACGTGCACGTCACGCAACTGTCGTCCCTCTTGGGGCCGCACTCGCGGTCGTAGTTCGGCACGTAATAGTCCGACTCGTTGTCCAGCCTCAGCGTCACCGAGTTGTTGTTGAGCTTTATGTAGTAGAAGTAGATCATCTGCCTGTGCTGCGTGAAGTCGACCTGTGTCCGTTTGATGGCGTCGCATTTGATTTCGTTGTGGTCGACCCGGCCCTTCACGTACACCGTTTGCAGCGAGCACGTGATCGTCGACCGCCGGAGAAACGCCACGAACTCTTTCTTGTCGTTCGACACGGCCAACGTGTAACTGTACGGCACGTCTTTCACCCACGGCAGCTTGGCCACCGTGAACTGCGGACAGTCCGCCTCCACGTGCACCATCAGGTTCTCCGACAGTTCTTCCGGGTAAACGCAGTTCTGATGTTCCAACGACCAACTGCACAGCGTTTGGTTCACGCATTTCGTGCACGACATGTATTCCTCGCAGTTGACTGTGCCGTTTTTCGTCGATTCCGACGCGCGAGAATGTGCGACGCACAGCGATACCTGAAGTTGAAAACGACTAATTACTGACTGACGAAAAATATTATTATATTGCACGGTTCGAGTGTAAAACGCCAGCTATTTAAGGCATTTAGTATAGGCAATGTTTATGACATTTTGAGAACCATTAAATATGGATATATTATGCGTGGAAAGTATTTTAAAAGTCGTCTTGTGACAGTACCGAAAATGGTCGTTGCGTAGTAATGATAACGTTGTATAGAATAACGATAAATTAATGCGATAAAGACTTACGAGTAAATAATTATTTACAGCAATTTTCATGTATTATACTACATTGTCACATTGAAGATAACTTTATCTGTGTCAGAAGGTTGGCATTGGATAATGTTATACTGTACGATAGGTCAGATACGAGTCAGTGTAATGGATTTGTTAAATTTGAATTCAATCAGGAATTATTGTATACGAAAAACAATTCTGAGCAGAGACGGTCAGTCACATTACTAAATACATACTATGATCTTATATTGTTTGATATTGTTATTAGAGTAATTAATTTTACTTTTAGTATTACAGAAGGTTGATTAGGTTTATGTTAAAAATTGCGTTTATTGTGTTATTAATAATAAATATTTGTTGTATCATAGATGTTATTGTTATTAGTGTTTAAGTCAATACTCAATATCACTTTACATGCCGTAAAACAGTGTGTACACCGAACAGGTACATAGTATAAATGAGTACTATCTAAAAATTAATTTACATATTTTGAACATTTTATTGCGTATGGTAAAGTTCATAATATGCAGCAGTGTTAAATCCCCGAAAATAATATTTTTGAATTTTAAAATCATAATTTTCATCGTGAAAATATATAATTTTATCCAAATTTAAATTGTAAATGTACATAAACATTTAATCCTCTTAAATAATTTATCAACATTTATAGGAAAAAAATAAATAAAAATTCCAAATGTCTTTAATAAATTATAATATCTCAATAAGAGTTAAAATATTAAAAAAATTATACTATACGTAAAAAATTCTATCATAAACATCTGATAACAATTCCAAAATTGTACGATTGTTCGTTTTTGAATTTCAAGAAAACATCAAAAATAGTACGAGGAAAAATAGTTATTGTTCGAGAATATCCAATATCGTAAGAATTTAAACTTCAAAAAGTCAAAAAATAATGCAACTTTGTTTCTTAACTTCTAACATTTTATTTCTTATAGGTAAGTAGGTAGATTAACGAATGAATCTTGAATTAAATTTTCAAAAATGTTTAATTGATTTTTAATGTCTTATTGATATATTTGTGATAATAAGTCAATAATTAAAGGACGTTGATGGATGTTGGTGGGAGATAAAAATAAAAATAAGACAATATTATTTACATCTATTATTTCATTTGTAATAAATTATAAACTATACGATTAAAAGAAATGACCATCATCATAAAATAAATAAAGAGAATAAAAAATACTACAAATATTTGGTTCTTGGTTCAAATTACCGTCATGTAATATAAGAGATGACGTAATATTAAATATACCAAAAATATGTAACACACGTATTTTACGGAATGGATAAACAAGGAGGAAAAATATATCTAACTTATGGTGTTTCAGAAATAATCAAACCCATTATATTTACAGAATACATATAGGTACTCTAGATTTTAGAAATAGATACAATACAAAAAGTAAACATAATATATATGCTTTGCTGGACATGGCGTAGACACAATTGAAAAAAAAAATTTTTTTATTAAAGAAATTAATCTGAATAATATTTTGAAGAAAATAAAAAATAATTAAACTGTACCCGAATTAATTAAACAAAATAAATAAATATGATTTTAGCAACAATGGCCCATCTTTTAAGACATATTTAGTGATTTTCATAGAATATTATTTTTTTCTAAAAATAAAACACTTTATTCGTCAATAGTTCAATAAATTAGTCGCATTAGAGAAAAAAATTTAAAGTATGAATATACACATTAATATAGAAAATACACAAAACTTATCTTAAATTCAGAATAAAATTCATTGACGTAAAATTATTTAATTAACAGTTCAGTTCATAAATAATAATTATTGAAAAACAATTGAATAGTTTAATTAAAATACAATAATTGTAAGGTCAAACTTACCATAAATATTATAAAATTTGAAAAAATCATATTATTATTTTTATAGTACTTTATATGAATAATGAATATTTACTATTACTATTATTATAGGAAAACACAATATATATAAAAACAAACATTTAATGCGAACTAGTCCACGTATATTTAATAAATAAACTTTAGACTTACAATAGTGTTGTGCGAAATAGAAATGTATAAATAAATTGTATTATCAAATAAAATTTTATCAATTTCCGGTTTTACGATTATTAGGAGGTATTCACTTCATTATTGTTGATATAATATGAATCTACGCAAAAAAAAAAAACGGTTATTATGACAACTAATACTGTGTAATAGTTATCATTATAATTATTATAATTGTGCTGTATGCACATCCATTTATAAATTATAATACTGCGTATATTCTTGGCAATTATAACATCTAAATTTTTGACAATTCATGTAATAATAATGATAGATAATCAGGGATAGGATAATTATGTTTTTCGGAAAATATTTTAAAGTGTACGCATGAACATTTCAAAAATGGCACATTACATAAAGCTGCGGACCATGAAAATGAATCATGATACAATAAAATTCGTCGAACTTAATATTTTTAATTTTTTATAGCGTATATTTATATCTATTTTAATAATTGAATAATAGACATTCTCCACAAACATTTTTATTCATATTTGAAACATATTTATTTAGTATAAAGTATAATCTTAGTAAGTACCAATACTATTAAATTGTTGTATTTTAAAACATTAAATGTACAAATACACACTATTATATCTAAAATCTATTAGAGCCAATGTTATTGGATAATTGCTAATCAGTATAATTTAATACTCTACATACTTACGAATGATTTAATATTAAATTCTCCTATAGTGAGAATATTACACATACACAGCAATAGTTAACAAGACGCAGTGGAATGTTATTAAAACAACATATAGCCGTTTGATCTATTTATTTAAACTTAAATGTTGTAGAATGTTCATAATTATTTCATAACTTTAGTCTATAATTTTATATTTGTAGTATTTTGTACATTCATGTGCATTGGCAATGATGAAATTTTATCATCGTTATAAAATATTGTAGAAGTTATTGAACTGAAACTAAATTATTACAAGCTATAATAATATATAGAACTTATACACAACGAACTTCTATTTAACAAAATATTTTTGAAACCATAACATACTAGAACCAAATATACATAATTCAAATTTCTCTATAGTGAGAACTTTTATTGATGCCCACGAGACTTTGTAATATAAAAGTTTAACGGAATTAAATTTTACATTTAAGAATATTTATGTATAATTTTTAAGATATACAAGACACACTAAGTGTAAAAAAAATAAAAATAAACAGCTAGAGAAATTCTAAAAAAAAAGTTGAATGTTTCAAAATTTATTTTTATTTTATTTTATGAATAATAATTTTTTTACGACACTATGTAAACTTTTTTTGTTTATTTATAATATATGTGATATTATAATTTATAATAAATTGTAGAATTAAGATGATCTAACCATAAGTTCTACAAGAGGTAAGGTGATATATCTATTTTCGATATATATACCACGCATAATCGTATTTATACATTTATATATAAAAACGAAAAAACTCTTTTACTCACTCCTCGTATTAAGATTTTATATTATTCAAATATGTTTTCAAAATTAATATCGGACTTTTGTTACTGGGTAAATTTTTCTTCCGCTTATTGGTCTAAATGCACGAAAAACAACAAAAACGACCCATTTTCAACAGCCTTAATAATATAGAAAGTAATAAGTTGAGAATATCAATATTTGTATGCAAATATTAGATTAGGACCTTTTACCATATTTTTAACTTATTACAATATATTATTAAAAATTATATTACGAATAATAATTTAAGAATTAGAAAAAATAAGTTTAAAAACTGATGGAAAATTACTTAAATCTAAACATAAAAGTTATAAAATAAATCAAAAGTTACTAGACTAATGAGGACTTTTTAAGGATATTTCTCAATTAAATACTGAAGACATTATTTCCCATTTTCTAATCCAACAAAGTTCATAGGAATTATTCACAAAAACATAGACTCTATTATACATACATAAAATCATGTAACAATAATGGTTATTCATTGATACAAAAAAAATATTCACAATTATCTTCCTTCAAAACAAAGCTTCCACCTCTGTAGATAATTTTGTCTTGAAAAAAAATACATACGTCACCGGTAATTGAATTAAAAAGTGCACTCGAACTATAATTTGAACTTATAGTCCTAAACCACATGCTTAGAACCATTTTAGAGCCCTATAAAGAAAGAATAATTGCCTTATGAAACTGTTCCTGTTACCGTATATTACAGACCCAAAATATGCGATATAATAGATTTCATAATGTTTAAATTTAAAATAGTGTGTTGTGGTATGAAAGACAAAACCAAAATCGTTAGTTGTTTAGGGATATTAGAAAATACAAATAATCTAGCAGTTTTAAATATTAAAATTGTAATCAACGATAATAACAGTAATAAATCCCTCCGCCACACACACATACACACACACTCACACAAATTCACCTAAGGTCAAAATTATTATCACTTAGCAAATTAAATATTCAAACTTATAAAATAATAAATACTTTTCGCGTCATCACTATCACAAATTATCGCTATAATATAGTAATATCCTAACAAAATCGATGTAAAAACTATTAAATAAACTAACAATAAGAATAACTAAAATGTCAAAGTTATAAATGTTATAATAAATACAACACTCAACATAATTACAACAAAATTGTTAGAAATAAAAACAATTCTAACAATTATTTGTATTACTCACAACTACATAAAAATGATATTAATTACTGTAAAAAAAAAAAACTATTATTATTTTGAAAGTAAATTACAATACACTGCTAAAAATCTAAGAACAGTATTAGTTTCTTAGTTCTAGTTACTAATTGTCATTTATTTTGATCTTAACATAATGTAAAATCAAAGACACTGCAATTAAGCAAATGACTTGACAATATACGAAGCACTGTTTTAAACAAAAATACTTCTTTAAATAATAATGTAAGCTAAAGTTTTTTTATCAAATATTTCACAATTTAAACTATCTTTCCATTTCGGCAATACTCATATTAAAAAAATATTGTTTTATTCTAATCCAGAAATTCATTTAAAACATTTAAAATAACAAATTCTTTGACTTTATTTATGGCTAAAATAATATTATAAGTACTTAAACACTAATAAAAATAAACTGTACGAATTAGGTAAAATGTCATCGATGTGGCTTCTTCCGTCAAAAGTTTCAATTGTATAAATTTCCCTTTCACAATTGCTTTTGTTCTTTGCAGTCTTAAATCTTATACATAAAAATATTGTAAATATCATAAGGAAATAAAAATTATTATTTAGATGTATTTTCGAATATATTTTATTGACATAGTAAAATGAAGCTTAATTTTAATTAATAATCAATAGTTAGACCAATTAAAGTAAAAAATATTACAATATTGCGTTGTATACGTTTATGACGAATATAATTATTTGAATTTATTTTATTTTTTAATCTTGTTATAATAAGCGCTTAAATCTAATACAAGTTAGTCGAATCGTTACAAATTGTCGTTTGATTACATAGTTTATGAAAAATCGATATTGACCGTATTACAGTGAGGGTCAGTACCGACGGCATTACAAAACAAAAACGAAAGTCGAATAATAATAAATGGGTATATTAGTATAAATTCCAAACTTCGTCCACCGGTGGCATTGATAACGGTTGCCGACGTAGACTACAAGTATCTGCGGATATCACATTGCTTATACCACACCGCGTAGACCATGGCCACCAGCAACGACATGAAGCACACGCCGGTGAAGATGCCGGCCAACAGCATGAACGCGCCGAACAAGCCCATCGATCCGCCCGCGGGACGGCCGTCGTCTTCGGTCTTCTTCCTCTTCACGGTGCGGACGAACTCGCGGCCGACGGTCACGTAGAGTTCGCGTAGGTCGTCGTCGCCGTCCGCCGGCGGCGGCGGTCGCACGCACACGATCCGCCGTCGCTGCGTGTCGACGACCGCGCACTCGGCGCCCTTGGCGTTGCGCAACCGGATGGCCAGGTCGGCGTTCGGCCGGTAGCCGCGGTCCATGTGCCGGCCGTTGATGGTCACGTTGCGGCCGTCGGTCTCGAAGTCCGCGAACACCGGATCGGCGTACAGCCGGTAACCCGGAAAGTCGGGCTGCGGCGACAAGTCCATCGTGTGGTCGGCGAAGTGCACGCGGAAACCAAAGTTCAGCAAGACCGGTACGGCGGTGGCGTTTGACGACGGCCGGGGCGCGTCGACCGCGGGCGACCGACACTCCATGAACGTGTCGTTGCGCACCGCGCACGCCGCGTAGTGCCGCACGCCGTCCGGGTCGTCCACGTACAGCGTGGCGTTGCCGACGCACGCGAGATGGCGGCCGCGCACCTGCACGTACGTGCCGCCCGAAGCGATGCCCGTGAACGGCTGTCGCGCGTTCAGCACCGGGTCGCCCGCGTACACGAACTCGACCGCGCCGTCCGCGCCGACGGTCCGCCTCAGCGACTTGTCGAACACGACTGTGACGGCGCCCGCGGCCGGCCCGTCCGCCGGTCCGGTCACGCACAGCGCGTGGTCCTCGTGCCTGGCGACCAGTTCGCACGGCACGCCGGCCGGGCCCACGGACACCGTGGCCGTGCTGCCGGCGTCCATGTGACGGCCGGCGATGCGCAACAGCGTGCCGCCGGATACGGGGCCGCACATCGGGCTCAGCGCCGTCGGCTCGGGGTAGACGAACCGGAAAGTCTGCGCGGACGTCAGCCGCAGCGGCCCGTACGTCACAAGCACCGGACCGGCGGCCGAGTCTTCGGGCTTCGGCGGCCCGACCGTGCACGTGATGGTCTCCCGGTCGGCCGTCTTCGGGTAGACGCAATCGCGGCCGGCCACCGTGACGGTCGGCTTTCGCGATTCGGCCAGCAGGTCGTGGTTCTTGACGGTTATCACCAGCGTCGCGCCGCCCGACCACGGCGCCGTCAGCGGTTCCACGGACACGATCGTCATGTCCGGGCAAGCGCCCGCCGGCGGTCCGTATCCGCGGTCCGGCAGCGGTACCGCCGCGTCTTCGTTTCGCGCGCCGGACGTCCGGTATCCGCGGTCCGCCGCCGCCGAGGTGGCGTTCCGGCGGTCGTAGTACTCGAACAGGCCGGTGCACGCGTTACGGGCTGAACACCGTTTGTAGTAGGACGTGTAGAGTGTCGAGTCGTCCCAAAAACACTCGACGCACCGCTCGGTCTTGTTGGTGACGTGGCAAAAGTGCGCGTCGTACACGGTGAAGTAGCTGTTCGCGCCGTCATCAATGCGCAACGGCACGCCGTCGAACTGCACGCCGTAGTGGTAGACCATCAGTCGCTGCTCGTCCACGCCCAGATGGTCGTTGCTTATGGTCGCGCAATCGATCGTGTCCGCGTCCTCGTTCACCGTGCCATTGTACGTGGCGCCCTTCAGCGAGCACGTGACGTTGGTATGGGCCAGGTACTTGACGAAGCCGCTCACGTCGTTCGACACCTTCACCTTGTACGTGAACGGCAGCTGCGTTTTGTAGACGAACGTGTCGACGATGGTCAACCGCGGACAGTGCGCGCGCACGTTCACCATTAACAGTTCCGGCCGCCGCGTCATGTTCACGCACGTCTGCCGTTTCAACGACCAGCTGCACGACGGTCTCTCGGCGCATTTTGTGCACGTCCGCGATTCCGAGCAATTTACCGCGTCGCCGTCGACTTTATTGCGCTTGAACGAATCGGCGTGCGATATGCACACGGACACCTGTAACAACATAACGCGTTTTATTGCGACATTTTCAAATAATATAGCTCCGATATTTCTATATTGGAAAACGAATTATATTTCAAATGTACCTATATTGCCTATCGGTTGATTGACGTAAAGACTATAGCATATAGGGTTTAATTTAATGTATTATAATATGGTTGAAATAATTTATCCACTTCAGAAACTGACAACTGTACACAATCATGCAGACTACCTTTAATGACAACATTTTGTTGTCGACATTTGCAATTGGATTTATTTGATTGTTTTATTATCTATAGACACTAGTAGGTATTCATTTCGAGTAAATTTAAAAAAAATTTGAAGTAGATTCGTTGCTCAATGTATGACGATTTGAAGCTTATAGTTTATTAAACATTTTATAATTGAATATATTTATGATAAATAAACAAAATATTCAAGCTCGTTGACATTAAAAACTTTATATAAAAAAATAAAATTTTTAATTAAAGTAAAATTAAGTTTACTTTAGTTCTACTAAATTATAATTTGATCTAAAATTAATTGAGCAAATAATTAAGTTTCATCTACGTAAGGTAGCAACGAACATAGTATGCAGGTATGCTATGTATTATTATAATATGCGTACAAGATAATTTATATGTTATGTTATTTTTAAAAATTAATAAAAATTATATTTTCATACCAATTTCAATTTATAAAACATATAATTTATTCAAATTTAAAATTTTTAATAATATTGGATTAAAAAAAAATATTTAAAAATATAAGAAAGTCGTTTTTAAGTAAATTTCTCGATGAATCATAAAATACGTTTTTAGAAATAAATAGGATAATTATTATACTAGTTAATACAATTCGTAAAAGGTTGATACTTATTAATTTCACTTATATGCATACAAAAAAAATAGTATTCGTGTAGTGTGTTACTGATATATTGTGTGTGCATATACACTTCAACAAAGTAGGTATATTTCAAACAATAGTCATAACTTTAAAAATTGCCTATATTCCTTAAAAACCCGTCTGCATCGAATCCCCTTAAAAATAATATTATATTATGAAAAAAGCTATGATAAGTGTATATTTTTACGTACCAATATGACTGTGAGTATTATATAAACAGATGAACGATTCCAAAATTGCTTTCTTGACCCTGCCGAGTCAGCCATGTTGCTTGAGAATTGTATTATTCTCTAAAAATAATCATTATATTATTATGTGTTATACATATTCGTTAAATCAAGTAAACAATATTTTTTTTATTCTTGAAATTGATTGTATTGTATTTTACGTATATATTTACTATGATAAATTAATAGTTAATTATTTATGAAAATAAACTGTATTGTTTTTTTTTTTCAAAAAAGATTAAACATTTTTATTGATTGTATAAATTAAAATCTATAATAAATTTGAATAATTTTCAATTATAATATGGAATTTGCTAAGTATGGTTAAAATAGATTTAAATAAAAATAAATTATTTATTAATATTACAAGTGTCTTATATTTATTATAATTTATTTTAAAATTATCTTTAATAATAATGGAATGTAGCATATTATTTAAAGATATAAGAAATTTATAACTATAGCTAATCAGACCCAGAATTAAACATTAATTAATTTTTTAAAAGAAATTAAATTATACAACTTAATTTAAATCAAACATATATTGTAAATAAATTGAATATGGATAGAAAATACTGTAAATTAGATATTTAAACCTTCAACGAATGACAAATGTTATTCAAATCAATAATAATAAAAATAATTAAACATTAAGAATTATTTAAATTTATATTTAATATTGTTTAAAACTAAAATAGTTTTTCAGTCAAAATTTCTTTAATGGTCATTCGACAATAACTAATAATATCATCGAAATTCATATATATTATATTATTATTAAAATGACGTTATAAAATATTGCACAGTAAATACAAAGTAATATAATTAAATATTACTGCTCACTAGTATGACTATATTTTTTAGCTAAATACCATGTCAAAGATTATCGTAAATAATAAAAATTACTATCAAAAGAATAATATAATTTGCAGTTAAAATTCAATTAAGTTAAACAATACTATAATATCAAATGATATCATTGATTTCATTTAACTGGATAATAATTAATCAAATTTAGCTTTCTTGGTTAGTACAATTATAATTATACATTGGCGAAGAAGATTATTATGTTACAAAATTACAAATGGTATATCAATTATCCTAGAGTATGATTATGAAAATTGTTTTAAGTTTAATACTTTCGTGTACTTAATTTAAAAATTCTAACTGTTATGAATGAAGTAAATTACATATTTTTAAACACCATTTTTTTATAGTATTTAAGTATGGGTATTGAATACAAAATTCGGACATGATACAAAAATGAGTGTAGATCATATCATTCCATTTCGATAATATAGGTGTAGAATAATCATTGTATTGACGTTTTGTGATATTTGATTTGAAAATAATAGAAAATTGTCAGATTCATAAAATTATAATGAAGTTCGAGTATAACTATGACTATTAAAATAGTTTTCAAAAATCACTTAATCACTTTCTTGCACTTATTTAAAAATGTTTTGTTATTATGTACCTAGCTCATCTTTATACGATTATACCAAATCTATAGAGAAAATAAAATAAAAATCACTTTATAATACCATTTAAATATGCTCAATATAATATTTAACACTCTCTATTGAACATTCTTTATTTTACAAAACGTGATCGTAGTATTTGGTTTATATGATTAACAATGCTAATAAAATTGTAGCTCTAAATATTCTAAATCTAAAAGTGTGTATATTATAACTTTAATAACTTTTATATCTGTATTGTGCTATTAATTTTTAAATTTAAAAAGAAAATTACGAAAATTCTGTAAAGACTACACTCAGATGATCTAAAAATATTTAAATTATAAAATATTAATTACTGTAATATCTCAATTAGCCGTCTTAAATTGGACCAAGAAAGTGACGGATAATTGAATTAGACGGATCAAAAGAAAAAAATCATTTTTTTTTTGTGTATACTGATATTAATTTTAATATTTAACATATTAATGTACATGATGATTATGATGATTAATGAAAATAATTTGACAAAATTGGTTATTTGAATCCCGATCTTAATCTTTGATAAGTTTATTATTTTTCTACAAGTATATGTATACCTATAATACGGGCAGGAAATATATATTTTTTTTTTATAATTTACGATATCATTGTGAGAGTGGCTGGCGTATAATAGAAGTTGACGGATGAGAGTGTAACGAATAATTAGGGTTTTACTATACTATTATGTCAAATTTGATAAATATCCAAATTGAATAATAATTATTAAATTTTAAAATATATTAAAAGTAGGTTTATTAATTAATACAATTTAAATTAAATACGAAATCATACTGTGGTATTATTTCGGTTTATACTTCTTGACAATGGTAACCACTTATACTGTTTTGACGACTAGAATTTTTTCTTCTCTCATTCACTTACGCATATAGATAGAAGTATGTGTTCAGATACATGGCAAACATTATTATATCTCATATCAAAAATAAATGATAATGGAAAAAAGTTAGAAGTTATGATCTTCTATTTTTGTTAGTAAATTGTAATAATATTCGAACAAAAAATGACATTTTATGCTTACAACACATAATATGATATTATTGAGTGTAACGCGATTGCGCACGCCCTATTTTTTCACATTTGAAAAACACACCATGATTATGCCTATAATATTGATATTACTCTTATTATTATCTAACTTTTAATTTGGAGTTAACCAATTTATTATATTTTAGATGCTATTGTTTTGTGAATTAAAGTTATTATCTTGACAAAGCACTACATTTATTTAAAATATATTACTTGGAAATCTACGGTAGTTAGTAGTCAATTTATGTAATAATTTTAAAAGTTAAATTATTAATTAATAATTATTATTTTATGTTAAAATAGTTATTTGTTTTAATATTTAGATTAAAGTTAATATACAGTGATATTAATGTATATATTATTGTATTATATTACACTGTAATCTGCCAGTAAGGAGGCTGTAAGGTATATACCAAGCGTGACCAACATAAATATGTTTATGAGCCACAGGAGTTAACACAATGATACCTTGAGCCAAAATGTTTATAAATAAATTTTATAAAATTTGATAAATGTTTACCAATAAATTAAAATTTACAGTACTTATGATAGATAAATTTTGATTTTATAAATAATACAGCTTTATCATAGTCATAGCCTTATCAGACTATGACGAGAACCGCAAGTTGGCCACCCCTGGTAATACCATAAGAGTACGACGAGATGTCATTGGCAGTATAATGACCGATGAGAGGGTCGCCTCTTCTCACTAGTCGTGGTTAAATGTGTAAAACGTCATAAAATGTTTAATAATTTATTATTAATAAAAATTCATTTATAAATATAAAGTATATTAGTATACTAGTGTTTAGTTTATAGCACAGGGAAAAAATGATAATTGTATGTTTAATTAGCCCCTACATCCCAGAAAATGTCAATAATAGCCACTCTAAGAAATCTTGTGTACTTATATTAATAAATAATATATTTATCTTGACTTAAAAAATATCTGAGATTTCATCATTAATTGAAAGTTTGATCTCATTAAAAGAAATTATCATACTTCAATGGACTTATTGACATGACTTGGAATGTTATTAATTAATCATAATTTATAAAAAAATATTTGAAAGAATAGTATAAAAATTGCTGAAGAACAACCTCGTATAAGAATTTTTTTTTTAATTTTTCGTTAATATACAATTATAGTGTAAAATAATAAATATTATAAAACTAAAATTAAACAATATTCATCACTGAATAATTGATTTTTTCATTTATTTTAAAATTATATGAGTTTGAGACGATGAATATTAGATGATTTCAAGTTGTTTTTTATAATTATCTAGTTATTATTTTTGCTAAAATACTTTTTAGTCTGAAGTATTTATAATGTATTAAACACTAAAATAATATATTATTGTAGGGTTATATGTAATAATTTTATACTTAAGACTTAAACATGAAAACTAAATATTGATATATTTTTTTGTACTTACCTACTTGTGGTTTGTTTTCATCTGATGGCAATTGATCTGTTTTTTGACAGTTATACTGGCGTTTAAAACAAAATTATACGTCGGTTAACAACTAGAGTTTTTTTTCTTATAAATAAAAAATAATGATAATATGACACTTTCCTATGTTAAAAAGTAAAACATTTTTACCGAGCACAATATTTTAGACGTGCATGCTTCATACATCGACGCTAGAATGACCACAATCACCGTACCAAGTACTACCAACCAAGTATGCGAGACGAATTGAGGCGCCCAGACACAATTAGACGTCCAGACAGGGAGAGTTATCAATAATACATTACGGCCGAATATTGGTAGATAAAAAACATGTTTTCGGCTATTTTATATAGTTGACACTCAAATATACATTAGGACGAGACACAATTAAATGTTAAATGGACGGATATAACAATGACTCATACCGTTCTGAAAATCCTGATAATCGCACAGAACGGCATTGTAATATAAAATCGTATGGATTGATCGTTTTCGAATAACGGCACGTACGTAGGTATGCGCACATAGGTACCCTTCGGACAGCACACCTATTTATTTCATAAAAGGTATAGTATGTAATACCTGCTTAGGTAGACGTAGAACCTCTATTATTCAAGCCCGTATACATGGGAGTGGGTAGGGGTTCAAACGGCTCCAGACATTTTTTATCGTTAAAATAACAATAAAATTATGTATTTTTAATTCACGCATCATAAAAATATTTTAAACCCCCAAAAATTGATCCCGAATACGTGCTCGGGTAAAGGTACTAATCAGTGTATTAAAAAACCGAAAACTTTGCAAGACGATAATGACAATATAGCACACGGCTCAGTTTGTATATAGCGCGAGGACCGTACACCGTACTTCGATTTCGAAACGGATCTGTGTACGCACTGCGAGCGGACGAAGGGCGGTGGTTACCGCTGATTAGGAAAACAAAAAAAAATAGCCAGCAAAATAGTAATTAATAATGTGAATCGACCGATGTATTGTCATAACCATCGAGTTGTAGTGTTGATAATTACAGTGTGTGTGTATATATATATATATATATATATAAAATGTATAAGGCCACGAGGCGGACGGAACGTCTTAAACCGATTTGCGGACAATACTTAATAATAATAATGTTGTGTGTGTGTGTGCGCGCGCCACGACTGTGCGCGTAGAAAACGCTGTGCGACGCGCGCCGTTCGCCGTACTGCGGCGCCGGTGTCAGGTAGATGATGACGGTCGGTCTTCCTCCGCGGCCACGCCGATCAGTTGTTGCGATATCCGACCGGCGCCCTCGTGGTCGTGGTGGGGTTGTTGCACGCGGCCGCCGCCGCCGCGGTGGCGCCAACCCGGTGTTTGCCCTTCGTCCGGTAGACGGCGACGCACGCGATGGCGATGGCTATCAGACAGACGATCTTGATGCCGGCGACGACGTTTTCGGACGGGCCGCCGTTGCGGCCGCGGCTCCGGCCGTCCGGCTTGCGCTTCACCACGTAAGCAAACGTGTCGCCGATGGTGACGATCACGCCGGGCACCGTGTCCAGGTCGGCCGCGGCCGGGTTGGCCGGCACGCACACGATCCGCCGGTGGTCCGTGGACGTGACATCGCACGCCCCGCCGGAACCGCGGAACCGGACCGTGAGGTCGTCTTGCGACCGGTACCCGTGGTCCAAGTCCCGGCCGTTGATCGTGACCGCGTGGCCGTCGGTCACGAAATCCACGAGCACCGGATCCGGGTGCAGCCTGTAACCGTGTGGGTCCCGCGGCGGCGGCAGGTCCATCTCCCGGTACTCGGGGTCCTGCACGCGCAGCCCGTACTTGAGCGACGAGGCCGAGTCCACGTGGCTGTACGGCAGCTTGGGCGCCCGGCACACGGCCAGCGTGTCGTTGACCAACCGGCAACTGGTGTAGTGCAACCGTTCGCCGTGGTGTACGTACAACATGGCGTACCGCAGGCACGAGAAGTGCCGGCCGCGCAGGTGGACCGCGGTGCCGCCCGAAGCGATGCCGTGAGGCGACTGTCCCGCGTCCAGCGCGGGCACGGCCGCGTACGTGAACACCACCGACCCGTCGCCGACGTACTTGCTCAGCTGGCCGTCGAACACCACGTTCACCCGGGCGGCCGTGGGCCCGTTGACCGATGCCGGACCGGTCAGGCACACCAACAGGTCCGGGTACAGGGCCACGGGGTCGCAGGTGGCGTAGTCGCCGACCGACACACGCAACGTGGTGCCCGCGTCCAGGAACCGGCCGCCGATGCGCAACAGGGTGCCGCCGGCCGCGGACCCGCACCTCGGGCTCATGTCCGTGATGACGGGGTCGACCAGCCCGACGACTAGCGCCGACGTGACCGTCACCGTGGGCGGGTCGCCGGTGTACTGCAGCCGGACCGGTCCCTCGTGGTTGCGGCGGCGGTCCGTGGCGGCCGCCGGCATCATGGTGCACGAGACCGCCGTCACCGCCATGTCGTCCTGCATCCGCCACATCTTCGGTTCCGAGCACTCGCGCCCGGCCACCGTCACCGCCACTTCCTTGCCCTCGGCCATCACGTGGTGGTTGACCACCGTGAACCGCACCGTCGTGCCGCCCAGCCACGGCGCCGTCATCGGTTCCACGGACCGGATCTCGGCCTGCGGGCACTCCAGACGTACGCCGCCGTCCCGGTCCACGTCGCCGGCCACCACACCGGTGTAGTTGTTCACGTGCCACTTGGCGTAATACTCGAACGGGCCCACGCACCGGTTCTTCGCCGAACACCGTTTGTAATAGTTCTTGTACCCGTACTCGTTCCACATGCACGTCACGCACTCGTCGTCCCTGGACGTGCCGTTGCACTGGTGGTCGTAGTACACGAAATAGTTGTCCGAGTCGTTGTTGTACCGCAGTATGACGCCGTCGTCGATCGTAATGTAATAGTGGTATATCATCAACGCTTTGAATCGCTTGTCCCTCTGCGCGGCTAGCCTCTTCGTGTTGCACTTTATCTCGTCGTTTAGCACGTACCCCGGCAGTTTCTCTTCTTCCAGATGACACGTGATTTTCCGATCTTTTAGAAACGCCACGAAGTCGTTCTTGTCGTTCGACACCACCACCGTGTACGAAAACAGTTCGTCCCTGAGTACGGACTTTTTGGGCACCGTGAACTGTGGACAATGTCCTTCGATGTTCACCGTTAGATTTCCTAAATTCGGCGGCGTGATCAAACATTTCTGCAGGTCTAACGACCAACTGCAAAAGGCGTGTTTCGCACATTTTTGGCATTCTAGGAATTCCGAGCAAACCATTGCGTTATTCTCCATTTTCAATGAACTATTAGCGTGTGATATTGATACAAATATCTGTTAAAAACAAAATATATTTTTAGTAAAATTTAAAATCATGAACAAATATTACAATAATTATTTTGAGAACGAGAAAAATAAAAGGTCACTTCGTCATTGATTAGGTCAATGTATTGTTAAATTTGAATTCAACAATACATCATTAGAAATGAAAAGCAATTCTCAGTGAATACGGTCTGTCAGCCTTTATTACTTTAAGTATATTTTTTTATATTTCTATTAATATAATTTACTTTATCAATAAGTTGATTTCATTTTTACCAAAAACCTTTTATTTTATTATTTATATTATTATAGTAGTACTAATATTTTTATAAAATGTATTATTATTATTATTATTAACTTTTGAGTCTATACCACCTTAGAGTAGAATGGTGTGTATATAAAATAAGTTCGTGATTTATTAGCTGTTATAAAAAGGTAAAAGCTTGACATTTTTTAATCTAATCGATATTAAATGTATAAAATATACATAAGTACGTTAAAAGTTACCTATGATTAACATTTTTAATAATAAAAAATTAAATAATATTGTTATTTTTTGTTTAAATATTTAATTTCGTTCGAATTTGAATTTTAAATGTCTACAAAGTATGGTGCTTATAGGTACATTTTTTAGTTTTTTTTCGGGGTTAATATTCGTGAGGAAATTTCTATTCAATTTTCAGGTCTTAACTATGAATACTGAACATTGCATTTATTTTATAACTACCTACAAACTGATCTGAAAATGTTCGTTATTTTTTTAAAAATTTGTTCTTTAAATGTTTATAAAAAAATGTGATAATATATCTTTAATATTATTAAACAAACACAATAAAAATGTATGAAGAATAATATATATATATATATTAAGTTTTTATTATACAAGTTTATTATAAGCTCAACTCAGAATCTACCATAGAAATTTGAACGAAAGAATAATTATATTTATATATTTCTTAATTTATGTAATTATTTAAGTGGCCTTTTAACCTTAATAATATTTATAATAAAAAAAAAATTAAAAATTAAAAAATATTATGTTAATAATTTTTGTTCTAATGTTTCACTTATGTTAAAAATTATGTGAACAAAAAAAACCACGGTCTATTAAAAATCAAGTGTCAACTTAAGTACTTGAGCTCAATGTTATTTAATAATAAATACTTAATTGAATACCTATACTTTATTGTTTTCAATTGAAATAATTTTTTTACCAACGATTAAACGATAAAACCAAATTTAAAATCAATTGAAAAAAAAATATTAACATAGTTACCGGTAATTACCGGAATCATTATCCTCCGAAAAAAGAAAGAAAATTTCTTTACGTCCTTTTGAATAAGAGCAGATTAGAATTAAGTCTATTTTTCTTCAAATATTAAAATGATATTTATCTATTTATATTTATATTGTGTCAAATTATAAAAATTAATATTTTACTATATTATATCATAACGATTTTTAATTGTATTACATATTTGATGTTTACCTATGCATAAGAATACATAGAAGAATATTCTTGGCAAGAAAATTATTTTATAATATTATATTTATTATTAAAAAAAAAAAAAAATAAATAAATAACCAGATACTTAATATTTAAATTTTAGAAAATTTTAAGCCTGTATGCCTATTGTATGTTTAATATAAATAATAAAGATGATATGGAAATCTTCAAGAAAAAAAATTCCTAGAACACAATATTACCCACATGGCATTTTTTAATAAAAGTGATTGAATACGCTATCAATATTTAATAACAATTTATAAATATATTGGTAGGTATTTATAATTTAATCAATATATCAAATACAATATTTTATAAGTACAAAGATTATTAAAAATCAAAAATCAATATTAAGGAATCATTTTTTATTTAATGATAAAAATAAATATCTAATACAATTGAATTCATTTTTTTATTTATATTATCGTTTTTAGACATTAATAATCATTTTTGTTTTATATTTCAATATAAATACGGTCTATAATTTTTTATGTATAATTCTGTGAAAAAATGAAATTGAGTTTTTTTTTTTTTTTAACTAAAATAAATATAATTACTAGAAGTTTTAAAGTTTTACCAGATACATTATACTCAAGATTAAAATGACAAATTATTATCTACTTTAAATAAAAAATTGTATTAATAAGTTACACAAAAGTAGAAAAATATATATTTATAAAATATTTTGATTATCGAATTGCTAATAATTAAAATAATAAATAATAGATAATGAATATGAATACAATTAATTGTTACATAATTTTTTCTAAGGATTGGTGTTTATCAGTTTATCACCTCTTAATATATTATTAAATGTGCACGTCAATAATATTTGTAGTTCTTGCATTATCGATAAAACATTAAAAACTGTGATAACTGCTTTAAAAACTATCATTATTTATTTCAAAATTTTAATTTTTTAGATTATGTAACAAAATATTTTATTTTGCGATTTTTTTTCCAGAGGATTTTTATTCTGATAATCATATTTTAATAAGGTTTTTATGCTAATTAACTAGTAAATAATTGATAACATAGGTATAATATGTAAAAATATTATGTTTTGCAATATATTCAAAAATATTCAGCTTAAAATAAATAATTTTAATTAATTTTTTACAATAATATGCAAACTTTAAGTACCTATTCAAAAATATGCAATATTATTAAATTACGTAAAATACATTTCGATAAAATGTAATTATTTAAAAAAAATAATAATACATGTATAATTACATTAGATTTAAAGCTTTGATAATAGTAAAGTATTTATTTAATAATATTTGTGTTATTGTTTCAATAGTATATCAATATTTCATTATTTTTTTTTTTTTTGAATTAATTTCTTTTGTCAAAAAATATTTCTATGCAAATGACAAACTATACGTCTGTAAACATACATACAGAATACTTTTTATAACAATATAACTTTGTTAATTTTAACCATACAATTATATTATTTACATACCATTGTGATTAAAATTCTATGAATAAAGGAATTTCCATAGTATTTTCCTTGACGCTCGCGATCGACCATATTTTCTCGATTTTCTGTGACTATAAAATAAAAATAATAATATGTAATTATAATATCATAAGTAATAATTCATAAGTTTTCATAAAAGACTTATCTAAATATTAAATATCATGACTCAAATGCTAATCGTAACTTAATGTAATTTCTGATAATACTGATGATTTAAATTTATTGGGCTTTATATATTTTAAAACCACTAATAATGTATTAATTTTGTGCAACACAGTCAAATTACTTTTGAAATACCAAAGCTTATCAAAGTACAATTTGTAATTAAATTAAATGCTAGAAAATATTATATCTCATTAAAAGTCTTAGTGTAGTGGTAATTTGGTCAAGAATGTAGACACCCAGATTAGTTGTTATCTCTGTCTCTCCTTTAAAAGCGTATGAAATATAAACATACTTATGGTTCACGATAGTCTGTTACTTATCGTAAAGTAATTCAAGAGTTTATAATATCCATTAAAAGAATATATAGATTTTCGATATTTTGTAGATTTTTTCTGTATTAAATTAGTATATAGCACGATTGAAATAAGAAATATATTTTTAAAATTATTTGTAATAGGAACTACAATTAAATCCCAAGCGAATTCAAAACAATGGAATTAATATAGTTGATACTTAATATTTATAATTTATAAATTACATAAATTTCCTGAGGTGCAAGGAAAATGCTCTGAAAATTAAGAAAATATTCTGAAATGTCTATGTTATAAATTCATAGGTATTATTGTTTACAAAATGCGTGTAATCGGTTTGGGTTAATTAGTTCTAACCTGTAAATTGTAATACAAAATAGTTTGTAATCTTATAGGCCAAGAATACTTAGAAACTACAATTATTATATTACTTAAATATCACTTGATAATTATATCACATGAAATATATATTGATAAAGTTTACCATTATTGGATTAAGTATTGACTTTTGGGAATATGTCTTTATTAGTTTAAGTTAAATAAAATTTAAAATTGTTATTTTTTTACTAAAATAATGACTATTAACTTTTAACTTTAAAAATCTTAAGGATCTCAAGTTAACATTGTTGTAATGAATATGACCAATAGTATTATAGGTTTTGTGAAATTGAATAATTATACGCATGATAAAACTATTTTAAATTTAAATTTTTATGATAATCAAAATATATATAATTAATTATAAGATTTTATTTTAATATAGTTAAAAAAATTTTTTTTTAATAATTTATAACTTTCAATAGTATACTAAACTTCAATTAAAATTATTTTTTGCATAAAATGACTGATTATTTAATTCAGGTTTTTATTAAAATATACCATTTATTGTACTAGAGTAAAACAGTAGTTCAAATGTTGTATTTGATCGTGTATAGCTTTTTATTTCATTTTTTTTAGAGTAAAATACTATGATATAGTTTAAATAATATTATTTTCATTATTTTTTATGTTTTGTTCTATGATGATATTTTAAACATTTATGACGGATTTTCGTAATTTTATTTAGTCATGTTTCTAGTCTGAGGAACTGGTAAATATTGAATATTTTTATGATGCTATTTTAAGGTATTTTAGTATTTATAACAGTCGTTCGAGACTGCCATTACTATAATTAATTTAATTAAATTTAAATAATAATTGTTAGTAATTTTAATGTCATGGTTGGATCCGTTATACTGAAAAATTTTAATACGAAAAATATAATTAACAAACTGGTATGCAATATTTATTGAGATTGATTAAATTATAAAAATAAGTTTAATCTTAAAGTAATTTTAAGAATGTCGTATAAAATTATCTATAAAAAATAATAATAATAATTTTCTTATTCGTATTGATTTATTTTTAACTATTTAACGACAAAAAATTAGACATAATCAATGATATTTCATGTTTAATTTATTTTTATTTTTGAACGTCTGAAATTAAAATCGTTCAAATTGTAAAAATAAAAATATTCTTAAAAATGCATTGCTATATTATTGTGTGTATACACGTACACTCATATTTAAAAAAAATGTATTAAACATACAGTAATATTTTATTTCAAACTATTTCTATACAATAGCGATTTTGATTGTATAATTAATAACCTCAGTTATATAATTGTATATTATGCCAATAATATTGAATTTGTTTTTTATGCAAATAAACCTAGTTTTATTAACATGATTTATTATTAATAAATTATTAATACTATGATAATTTTTACTTAATGGTTAGTTACTAAATGGTAGACACGCGGCAAATAATTTATAATAAATAAAATAAGTATATACGAGTAGACTAAATTTTATATTCTTGACATTAGTTTTTATTTACTATTAAGTCAACATTTTAAATTATATTTTACCTAATTGTCTTACCTTCAATTTTATAATATATTTTCCTGTTCAGTTACTCCAGTTTCATCGAAATTATAAACTCAAAAACATAAAAAGTTAAAAGAATATTATATTTTAAGTTATTATTGACATAATTTTAAATCAATATAATAAGAATACGACGATTTTATTGAATACTTATTCAATCATAATTAAATACTTTAAGAGCGAAATATAAAAGTATGACATACTAGTATGCTGACTACAAACCAAATACAACTGTTTTACAAATAGGCTATAGATTATTATGTTATATATATCATAAAATGTAATTATATTTGGTCAATATGTTATTTTTTATGTCATTATAGATTTACTTTATTTATCATCCAATTATTATAATTACAAATTTGATAATTCATAAAGTAATTAAATTATATTGCTGTGATTGAAAAAGATAGTATAGTATATAATTAATGCTATAATTTTTATATGAGGATTGATAACTGGGAGGTGGTAGCTTGTAAAGAGTTTTTTTTTTATTATTGTCTATATTCAAAGTACAATAAGGCTATGAATATGTGCGTGAATCAAATTATCATTAATATAAGTGTTAAAATTGGCATCCTTGTTATGTAAATTGAATGATTTGAAGGATTTGAATGTTAATAATATTTTAATAGAGTTAGTTTAGAAATATTCTGTCAAAAATGAAGAAAATGAGTAGGTTTTGTTAGTCAAAGTTTTGATTATTTTCAAAATCTATTTTTAATAAATATTCAAATTTTCAGAAATTAATATGAAACTTTTAAATGTTATTAATTGAAAAATTAAAACACCCCCCGCTTATAATTCAGAAAATAGCGATGTTTTCAAACAGTTAGTAAATTAAATTAGTATAATTCCCAGTAAGAAAATGGAATTGTTTTAATATTAATTATACATCAAAATTAGTTATATCGTTGACATCCCATAATTGGATGAACATCGTTATTGAATAGGGTTACATATCTGCACATATTTTTTATGTAGGCGAATGCATTATTCAAATTTTAAAAGAAAAAGCGATGTTTAGACGAACATTAAAGAATTAGTAGGCAACACCGTTGCTTCAGTGTGAACGTATTTGACAACAAATTAATAATTATAATTAGTATATAAAATGTATTTATCTTTAAATTGATAAAAATTTTTAAACAAAGGATTACCATTTAAAAATAACTAATTATTGATTAAACCTAAAGTTATTATAAATTATACTTAAAAATTTAATTTTGAATACTGAATAGAAATAAAAATTAAGAATCTTAGTTCGTTTTGTTGTTAAAATAATTATATCAAAATGAATATCGTTCGTTGAATTATTAATTCTTCTAAAATATCAAATTTAATACAAATTGATTTAACTTTATTATAATTTATAACACTTAGGTAAAATACACAAAATGAATAAATAATTATTATAAATATAATATATTGCTTTTAAGTAATAAATATTATATTAAATATTTTATGATTTTTTTTTATATTAGGTACCTATTATTAGATTATAAAAATTCATATTTATATCGTACTCACTCATGTCGTATTTTAATTATTATGATGTGGTATTTACTAAACTAATAAAAACAATAAATACTCAACATTTTTTAACACACTTGACACTAGTGATTTTTAAAAGCAGCTAATGTATATATAAAATATATATTAGATATCTTATAACATCTATATATACACCTATATAAGTACATATATAATTATTATTTTTTACATTGAATTTTGATTGTTGAAATTTATTTAGTATAATTTAAAATGTACACATGAAATTTAACATTATACATTTTTTTACGTATTATATTAGATTCATGAATAGTTTCATACTATTTAATTAGGTAATTACTAATTAATACATTTGGAAATTTATGATTATTATTTGTTATAAATATAATTATTTAAGAAGAAATCAATTTGAAAATGGATCCGGAGACGACTTCATTTAAATAGATAGTGTTGATGGTGATGGAGAATTAAAGAACGGCTAAAAAGATTGAGATTTTAATCGCTAAAAAAAATATTTATTTATTTATTTTATTAAATCATTTTATTATAGTAATAGACTATTAAATATTTGTCGTTATCATTTTCCACAAACGGAGTTAATGCATTTTTTAATTTTGCTCAATAAAATATTAATGCTGTGAAAATAAAAGTTTAAATTGTTATTATTATTTCTTTGTTGCTCGATTGTAATGAAACAAACAGTTTAATTAAAATCAAAATATTTAGAAAAATTATTAATTACACCTTCACACCACAATATAGTTGTACTAACATGGATACATAAAAATAAACCATATGAGTTAGAAACCATGAAGTTGCCAGCAAGGTTATTTTCAAATTAATACCGCCGTTGAGCATTTAAAAACATAGTATTGTTCATCAATTAAGAAAACATTTTTGGAAAAAATTTGCACAAACGATGTTTATTCTAATGTGGTCACGACACCCGATAGTGCCAAACCGTACGCGAGAACATGTCAAGTTCAATTTCATACCCGCTAATTCTTAAAATGACGTCTGCAGTGTGGTGCTTTCATTTTCAGCTTCAGCGCTTTCATTTTCACCTTTCAGTTTCTAAGTCCCTGAAAAGGCTATCAGGGTCGTATACGCACTCCGCAAATTAACTTTACCGAAAGCTCGGGTTTCACTACTGCTCAACCTTCGTTCAGAAATAACGACCTTTTTGTTTCAGTATCTAATCGAATTGATTTTCACGAACCATGCATACTAAATAATAGCGAATAAAAAAGTTTGTTAATTATGTACGTGATATTCATAAAATATTATCAATAATCGATAACAATATTCAATGATTACCTTATCGATGGTTTATCGCCGATGTAATTAATAACTTAATTTGATCACAAAATTAATTGTGTGCAGCATTGATAAAAATTTGATTTGTAAAATATTTAAAAGTAAAATAGTAAATAATACTATATATACCTATATATTTATTTAATTTAATTTAAATTTGCGATGATACACGTTACGGGCGGTCATAGGATAACAACGGGCCGCCAAAAAAGACACGATTACGAAGAAATGTTAACAAATTTATAAACAATAATTCGATGTGAGAATTATATACATATTAAATGTAAATTTATGATATTTTACAACTAATTTCAGTTAATTACTTAATAGATAAGACCCAAAATTTACGTGCCTAAATTTAAATATTGAAATTTGTAATTTATATTTCACTATTATTTAATAATTAATTTTTAAATAAATATTAAATTATTTTAATTTTTTATATGAATTATGAAAACAGTACAGAATTGTTGTAAAAATTATTGAGTTTATTTATTACTCATACAGTATCACAAAAAATGGACATAGTATAACTCAAATTAATAATATATATTATATGGATTATAAAATAATTTCTGAATAAACTACAAAATAATAAATCAAGAACTGATTATCTAAATATTAAAATCTGAAAGTAATAAAAAATAATTATCAATATAATATTGTAAAAGTATAAAATATAAATAGTAATACAAGGTATTGTTGGTCTTTTACGATTATTAAGTTTTTAAGTGTGTTATGAGCATTTTTAATTTACACTATGTTATATACGCATAACTTGCTAAAAAATTTAACTATCGTAAAAAACTAACATACAAACATAGATGTTCTTACCATCAAGTTTTATAATAGGTCGATTCACTTTAATTTTTAAACTGACTGAGCTAAACGTGATCTGCTGAGCGTAAATTTGCAATGTTACGTACTTGTAAGACGGAGACAACACATGCGGATTTGATGTTTTCTAAATCATTAACTATAGTATAATTTAAAAATAATGATTTTATGTACGATTGTCGATATACGATTAAGTATTATGATTTTAATATACAACTTTTCATAAGGCTTAAAGACGTACAAATTATACAAATTGTACAATATTTATTATTTATTATTTCTGGAATTACTTAATTAATATATAGTTGTGGAATCGTAGACCCAAACAAAAATACAAATAACAAATAACATCATTATTTAAGTACTACATGTAAATTGGAAAAAAAAGGTATTATTAGTTTTCAATAAATTATTTTGAATACTTAACTTACTTCTGAATTTTGCATTGTTAACAAATGATTTACTTTACTAAATTAAAAGTAAAAATATTATTAACGCGGAGTGATATGAATGTATCTATTGTTTTTATAATGATACATAAATGTTTTATTTCTGTTTATTTCGAGTAGTACGTATATGTTATCATTTAGTAAAAAATGCTTTAATTTTACAACTTTGTGGGTGGTCTTTGATAGAAAATTGGTTGGCTAAGCTGGTACTTTTGAGAGGTCAAAATTGAAGATTCCCAATATCTATTTTTCAAAAATGCATTAACTAAAAAAAAAAAGAAAACTGGTATTTTTATTTTTTATTCAACAGCAGCTTTTGACAAAATGGAGTTTTTGGGTTTTGCTGCTAAAACAAATAATCGGCGATATTTATAATTTTAACGATATGTTTATGTTAGCATTTTATATACATGATAACTTAAACTAAATATTTTGACGCTTTTTGAGCTACGTTGAAATTTTAGTTTTTTTTTTCTTTAAAATATAAATAAAAATTATTAAAAAATATTTGAAAAATGAATACGTAGTTTCTTTATTAAGTTGTTCATTTACCAATTAAAAATTATCGAAAATACATTGACTGTATATTTTGTAAGTGTTTAGACATTTAGCATTTTGACAAAATTCATCAAAATTGCGATAATGTTCATATTATTTTGTAGTTAAAAATGTATAAAGTGTTAGGAATTTACTATTCCCCAAAAAGATCCCCTGTCCCGGATTCCACCACCCATATAATAATAAATATTCGAGGAATAGTAAACTCTTACAAATTAAGGTAATCCCCTACATAAACATAGTGTCGACTCCCAAAAATTAATATAATAATAATAATAAATAATAATAAAAATAATTTTTACGAAAAAAATAAAATGTTGACAATATTCAATACCGTATACTATTGTAGATTAAAAATTAAAAATTAAAACATTTTGTACTACGAGTGCCGATATGAACGCGATAAGCATTCACCTTTTTGGTACAAAAAGGAAGAGATTGTTAAAGTTTAACGTGTGTTCAAAAATCATTATAAATACACTGTGCATAAACACGTTCTATTCAAGTGTTTGTGTTTTATCTATAAGCATATTTTTATATGTATATCATTTTTAGCTTTTTGAAATTTCCAATTCCAAAATCGTGTAGGTACTCAAGTAAAAATGTTGGAGTGTAGGACATCATCTGAATTATTTTCAAGTAAAAAGGTTCGTGTAGGAGATTACGGTATATTCTATCTGCAGGTAAAATGGTTATTCGTGTAGGAGTTTACATCTAGCCAAATATTCAATTGCCAAGTTTGTATACAGTTAACGCGCGGATTCCAAAAATCGGACGCCCCGCCGCCAACTATGCGGTGCACGTCGGCGACTGTCCGGCACGCTATCGCGGCAATCGGTATTGTCATCGACCGTACGAGTGTTGATTTTAACATTGACGGTAACACACAACGTTGGACTAATACTGCTATAAGACGGAAAATGGCACTCGTTGCCCACAGCACGTCACTGGTAGTGGGTAAGAGGCACACGCGAACGGATGCCGAGAAGCAAACCAAATGCACGTGTGTGAAAATGTCCGCGGGCGACAGTACATTTTAATGAAAGCGCAAACGGCAAAAGACCGTTTGTAAAATCGTAGTGCGGCGTACGCGAGAGGATAGCTACGTTCGCCGGCTGTATAATGTCACCTATCGCATACCGGTGCCGAGTGCCACGTCGTCACCAGTGTTCGTAGCGATGTTGTAAATGTGTCGTGCACATCAATCGCGTCGAACGTCTCAATAACAACGATTGAAGTGTTAGAAGAAAAAATAAGAGCTCACGACAATACGAGCAAAAATGGCGTGAACGGACGATTCGGTGGGGGATGTGCGCGTGAGCGATAAATCGACGGGCACCCATACCACCGAGGCAATAACGGTAATGATAATGTTGTACGTCGCGGCGATCGCAGCTCGTTCCGATGATTCGCCGTCGCGTTTTGGGCGGCAGCTCGCCGAGAACAGCGCCGTCTCGGCATGGGACCCTGGTAGCCCGGCAGTCGATACGGCAACCAATGTATCACAGTGTCCGTTTTGTAGTGCCTGACCGAGGAAGTCTAACACTGTATATATATATAGGTGAGTGCCACCGGCGGTACACACACACTACTCGTTGTACTCGGCGGCCGGTCGAGAGTAGAGAGGACGTCGCGCCCGCACGCGTTGTCTCCGTCTTACACACGTACCCGGGGCATGGACAAAACGGCGTTTACGCGGTATGAGGAGTAGAACTCGCTTCATGACGACATTTCGGAGGGCCGTGACGCTGGGTTTTTTCCATTATTCCCAAAATACGTTCATTATAACCGTTTAGAATTAGCGAAAATTTCAACATTTTTGAATAACCTTTAACTTTTCAAAATTTTAATTATTTAAAAGAAACTCATCTACTTAACACTGTCATATTTTAATTTTATGATAGGTGAATTTGAGCGAGTTCTACGCAAACGCGTTTTGTCCACACCGGCACGAGTGTAAGACGGAGACAACGCGTGCGGGCGCGACGTCCTCTTAAAAGCATACCAATCACATTCGCCGGTCACTACCAACAGACTGCGAACACGTTTTAGTAGAGCTTTAATCATTTTAGAAATTCAACTGTTTTACACCGAATTCTCGAGGAAATATTAAAAATTCTTCGTCGCAGACAATATTACACTATCCTCGATATAGAGTCAGCATCTCATCTGTATTTTAATCGTTGCCTGTGTTTCACTTTCCAGCCGTGTTTTACGGCGAGTAAAAATAATTTTCTATCCGTGCTGGCAGTGTCGTCGTTGCTCAGTAATTAATTAATTATTCACTAACGCAGGTGCTCGACATGATTATTTAAATTTAATACATTTTTATATTATTATGGGTACGGGTTAATGTCGAATTAAATAAATAAGGTTATTGGTACGTTCGTCGATGATTCGATAATTCCATTGGAATCGACAAGCGACATGGACGATTGCACTTCTACACGTCAATAAATAATTAATATAATTAATTTAATTGTCTGTACTTTAGGTTTTTGAATAATATTATATTATGGACGTGTTTAAAATATACAAGTGAGTATGTGGCCTGTGTGTTCTGTGTAGGGTTTTTGTAGTATGATCCGAAAAAAAACGTGACACGAAAATCGACGAACAAAGGAAATACGCTTGGTAGTCAGATTTTGTACCAGGGGAATATGTGGTGGTAGCCCACCGCCGAACGTTACCACACAGTAGTCACGATATTGTAATATTAATATTATTATTATTATTTTGTCAAACGACTGACGTTTTCGTTAAATTTTCCATGGCAATTATTTTGTGTGTACCTTTCGAAGCATTTCGAATGCTACAAACTTCAATTGCAATATTTTTACTGGTAGAAAAGTAGAGATGTATTTAGTACTTTGGAGGTCAAAAGTTAAAATTGTCAATACTGTTGTAATGTTTTAGTAGTTTTAACTAATAGTTGAGAAAAATAAAAATACCGATTAGAGAAAAATGACAAATTTTTTCAATTTTGTTGCAAATTTTGTTTCAATAACGATATAATCATAGATATAGTCGGAGTGTTCAACAATTGTAGTATAAGTTTAAGAAGAATATTATGATATTTTCGAGCTATTTACAGAAATTTTAAATTTGATATTTTATATAGTTTTTTTTTAAAAAATCTAGATAAATATAAGTATACTTGGTTATAAAAGCTTGTAAGTTATTTCATAAGTAGTATTAATATTTGTATTAGAAAAAAAAAAAATTGACAGTAAAACTACAATAATTTCTTATGAACGTTTACAATTTACATTTTGATTAAATTGTATATTAACACATAAAAAATGATTTATCATTAACTATTTTAATATTTTAATATAATTCAAAAAATATTAACCATAGAAACTTGAATCATTCTATTGTTTTATAAATTATTATTTTATCTAGGTATATAATATCTATATAAACTATATCTATGTATCTATATATACTATATTAAATATTAAAACTTTTAGGCTATCTAATAATTTCAAGCCATATATAAAATCATTTAAAATTTAAAAATAATAAAAATACAAAGACAACATTTTATATTAAAATGATTTTAAGTTTAAATTTCGTTAATAACGCGAAAATTTGTAAATTATTTTGTTGTTGACTGTGTATAAAATATTCAATTTATATAGCTGAGGTTTTAAAATTGAATACAACTTTTTATTGTAGGTAACAAAAGTTAAAAAAATTAATAACTTTTAATATATATTTATATTTTAGTATTTTACTATATGGAATAACCTTTTCAAAATATTTTTATAGTTTATTTATTTTCATTTTAATTAATTTTAAGTTATTAAATAATTTTAACAAGAAATTTTAATTTTTAATAAATCATATTCAGAAATACTGGCTGATATTTCTTACAATTTTTAGATTCTGACTGGAGTTATTGATTTTGTAATGATGTATATGTGGGTTTTTTTGTGTGTATACAATAGTATACAATATGATTAGTAGTCGAAGAAAATGATTCAACTTTCAGTTTAAAGGGTGGTTTTAAATTGCAAATTAGATTTGAGTTGTACTTTAAAGAGGTTAAAATTAAAAATACATAGTATTTTAAAAAACAATTAAGAAAAACAAACAAAAAATTAAGGAAAACTTAAAATTTTTACGAAAAAACCAAATTTTGACAAAATCGATTTTATGTTTTAGTGAAATTCGAAAACTAATAAATGTGGAAACTTTAAATTTTCAATAAATAATTATATAATTATTTTCTTATGTACATAATATAATTTTCAATCATTCATAAAATAATTATTTTTCATTAAACAATTTTTGATACTTTGTTGTACTCATAAAAAAAAATAATAACAGTAGGTACTTGACATTTTCACAAAATGTTTATATTATCATTTTTATTATATCATAAACTTTTCAACATTTTCAAAATTGTTTTAACTTTTCTATAAATGTTGATAAAAAATAATTCATTTGTTAAAATTTTTGAAAATTTAATACAAGATTCCGTAAAAGATTTTTGGGTAATCTGTATGAAAGTTATTAAAAATATATAATCGCAATTTTTATTTATATGCATTTTAAGTATAAATATTAACGAAGTTCGTCAAAAATTTCAAACTATTTTGTTGTTATAAATTTATAAAAACTTTTCTTGTTATATCTAAGTTTTAAAAATTTAAGATAAGATTTTTCATAAGTATTTCAAATTGGAAATATAAAATCTAAAAAAGTTAAAAGTAAGTATATTCAATGATAATTATTTTTATAAACATTTTAAGTTAAAATTTGAACGAAATTAATTGTTTAAATTTAAACGATAAATAACAATGGTAATTGTTTTATTATAATTCTAAAACATTATTCACAGGGACTTAGACTTTTACGTATAAGTACAGATTGTATTAGTTCTTTACATAAAAAAAAAAATTTCCTTTGCTGTTATTTAATTTATTAAGAAAAAAATATAGTAAATAATAAAATACTAATACCAAATTAATGTTATATATTTGTATTTAGTTCTATATTATAACTAATATATATAATACAATACTATCAAGTGCTCCTTTAAGAACTATATAGGCGATACTTTATATTTATTACATTTTTGGTTATAGTAATTTATTTTGTGCTAAGTACCTATCATTTTTCAAAAAGGCCATTAGCATACCTATTAATTTTTTAAATGTTACTTGTTTTTGGAAAACCATTTTCTATTAATCCGTGTTTCTCATAGTAGTCGAACCATAAGTGCGTTGTGTGTACTACCATATAAACATTTGTGATTTTTACGAATAAATACATTTATAGAATAGAGGATCTTGTTATTAAACAAACTGTAGATTAATATAATAATCAATATTTAATTTTAAGGTTCATATCTTACTTGAATAAATTAAAGAAGATTAAAAATCATATATTATAAACAAATAAAAATATTGAGTATATTTCAATTCTCAATGATTATCTTCATGAATCACGATCCAGTGTGACACCTTTTAATGCCATCACTAGATTGGTTAAAATGACTAAAATAATAACTATAAAATTGATATTCTTTGTTTAAATATTTAATTTTGTCAAAAAATTTAAATTTAAAATGTCTATTATATATTTTTAAGGTTATTAGATTTCAGTAAGATCTGATTAGTAATTATATTTATACATTTTTTAAACATTTGCTATAAAAATTGAATATTTTGTAAATTTTTAACTACAAAATATGATTGAATTTTAGTGATTTTGATAGATTTTAACTTTGTATACTTATGAAAAAAAATCGTGTCTAAGTATTTAAATATTTTGTATTGCTGTAAGAAAAACGTTGGTAGTATATAATAGTATAAGACTCGTATACCTTACCTACAAAACTTAATTGATAAAAATCTAAGACAATAATATGTTTGATAGATAATCATAATAATAATAATATTCAAGTCATTGTTTTCAGTAAGTTATGGGGCCGAACGTTGTGAAGGGAAGGTTAAGACATAAATGAATACTTTACGCTCTCTAACGGAGTGCCATAGAACTAAAGTCAAGTTATTTTAATCACAAGATTATAGCTGGATATTGAGTGTAAAAGTAAGTGTTGGGCCTTGTATACTAACATCGGAACACCGTCTCAAGCAACATTAAAGATGTATTTATTGATCTAATAAAACAGATAAATTAATTTGTATATTGTAAATCATCATAAATATTAATAATAATTATAAAAATTGTATATAAGGTGAATTACACGAAACCAAAATCAGATTTCTTTTATAAATGTTTAACTTGTAAACTAAGTAAATATAAATAACAAAACAAAAAAAAGTTCTTAAATATAATAAAATTGAAAAAAATAATCAAAATTTCAATATATATTACAAGCGATTTGTACTTCTGAATACCTACCTAAAATATATCTTTTTTTTTAAATTTTAGAATGGAAAATTCTTTAAGAAAGTCTTACTAATCTATATTTTATGCAGCCATAAGGACCAACGACGAAATATTTGTGTTATATATAGTGACGTTTTTCACTAACTACCGCAGAAGCGTGATATTGATACGAAAAGTTTCAATGCTATTTCAACATTTATTAGAAACGTACTATTCAATTTTGAACTTGTTAATGCTTCTAGAAAAGAGTGAAATGATTATTTTTCTTCTACTAAAAAATGTTTAGTTATTGTTTTAAATTAAATTATTGAAACTTGAAGGTCAAGTTCTAAATCTTCACTATACATGACTACAATTTTTTTTAGTTTTTTCACGTATAAAACTTCATTATAAGTTTTTTCCATACTGAAAAAAAAAACTAAAAATTGTATTAAGTATAGGCGATTTTTCTTTTACTTAAACCAAAAATAACTTTATCGCGAAATGGTAAAACGGTTTTGTTCTTTATAGTTTCTCCATTAAGTATTATTTGATGAGTGTTAATAATCATGAAAAATATATTTTTTTTCATACAAAAAGTGTTCATATCCATTCATTTGTTTTACTCCAGTTAAAATATAATTACATCTATTACTTAAATCCTGAATGACATCTAAGAGATTCATATATTTCATTATACAAGAATAAATGTCATCATAAAAAAATTCAAAATTTATACTTTAAAATGTATGTTTATTTTAATATTGGAGTCTATATTGCTATCATAAATGTAAAGTTATGCACATTTATTTTTTCTTGCAATGGTTTGCTTCATATTTAACCAGATTTTTTATCTAAATTCAATATTATTGTTTTCAATTACATATTTATAATTATATTATCATGCTGTTAAAACAAATTTTCAAACTTTTATGAATACAGTACTTTGATGAACATTGAATGGAGCATACTTTTTTTAAAAGTATTTAATTTATTTTATTTTTTTTCGACTGAAAGTATTTCCCGTCGTCATATTAATCCTGATAAAATAAATAAATAGATATTGTGTACAAATGAGAAAAAAATCTTTTGTCCTTCTACTGTTACATCATCAATATGATATCTAATTAAATTTGCATATTTATATATTATTATAGAAATAAAGAACTTACTATTAAAAAATACAGTTCATAAATACGTGGACACTCTAAAAATTTGATAATTCTGGTAATCGTCGCTTTATACTCGACGCTATAACTAAACACGGCATTACTTTGTGTGTGGTATGTATGTGTACATAAGATGTCTGTCTTATTAAACGTTTTAAATTATACTACCTATATATTAATATTAAACATCATTTAATTTATTTGTAAACTAATAAATTACTTATAATATTTTATTTATGGATTTTTTATATATATATACTTATATAAGTAATAAATCCAATAAATACAATACAAATTGTATAATTTTATAATATAAGATTGTCACTGATATATTTGAAAATTAATTTTGAAAGACCCGATGGGTTAATAATACTCGTAGGTTTTTAAAATATACCGCTTAGTAACAAAAAAAAAAAACGTATATACGAGTATATGTAATAAAAAATATTCATTTTTAACATTTTAATAAACTATGATGGAATAGTTGGTCAATGCCAAAAGATTTTTTATTTGAGTTGTGAAGAACAATTTTATTATAATTTGTTATATTGTTATTGATGAAATAATAAAAATGTTGCAATGACAACTTCTTAAACCAATAACTTTATCACTTTATCATTTCGTTCCAAATCTACGTGAAAAAAGTGCTGTCACACTATTTCATGAATTTGATAAGTGAAACTGTAGAAGTCACAGCAATGGTGCTGATTTCCTTATATTATTTGATAACAATGATAAATTATTGTATTTGAACAACGACTCTGAGCGGAATTCCATTTATCTAAGTATAGTCAAGATACAATTAATTAAAACCATCCTTGTTAATACATATTTTATTTTATGCTATTTTATTGAAATTCTTGATTTTCTCAAAACTTCTAGAAAATTCAAGCAGTTATTTCCAAAAGAATATTTTATCACGAATTACTTAATTTTTTAAATTATTTATTTCTATATTACGAATTAAGTGATATTCTTAAAGTGGAGTATTCTATAAAAGAAGTATACATTTAATAAACAATTTTCGTTTAAGGAGTTTTTTAATACACGAAATTCTTGAATATTTTAATAGTCTTCTATAATTTTCACTTTTGTACTCTAATCAACTTTTAATTTCCAATAATCTTATTTTAATTTTATTCCACGGAATAAATGAAAAAGAAATGTTTTTTTAATACGTTTTAGTGTTAACATCATTATTAATTTAATTCAAGCCATTTGGGCGATAAAATCACTTTGAATTGGGTATTTGTAAGAAACGATATAACATTTACGATTTTAAACGATAATATTATTACTACAGCCATAGTTACGATTAAATTAAATAATATGTTATAAAATATAAAGCATTCAACCATGAAAGAAGGCACCGAGAAGATTAAACTCATTGATTGGTTAAAATAGTTTGAACTACTTATACAAAATATTCAAAATATTTGTTAACCAACACAAAACAATTTATTTTAAAATTATTCTGTACATAATAAATAAATTAAGTATCTATTAATAAAATAACAGATATGTTGATAGTTACCTAATAATTAGTAATTGGATTTTTTATTATTTATCTATTAATAGTGTGTTTTCTACTGAAAATTTTAAATTTGTTACTGGTCGTATATATATGTTAAAAAATTAAAAAACAAAATACTTTTTTATTTATTAATATAATTAATTATTTTATATTCGTTTAACACACAAATCACAATTGATACATTTTTGATACGCCATAATATAATACCAATAAATATTTAATATGGACATATAGTATACTTGTTAAAAGTTTGCTTAAATAGTTCAATTAATTGAAAAATCGCTTTTTGTTTTTAATTAAACAAAATTGTGTATTGTATATTTAATTTATCGCAATAATGAGATATTTACCTTTTATTAATAATAATTAATATGTATATTATATTATTGTGTTAACTGTTAGGTACACACTACAAACATATTATTACTATTAACGCATTATTACTACACTCAAGATATACGTCCAACATATATTTTTTTAAATCTTTATACATTTGCAATATGTAAACAACTAGAGGAAGATACGGGATTTAACAAATATATTTGAAACTTTTTAAAATGAATTCAATAGTTTTTATATGAAAAAATCAAAATCAAATGTAATATACATCCTTGACAATATATTATACACGCGTGTTGTGTATGATATTATCATGCATGCTATATTTTAATATATACTTATATAGTTTAGGTACGTTTTTAAACGCACGACTTAAAATATATATCACAATAAAAGTATATATTTTAAACCACTCGGTTAAACGTCATTCTTGGTGATGCTGCAGATTCATATTTTGACATACCGTGATATAATATGCAACTGCATTTTTTAATAGCTATATTCGAAAATCGGTAAAGTAATATGTGATATTATTATACTCCGTCGGTAGTAATAACTACGCGCATTATAATATAATATATGATATATATTTTATATTTGCATTATATTTGCACAGTCATTGAAATAACAAGCGCAAGTTGATGTGTATATGTACACATCTACTGTATATGTATTTAGTATATATAATGTACCTATATAGGTATTTGATTTAGAGATCGAAAAGACATTTTTCATATGTTTTGACTTCGTGTACATTGTATATTCGCATTCGTTATATTGGTACCTACGTACATTTTTCAAGCTGTTGAAATTATAATGTAGGTATTTCTGATGATAATATATAGTGAGATTAGCGCCACCAACTCGTCCGATTGACTACATTCAATATTTATTTAAAAATTTTTATTTTCTAGACTTAATTTTCAAAATATTGACACTAATTTGAAGTGGTTTAAACGAGTCGACTTAATTTAATCACTATCGTCTTCTAATGCACACATTCATATACAACTTTAATGCATAAGTAATTTTGTTATACGGTGATTCACACTCTTTATATACATAAAATATATAATATAATATACGATATAGCCGTGATTATTTTAGAAACAATTAAAATTTACAATGTTGTGATGTAGATTTATTTTTTATTTTAGTATCATGAAAATTGTTGAAAAACCTGTTTTAATATTTTTTTTAATGTACAATCTATTCATTTTTACGTAAAATCGACAAGTTCTGCTGATTTTTGAATATAATAATGATATACATCTTACGTTTCACTAATTTTCATGGAGGCTTTTTTTCTAATATTGATGTATAATAAATTTATATTGTGGCTGGTTAATTAATTTTAATCGTTATCAGTTTAGAACAGTGTAATGGTAACAGGAATTTAGTACACATTATTTAAAAAGATATATTTTATATTGTCCTATGTATTCATTCAAACAGAACTTAAATATCAATTACATTTGATTAATCATTAGTTTAAAATTATAGATTAATGCAGATAAAAATATTGTATTTCTGGGAGTTTAAGATAAAAAATCTTAGCATTCCACACCTGCCGTATAATAGATTAGATAGAACATAATCATTATTTCAGATAAGTCATCGTAACGGACGTGTTAAATGATAATTCAGTGGTAAACTATTATACACGAAAAAAACGATTTTATATGAAAAATGGACAGATTAGCATCTATTTTTAATGATAATTTATGTGTTCTTATTAATATTTAAAAATACCAAATTTGGCACCTACATGATATCCCTCAAAGTTGAAGATTGAGCAAATTCTGTTCTCCAAAACTTGATTACAACACACAATCATACTTCATTGTAATTCCAATTATTATTGGTATGATCGTCACATTATATTATTAATTGTTACATATTTTATGGTATGTAAAAAATCTTAGTGTGTATAATGTATAATACCCATATATTTAAATTATATAATATAATCGAATAAATTAGCACGTAGTTGAACTCGTACCTTGTTCTATTAAGTTTTGATTTAGTAGTTCACAGATTTTTAAAAACCTTTCATCACATAAATCTTGATCATTAAAACCTGGTGATATTGTACGTATAAAATATGCATGTGCATCCGTGCTCTTCAGGTGTGTATACTAAAACAAAATACACACACTACACTTGAAGAAAAAGCGAAGCCATAAATTACCACATTATTAATGCAATGGTAAATAAATAAATAAAATAGTCATGGTTCTTAATCTACACCTTTATAATACATATGAATTTATAAGGTGTTTATAATTGTATTTATTTTTACTATATTGTCTACATAAAAGGTATAGGTAGTTCACATTGAGTAAAGGTTAAATGTATTAAATTTTGGTTTTTAGTTTAACAATAAATGCATAATATTATTATCTTTATTTTGATTTTTTTTTTCAAATATTTTGGACTAACTTAACTTAAGTATTAAATATTTAACTTAAAACGATTTCTTTCTAGTAAATTACAAAAAAATAAAAAATACAATCCAGAGAATAATAATGAATCCATTAAACGTAAACGTAATCAAATTTAAAAAAAAAATGAATACTGTTTAAATTACATATTGACAAAATTATTACTACGAAAAAATGTATATTATTTATCATTAAAAATAATTTTATAATTAAATTAATTCAAAACTTCTATGGAATAAAATATAAAATGTGCGTATAAACGTAAAATTTCATTGTACTGTAATAAGTTAATAATTTATTACCGCCTTGTTGTATATGAACATAAAAAAAATATCAATCAAGTTTCATTTTCAATATTATAGTGATTACAACATTTGATTCTGCCTTGACTTAAAATTGGTTTCATTGAATTTATTTTGTTTAAGTATAATTCTTTAAAAATAATTTAATATCTAAATAAGTACAAACTTGAATTGAATTTTTTGTACGCATAATCTGTAAATAATTAAAGTGGTTCGTCTTATTACACGTACATTATTTAATAACGTCGTTACATCTGTCTTATGTATTTATAAGTAATGTAAAATTCCCGGATAATAATTATTTAGATGAGACTGTAATTAATAATTGTTGTGACTCTCATAAAAATCAATGAATACTAAATATTAATGATATGATTATGGATTTCTTCAGTTTGAAATGACAATAAATAACCATACGATAGTTGTAAATTTTAGAGTTTGAGATAATTTTCTTGACCATGCAGCATTTTCTGAAAAAAAAATACAAATCAAAAGCAAAAATTAATATTTTCACAATAAAACAATAAAAATGTGTACAATTATAAATTTATATTTTAAAGTAGTAAGTTATAGTTGTGGTATCAAAATGTTTACTATATATATATATAAATCACACTTTTTATTACACAATCTTTTTCTCGATTATTTGTATTGAATAAACTAGGAATTACATTTTATATTGACATATGAATCGAATAATAGTATTCTATTATGGTTCTCTTGACGTTTAATGTACAAGGAAATTTATTGGAATTTCAAAATTAGTTAGAGTAATAAATTTTACTTTTAATGAATTTCAGTAACTAGTTGTATTATAAAAAATTAATAAAATAAAATAACTTAATAGTTAATAAATAAATATGATTCAAATTGTTAGGACTTTTTAAAACTTCATAAAGTTATAGTCTCCAAATAAATTATTTTTTCTTTTGGTTGAACTAGCTTAGTATAAACGATATTTATTAAGTAAATAGCATGTCACTAAAAATAACATTCAGGTATAGAACTCCTTGGGTAAAAAATGAAATAATTTTCCTGGAAAATGTTTTAACTAAGAACCTCGAAATAATAGTACACTCGCGTTCGTATAAAATATGTTTCTGTGTCATTTTTTTTTTATCTTATAAGAAATAGTGAACGCTTCACTAGTATGTTGTTTTAATACAACATTTCCTGTTAAATGTTATTTGCAGATATTAATTAAACGATGAACTATATGTATCTATCATTATGATATTTATTTTATATTTAATTAGTCTATAAGTTTTTGATATCAAATAACAAATGTTTATAAAATATTATTTTAAAAACGGAAAAAGTGATAATTTTAATTTGTTCATTTAAAATTAAAATATCTTTGATGGTAATTTTAATTTTTGTAAATAACTTAACAAAATTAATATTTAACAACTATTATATATTATTCATAATATAAGTTATAGCTAGTTAATATTTATACAAGATGATACTTATGATTGATTATATATTTATATGATATTCAATCGAAAACCACTAATAATACTACACGCAACTAATATCTACCTATTTTACCTATACTGAACAAGTAATTATTAATAAATAGTAATACTATACAAAATAACTCAATAAAGTCAACAAATTTATAAGTTTTGATATTTTAATTTTATTTTTAAAATATAGTTCAAAAATGTAAAATTATAATTATAATTTAATGTTGTAATCATTCAATTGTTTATTATAATAAAGAAATTCCTTAACATCTTAGAGCAAAAAATAAAATTCCATTAAAGAAGTGACTTTTTTATTTAATAAGATGCTGTGTTAAATATAATTATTGCGTTTAAGTGTTAATTTTATTAAAATAATTTATGCATCACTCGGTTGACTATATAATTATCACTATTAAAAAAATGAAAGACTGGAATATATTTGCTCTTTAGAAAAAAAAATATATTACTAATAATGTTTATATAATCTACCTAATCTACCTAAGTTTTTGGTAATTGTATAATAATATTTGTTTCATCAGAGTTCTAAACAAAAAACGAGTCTGTGCTATCTATGATATTCATATAGATTAATATTCTTAGATGATTTTGTTTAGTTTTTATATTATCAAAATCGAACAAGAAACTTTTTTGTTAAAACACAACAAAACTTTACCAATATCTTTTGGAAAGGTCGACTACCTTAAATACTCCTAGAAGTATAATGGTGTAATTAGTAGCGAATACTGGTGGAGACACTAGATGAATTCATTGTTCACCCTTTCACTTTTATCATGAAAATAATGAGTGTGCATTCCAGTCAACTCATTCTTTGAAGAAAAAAAAGAAGTTTTGTTCAAAACTAATTTAATTTCCAATGTAAATTAAAAAGGCAGAGCGTAAAGACCCGGACATACGACGACGTGTTTTTTCAGAGATGTAATGAAAACTCTGTGTAAGGAACCAAGTGGGTCAGCAACAGAATAAACTTTTTTGTCATTTGACACGCATTAATCAACCAACAGAATTACTTTTACTACTTAAAGAGCTTGTATAACGAACATTTTTTTCAAAATTACTGTAAAATGGAAAATTAACAGATGTTTATTGAATACTAATTTCGAGTGTCATACAATCATCTACACGGAGATGACATATCATTTTAATTGGAAAATACACTTTAATATTGCTATAATATATTCTTTATTGGTACATTGAATATTATATTTTAAACGGAAAACAATGTCTAGGTGATGGTTGTTTTATTATTAGATCGAGAGTATATTATAATATCTAAATGAGTTCGAAGTTTATTATATGTACATGTTAATACTCTGAGAGGTTCGATGGACAGATTAGTTTTACAATGTTGTGTGTTTTTTTATTATAAATTATTTGTGCCTGTTATCAGATTTTGAACATAGGCAGGGGCGTTATTTGGGGAATGGGGTGTGTGGTTACATTCTTTACTTTTAAAATAGTTCCAATTGGCTTTCGCCCAGATAAAATCACGCACGATTATTAATACGATTGAAATTAAATTGTATTTTAATTTTCATATTGTTATTTATCTGTAGTGGTATACTGTCAATCATGATTACAACTTTAAATTATATTTGATATAAACAAAGCTATCAATTTCAATATATTTTAGTTTTTAAATTGATTTTTACTATTTCAATGATTCGGTCCATGATGTATGGAAATAAGTAATAACTGAAAGCAGAATCATGTACATATATAAACGTATATCTATTTTTATATAGGACTATAGTAAAATTTCAAAATGGCCTGCTTGATACGAGTACCTCGCACGCCCGAAAAAACCTGAAATGACGACCCTAGTTATAAGTACTTTAAAGATTTACAATTTTTTTTTTTTTTTGAAGTTGGTTTCTGGTGGAAAATCGAGTATAGTTGGTATATGTGAGGGGAGGGGGTTAAAAATTGTAACACAAAATCCGTATTTAACAAAATAAATCCACTTAATTTCTTATTAGGTTACATTTTATAAGCGCAATTTATAATTTTCAAAATATTTATACTCATTTTAAGTTAGTTACATGCATTTTAAATTTTTTTATAAAACATTTTATAGTTTCTTAAATAAGATAGAAATTTAAATGAAGGTTTATTATAAGTTATACTTATAGTAATTTAAAAATGTAGAATATACATTTCTGTAATTTATATAAGCGTTTGAAGTTCAAATTTGTACGAAATTTTATCTTTAAAACTTAAAACAAAAAATAAAGATTTTAATTATTTTGTTGCGATTAAAAAAAAATATTTTTCGTACTGACTTAAAACTTTTTTCTACTACGTATTTTACCATACACATTAAAATTTAAAATATTTTGAATAATCTAAGCTACTTATTCTCAAACCTTTTCACACCGTTCACCCACCTTATGTCAATATTGATTTATATGTTAAAAACAACTAATATTATTGTATGAAATAATTTTTTAATCGTTATTTGTTATTTGTTACTATCTAAAAGAAGATTAGTTGAATCTATCGTTTATTAGATTTTAATATCATCATTAAATATTAAAATATACCTATAAATATTATATGGCAATCGACCGCCTCAGTTCAGGATCGTTTTTCGTATACAATGATTTATCATCGAATTCAAATATAACACATCCATTACAGTGACCTACTCAATAGTGAGTAAAACTCGACATGTATTATGCAGCAGTGCGACTTTCTCAGTTTCTTTTTAAACAAAATGATATATTATGATATACCTACACCTATCCTGTATTTTTGTGTACAACAAATATATTTCGTATTTATGTCAGAAGTAAAGTATTGAGTTATTATATGTTTTTGGAATGAGATGGTAAGCAAATATTATTATACGCGTTATTTATAAAATAAAGCGTGGATAATAATACAATAACAAATATGAATATTAACAAAAAAAAAATAGAGTATCCGAGAAAATATGTGTTTAAATTTAGGCCAAATCTAAATAATATTTAAAATGTAGATAGATTCGATAAAAATTGCTCTTTTGACTAAGCTTTTTGTGAAGTTTGTTGTTAGTAATCACGTAATTTTGTATTAATAATGATCAAATTACACGTCAGAATTAACCGAAATATAAATTTAAATCAAAAATAACTCTCTACTCTTATTTGCATGATAAAGAGCAATGTTGTACGCTATAGTCAAGGAAAATTAAATATTTTTGAGTACAAATAATTACGATAGTATTATTAATACGTTATTTTTTATCATATACCCAATGTAATTAATTCAGAATCAGAATCTATGGTATTATATTATATATATTGAAACTTGTAATAGTAATAATATTATAATTATTTAAATAAATAAAAGTTAACATTGAATGCAGCTATATTCATACCTACTGCTATTTGACTTTCAATATATAGTTAGAATTTTAATAATAATAAATATGTATTTATTTCTATTGTAACTTATAAATTATATTCGTTTCCTAAATAAGTAGACACTTGAAGAATCTCAGTAGGTGTACAGAATATTCAAAACAGTATTACATTTATCTATTTAACCAGATAAGGACAAAAGTTATCAAAAATAGTCTCCTCGAAAGTTATAAAAAGGTTTACTTACTAAGTTGATTAAAAATTATGATGCCAGTGACTCAATAAAGACTAAACGTCGAACATAATTTTAGAAAATTTAATTCTATATTTTTTTAGCTTGCACATAACTGAATTGTCTTAATGTATTTAAGATTATATAAGTAATAATAATTTATATTTACAATAAAAATTAACATATGTACATCATTGAAAATTATTTTATATACAATCAAGGAATAATTTTTGGATAAAAATTTAAAAATTAATATTATTTGTTGGATTTATAGTACCCTAAAATACAGAGAAATTACATTTTATTTATAATAAACTAAACTATTTTGATTAATTAAATAAACTAATAAAGATTTTTCCAACTGTAAAATTTAACGAGTTATTTTAATCTGCAATTACTCTAGTCTGCGATGTTTTTAAACTATGCAGAGTATTTAATATCGTTTTCATTAAATTCGAATATAGAGGATACAAGAACCATTATAATATTACAGTTTTAGCTGAATTGTCAGTTATTAACGAAATTGAAACTATTTTAGTTACATAAAATGTAATACATTTTCGATGAAATGCTCTTGTTTATCTTACGCAGTAAATATATAAGTATACAAACAAAACAAAAGGTACACTTAACCAAATTATCTTCTTTTTTTACAAGTTTCAATAAAATACGTTATTGTTAAAAACATTTCGTACACAAAAAAATCGAATCAACGAATCGTTATAGCAGTAAATGTAATAGAAAAAAAAGTGGATGTATTAAGTGAAAATAAACTACTTTTAAAAATATTCAGAACCTACTTAACACATTCTTGAGTGTGTATAATTTCTATACTTGGTATAAGAACAATGAACACCAAATCAATAACGTCTTCACCACAGTAAACAATTTGAATACAAAAATCTCATAAGGTATATAGTATATATAGTATATATTTTATACATAAAATATACCTGCGTGCACATAGTGTATATGTATGTATAATAATTGGGTAAAGTGAAGAGTAATGAAAGGCTTTGATGTGTACCGTTCTCATGCGGTCGGTTCCTTTGACGTGATACTTTGCGCTGACCCAATTGTATACTCAGAAAAAAGTTTCCAACTTCGAACAAGGCCATTAATATTAAAAAAAATATATACACAATACATATATATATACATTATATAATATAAAATACGGAAAACTTTCATGGCAATACTATTATTTGTATAAAACAAAAAGAAACGTTCAAAACTATATTTATAACGTCGTGTGTCCAACACCAACGCGGCAACTATCGTAGCACCACCAGTATGGCTCCAATGAGGTTGGGGGGGGGGGGACTATAATATTTCAGTTACCTAACAAAAATAATGTATCGGTAAAAGATTATAAAATCTCTGTCATTATTTTTTAACAAATCAGAAATATATTATGCCAATATATACCGTAATGTGTTATCATAGTTATATTACTTATTACTTATTTTTTTTTTTTAAATTGTATTCATTGAACGCTTTTAACACCAAAATAATTAATATAATGGCTTTAGAGGTACTATAAGTTATAATATATAACAGAGTGAGTAACTGGCGACCTGCGTACCATTTTTAACTGGTCCGTGCTATATATATTTCAAATTACTTTAAAAAATATAAAATTTTAGGATTTTTCTATAACTTTTTTATTATATTTCTAAAATCGACATAATTTTTATTGTAAACCGTAGATATGAATTCTTATCTAGTATTGAACTATAAATATTAATTGTAAATTTTACTGATTTTTTTTCCTTCTATGTTTTTTGGCTCACTAGCTTTTCACTTTCAAAAAATTGGCGCTCTATAACATTGAGTGACTCATCCCTGCTATATAATATAAAACTTATGTTGCTACAATGATTAAAAATTGGTTATTCGGAAACTGGTATCCATTGTGATAACAAAAATTAGAATCGAAGATATTATTTGAAAAAATATTTTTATTTTTTTTTTTTGTTATAATTTAAATTTTATTTTACCTATTAACATTTCTAAACTAAGTACGAATATAGAATATAGTATTATAAACATTTGATGAAAATTATTTCAAGTAACTACGAGTTTTTTTGAATTACAGCATTATAAGAAAATTTTTTGGTAAGAAGTCGTATCATGATTTAAAAAAAACAAAAAGATGAAAGAAAATAATACGGTCTTTAATTTTATTATAATTAATAGTTAAAAAGTTTGAATAACTGTGTCATTGAAGAAGATAAAGGGGGTGAATATATTTGATGAATCATCTTGTACATATACTTATATTTCTAAAAGAATCAAAATACTTTGAAAATTATACCATAAGTAGAATATACAACATTTTGTTGAAAATTTAAAATATCTAGAATTATTTATTTTTAATTTACGCGAAAAATAAAATAATTGATTTTTGCAAAATCTGGTTTTACGTAATAATTCCCGCTTTTCTTTTCTTTTTTTGCTTTTTTCCAATTATATTCAAAAACTCTTGGAATGTTAATCTTCCAAAAATAAAAACTAAATCTAATATTTATATTTATTACCTAATGTAAATATTAAAAGTAATTATTTATTTGATACCTATAACTATAATTTGATGTTTTTATATTTATTATGTATAAAAGATTATATTACTAAAAATAATTATTTGTTTATTAGTTTTTTTATAATAAAGCCGGGTTCAAATAAAAATCGTAAAATATACAATAATATTCACATCTGTTTAAAATTATATAAATTTAGTATACACTCTGGTGTATCTACGTAGTTCAAATATAATCATGTTTATTGACGTTAATTACATAGTATTTTATATTTTTAAATATAAATTTATTAATTATTTAAAAAACTATATATTTATTTTAGGCACAACTTAATAGTTGTATGTATTACGTCTCATCATACAACAAGTTGCGGCAATGTATAATATAGTTTTATTCTGTGCTTTTTTCATTTTTACAATTATTTAGGAACGATAACAAAAATGAACTAGTTAATAGTTGGGTTTAAAATTATGTTCCAAGACAAAATATCAAAACGTCAAAAAAATTTAACGAGTAAAAACAGCAAATATCTGTAAAAGAGAATTACGCCAAAATTATTATAAATGTATAATTGTATCATTACAGCAGTATTAAAAATAAAATCATCGTGAATCTTGTATACTTGAATGACGGTTGAAAGTGATGCACGAAACGAGAATTTAGGGACCTTAATTATCCATTCAAAATGTTTTTATGTATATATATTATATATTGTTTTAAAACAATAATTAAAGCACATGACATATTCAAATTAAAAAAAAAAATTATGCTCTTTTTTAAGTTTCTGTTAAAATTTCATGATTATTTTTTGTTTAAAATAAATGTTTATAAATTAACAATCATTATTTTGTAGATTAAGTTGTTGTATACGTTATGTACTGAGTGAGTTAATAATGGTTTTTTATTACGATTTTTTTAACGCTTTAAGGATTTTTATAATCAAACATTTTATCCAAACATCATAAATATTTATTACAATTAATTATAAAGTAGAAAAACATTCTACATGATGTCACAAATACACAATATATAGTGGTAGGTAATGTCCAACATTAACAAGTTAAAAAGTTAAAGTTACTTTTAACTAAATTATAACATAACAAGTACTTTTTGTTCAAAATAACTTCTAAATTAACAAGTTACATTTTCTTTTTTATACAGTTACTAATCAGTTAATTCATTTTATAGTCACGTTAAATTATTCTTTTGCTTATTCCTATTATAAAACATATAGATTTAAAATATAGTTATGTATAGTTATTTTTCTATAGTTTGTTCAGTTAGTTGTATAAATATTTATGATTTTATAAAAAATCAATTGGAATCATTATTTATAAATAATGTTATAAGTATTGTAAATTTGTAAATACTACATTCTACTGCTGAACATTTTAATGTACTGTTTTTAGATTTTAATAGGAATCAAAATAACGTATATATAATATATTAATGTAACTTTTTATTACAATAATACTATGAGATAATTCAGTTCAAAGTATAAGGAAATATTGGAGCAGTGATCTTTTGTTAATTGTACTTAACTAAAATTAATCTAAATAAATAATTGATTCTGTTAATGTTTCTGTCATGAATGGCTTAATTTTCTGCTATGTTTTTCATTAACTACTTCTATAAGAATGTATTATTATTTATTTTTAATGTATATTAATGTATATTTTTATTTCGTGTATATACTTTTATCAAATCTGCTTATTGTACTTTGGCATGGATTGTAAATGTTCAATTGACAATTTTAAAATAGAAATGTAACCTTCAATTTTCAACGTTTCTTAAATTTATCTATACAATAACTCAAATTATCGAGTTTAAAATCTGAATTATTTTGCGCACCTTTGGACTAGTATGGTGTTCTAGATTTACTAGAATTATACAATACTCGATAGTTTTTGAGTATTTTGAGTAGAGCTATACTAAATCTAGGAAAAATGATGATATCTATATTAATTACTATTGTTGCATTAATGATATTATACTAATTTATTGTACCATTAATGAGCATAAAGGTACAATATTTTCTCACACTTTTCCAAAAACCTAAATAAAAATATATTTTCCCAAAATATATAAACATTCCAATATATACATTGTAATATTATAAGTTATAATGTTTAAAACCATCATAAAATCCGTGAATTTTTTTCATTTTTCTATAAAAGATCACAATAGATCGAATATACCTATACTTAAGTATATTCATCAGAACAAATAATTGAAGTATTGAACAATAAGATTTTTCCTAATAATATTATCTTCTACAAAACCAATGTTTTTTCAATTATTGTTCTGAACGGACTTTAAACATGACGACTGACGTATGTAATTGAAGGAAAAATAATAAGTCATTGTTCAGTTTATTAACACAAAAGTCATGTTTACGTGGAACGTGTATATAGTTATTTCGAAGGGGAGTCGAGCGAAAAATAACATACATTAATATTAGTATCATGGCTTAACGTGACATAAAATGGTGAAGTATATTTTGATCTCTATATGCTTACCTATTTATTTCGAGCATTCCCGTGCGTGCAAACAAATAATTCTTACTATTAAATATTTTAATTTTATTACGTTATCTTAACTGGTTGTGGGATAACTAACCGAAAACAGTAAATTATTGGTACCCCATATTATTTATTTAATTTAAAAGTACCCTTTTTAAATGTTCAAATCCAAACGTTAATATTAATTTATTTAGAAACTAAACTATGTAATAATTATAAAACAAAATATTTATTTTTAAGTAAAAAAATAAATAAAAAAGAACAAGTTAGTATGCTCTGTTGTACATTAGGCGCTGAGTGGATCACTGTAATGGTGTAAGGGGTGCATTAAATTGTAATTAAATTATAAATTATCTTGTATGAAAAACGATTATGAACAGAGACGGTTTGTCAGACAATGTCATGCTAAATATATTCCATGATTTGTATTTTTAATATTTCTAGTATTAGAAATATTTCTATAATTTTTAGTATTTGCATTATTCTAGTATTTATTTTCTTAGTATTTATACAACTTTTGTAGGTTAGTTTAATTTTTTCCAAATACATTATATTTATTTTATAATTAGTATTTAATTATTATAATGATATAAATACCTATTTATTCCATTTTTTATTATAGTTACTAACTGTTTAGTCAATTTCAACTTATCGTAAAAAAGTGTTAATAGGTAATACCTTAAAATTAATCTCACATTTTAAAAACGTCATTGAGTATAATACAATTTATAAAAACTGTAAAAGTTTTAAGTTCTTACGAATAATAATTTTAAATTTTAACAAAATAATTAACATTATTAATAATTGTTAAAATACGTAATTTCGTCGAATTTTGTGCTTCAAATGTTTAAAATTGTTTTGTATGTTTTTTTTTTTTGATTATTGTTTTCAGTATGAACTTCTTTTGAGGATCATTATATTAAATGTTTAAACCTTAGCAGTAAAATTTGAAGATTTTATAAATTTTTGACGACAAAATACTCGTGGGTTGTACATTTTTGTTATTTTAAAAATGTTATTGAAATTCAAACTTAAAATGTTTTAAAACAAGATTAGTTATGCCTATGTGTTTTTAATAATTTTATACAAGTATAAGATAAACGTATGATATGGGGTTTTGTATTGGGATTTTTTACCAAATTTTATAAAAAAAACTAAAAAATATTGAAAATTTCAAATGTCAATATATCTAAATACTTCAACAAAAAACAGAGTCAACATAATTAGAAAATGATTTTATTATTTAGAAAATAATTCTATGTATAGAAAATTAAAAGAAAAACATTATGTGAAAATTCTAAGTATTTATGTGTATGGTTATTTGTTTTTAAGTTACAATAAAATTAAAAAAAAAGGATAATAGTTGTTATACGGATGAATTTCGTAACAATTTAAGGTTTAAACAGTCTTAAAAAATGAATGCGACTTTCCGGTAAACTTTATTATTTTAAATATGTAGAAAAACTAATGAGGAATGTTTTATTAAATTGTCAAATGTTAGACATAAAAAAAAATTTTGTACGAATTTCTAACAATATAATAATTCATGAACTTTCGAGATTTTGACGAATTTTATAAAAATACAGACTTTAAATGTTTTAAAAAAAATATGTTATAACTATAAACTTTTTACAATATTTAGTTGGAAAATGAACAAATTATAAGGAACCTTGTATTATGTTTTCAAACATTTTACCCGAAAATAGATATCGAACCGAAAAATACTTGTTAAAATAACTTTATTCGACTAAAATAATCACATTTCGAAGATAAATCATTATTTCTAACTAAAGAAATGATTTTAATTTAACTGAAAAACTTTAGTATAGCAGTATAGCTTTATAAGAGTGGACAGAGTGGACGTTGCTTAAGTGTGAACAGAAGAAACCAATAGGGGGACTGATATTTCTTGTACCCCCCTCCCTACTTAAAGTCCATAGTATTATAGACACGTGTGTCACCACCGTCATTATAACCATAGATGCAGTCACGCAGACATGTGCTTAAATGTTTTATGAACAGTTGGCTGAAAACGCGAAATATGAATAATTTATCTTATCGTGTAACGTTCACTCGCGCACAGACTCCCCGGAGAATCTGTTCGCTTGAATTATATCTTTAATATAATATGGCAATCCAATGAATCAAGCATTCGGTCATATGAACTTTAATTAAATAATAATGTCATAAAGTTAATCGCAATCAATAATAGTATGAAAATCATTAACGACAAACAGTATTAACAAATAGCAGTAAATCTAATATTAGTTATTTACGTATTCGATTCCTTAAACCAGGTTAGCCATGATTTTGTTGTTGAGGTTTTTTTTTTTTTTTGTAGACAAAACTGCTGTAAACCGAAAAATATAATCTGCCGATTTATATGTTTACAGTTGAATAAGATTGATTTTGGGGGACTTATATTGAAATCATATAAATGCTCCACCTTCCTCCAACGGTCAACCCAAAATATGAGATTTTTATTGGAAGCTACTGATTTTTATTGGAAGCTACATTATATATATATATTAATCGAAAATACAAGATACAATATAAGAGGATTATATTTTCGACGAATAAAAATTTTCATTATACCAATTATTGCATGTAAGTCAAGCGGAAACTTTCACACGAAGCGACCGGCGACAAACGCCCAACGGTCTAACGGCGATAATGGTTTCGCACTCACACACAACTACACTTATATACAATACATATAATAAATAATATATATATATATATATATATATATATATATATATATATTATATATGTATTATGTGTTTGTGTGTGTTATAGTCGAACAAGTTTTTGGCCGAAAATTCGTTTTTCTGCGGCGGCTGTTCCCAAGAGAGAAAAACGTTTTCCGGCAAAGCCTTTCCACCAAGCGACGCCTACCCCACTCACTGATCATTGGGACGTACTTTCCCACCCAGAACTACCCGTTAACGTGATATTTTAAGTTCCTTCCGACGGGAAACTTTTACCGTTTTGACGCGTTCATAGCAATACTACGCCTATATTATGCGAGCATATACTCTTACTATATGGTCGTATACCGTTAAACAACGCCCAGCGGACAATGTCCATAGACATATGTATTGCCTACGTATTTACGTATATTTTATATTACACATTACACCTATGTATATATATATATATATATATATATATATATATATATGTAAGGTTTATAGAGCCACAACCTTTTGGTTGTCGGTCAACCGTAATAAAACATCTATGTGCAAACTCAATCCTCTGCCGGAGCAGCCGGATCAGCCGAATCTCGTGATCCCCGTGTTGAATGTGTAATTTGAATTCGCTATATTACATTGTCTTTAAATGGCAGCCATCACGCCGGTACGTGGTGACTCTTTACATAATATAAATATATATATATATATATATATATATATATTTGTAATGTATATCGTATATATTGTAATAGGTAAATATAGTCTTATATGTACACGTGTATAGGCTGAACGCGCACGGTAGACGTCGATCTAAAACCAGCCGTGCCAGTAAGTCGCCGGAAATTAAACGGCCGCTATATGACCACCGAAAACGATAGTCGTTAACTACGCAGTCGGTATATTGTATGCTTATATAGGTATATGAAATAGGCAGGCGCGTATAGCGTTTATATATAAATCTATATTACCTATAGTCCTATATAGGTAGAGTTTTAAGTGATGTCGGACTGTTTGCGTTATAATATATATTTATATACATAAGCGCACGATTACACTGCAGGCCACCATTATATACACAGACCGACATGTATGTATTAGTCATATTACGGAAACCAACCAGCAGCAAATCACGCATTTCTGTGTGTGTACGTGTGACTGAGACAGTGAAAAGTCAATAATACACACAATATATAGGTAATATAATTTTAATGGAATTAATGTTACTAAGTTTTTTTGTTATTCGATTATACGTATTAAACATCAAAGAGACGTCAACGTTATATTTTATACTAAAAAACAATGGTTTGCGAACGAATTGCAGGTATACAATTAAATATATATATAATAGGTATATATTATTTAATATACCGATTTCCATTTAAATTAATATTTAAACGTACAGTGCTTTGACTTTAATAATATATGGATGTATAATATAATTTTGTTTCTAACATCGAAAACTTTAGTTATTTGGTAATTGAGAGAATTTGGTTGACTTATCTGGATTTGTAACTGAAGCGTATTGGATTACTTTTTATCACCAATTGAACCTATTAAATACATAAAACATTTTGGCATCTGGTTTACTAATTATGTAAACTTAACTTTAGACTTTATTTAAAACAACCTCAAGTTTCCTTTTTGTAAGTATATAATATTAAAAACATGGTTGTATAATTTTAATCAAAAACATTTTCATTTTTATCGAAAAGTAATCACAAACTGAGGTATAGTTTTTAATCGATTTTAGGAATTCAACGACGTAAAGCAAAGGAAACTTTTTTGAGATGGAGTAAATTATACGATCAAAATGTATAAGTATAATGCACTACATATACACTAGCTACTAGGTATATTATATTTATATAAAGAGATTGTTAAAAGTAAAGTACATTAAATTAAAACATTCAAAGTCATTGGTTATGGACAAAAATCAATACAGAGAAAGTGTGTGTAAAATGTTAAAATAACAAAAAAAATAAATGAGATAAAAAATCAAATCGAATATTGAAGTAGTAAGAAAAGATAAAAAGAAATAAAAAATTAAATTGTTTGAAATAACTGATCGCATTAGATAGACGACGACGAGCTACGGTCGAAGTGAAATGATAATAATAATCTTGTCCTACGAAATGTGTATAAAAACAAGAAATAAAGATTTAATACGACTAGTGAAGAGGAGAAATATATTTTGTAACTCAACTATTAGTATACGTTTAATTCCAACGTACTATGAAAATATTTACTGGTCGTCAAACGGAATTACGCGGTTCCGTGTGTAATGCGAACGATTTTTGCGCACCTACGAGATACGCACGGAAGGCCTGTTAATGTTATACGCGTATGTGTGCTGCCAAGTTTGCGTACCGTGGTGTTATCAAAATGTTCCGTTGAAATACAAATCACCACAACTATTTTGCAAATTAGTTGTTTAAATTCACAAATCGTTCCGGTAGTGCTAAGACAGTTCGATAATATTATGTGTATAAGGCGTTGGCGGTACTTTGGTAGACGCGCGACGACCGCATTATGATAATACTTGCAAATATATATTATTATGTATACATATAATAGGTATATATACCTAAGACGCGCCGCCGTGGCCGAGGGAACGTGCGCACGTCATTTTTGCGATTTTCGTGTCGAATATCCAATTTGCATACATTTTCGAGAAAAACGTCGGAGAAACACGACGGGTAAAATAGAGCGCCTTCCGCCCTAACATTCAGGTGAGTATATATTGTTATTTATTATTACATATTTTGTACTTTTGCAGCGATCGACGCGAAAATATACAACAACAAAATTACATCATCCATCGGCGTTGAAAGCCGGCCGCGAGTTTATTTCATTATTGCTGTAATTATTCGATAAAATCGTATTATCGATACGATAATGAAAACACGTCGGTAATCGAATTTACACAACGTCGTCGTTGTTGTCGAATTTTTATTAGCGTAGCGTCCGTCGACGGTTCTCAGATGAGATGGTTGTAACGTGCACATGGTACACACACACACACACACATGTTCGTGTGTGTTTGTGTTTTACTACCGAACGTGGAGTAAACGCTATTGCGTTTAAAATTCAATTTATTGAATTAAAAAAAAGGAAACTGGTATTGTATGCCTCTTGTAGTTTTGTGCGAAAAAATAAATAAGTACCTCGATGACGCGAGTGCCTACATACACTAAATGTGGAACACCTAACCTTAACCATATTTTTCTCTCATTCTTTAGATATTGTTACAAGTATTATAGAATAAAATTAGTCAACTACTCAATGTTATTATAAATTATAGACTTTAATCTATAGTAATTAGTAAATACCTATGTACACTGTTTAGCTTAGATTAAAATATATCATATAATATAACGGACTATTTAGATTAAAATATTAAGTATTAATGGTGTACCAAGAATATAGAATAGGTAAATAGGTAATGGAGGACAATAACGTCTCACAGTCAGCCTTGTTTTATATTTTGTTTCATTGATTTATTGTATAAATATTAAATTATTTTTTATCTAAGTTATGTGTAAACAATTATAATATTTATTTAAAGTTTTAGAATATCATCGTTATCTACGGAAGTACATTCATAAAGGTATCAGTAAAAAGTGACAAAATTAATAATAGCAAAGCAATGATTCTAGCATCTAAATTCTATTAACGATTCCGTAATAAACTACATGATAATTTAAATATTCTCATATTAAATTTATTCTCTCTGGGTCTACCTGATACATTCTACCGACTAAAAATAAAATAGTTCAGAGATTTTTTAACTTAATTATTTTAATATTCATACGCAAATTAAAAAAAATCAATTCTTGAACTAAGATTTTAGATAATTAATATGTTATTATTATTTATGTATACATATTTATATAGTGATTTTAATAAATATTTTCTCTACTCATGTTTTCCTCTATCATTTTGTTTTTCTCTTTTCGTCAAATTTACTTATTGTATTATTTTATATGGATTGTAAATTAAAATTAAAAATTATTTTAATAATAGGTAATAAAAAAAGTAATAAATATGAAATCTAAAGCACCGACGAATAAATAGAAAGCCGAAAAACAAGTTTAGAGATTATAAAAAGAGAGTAATTAAAATATTACTTAGTAATAATTATTATTGTCTCAAGTGATAATGTAAATTTCTTTGAAGGAATAACCTTTTCAACTTTATATTTTAAATTTTAAAAATATAATTAAAATTTTAAATTTAATAATTATGATTTTTTGTATGAAAGATTTTTTGTCTTAAGATTTCACTCGTTTTACTTTGTCCTTATTACATTTGATATTTTGGCCTAGACCCATTTCTGAATAATCTGATTATATATGGTAACTAAGGTCTAAGGCTTATAATTAAAATTATTACTATCAACATTATTATTTTAATAATCTATATTATAGTATTCAAGCCATACAAATTACATATAATTCAAATAAAAACATCGACAAGCAGCCACAGAACCATTAAAGGTGGAAAGAAATTATTAGAAATATTGAAAACATTTTTTCTTTAATAAAAAAATGAGTAAAGTCTCATAAATGCTATTCAAACTATACATTTGTCAATGATCAATGAAAACTAATAAGCAAAATACTATTGATTTATTTTTTATAATTAAAAATTATATATAAATATTTTTTTCATAAATAGTTGAATTACTCATCTCTTATGACACTACTTCACGCATCAGTTCAATACTTTCACTCATTGATGTACTAAATTATTATCAAAGTTAAAATAAAGTTTGGTATCCCACTACTGCCACAATGGTCGTTAAAAAATTATTTGTATAAAGGTACATTTGGTTTATAGTGTTGTTGATCGTTTGTTATGTCTTTCAAAAGTTTTGGCTGTGTACCGAGGACGCAGGCTTTCAATATAATTTGCAGATAAGACTACTAACGTTTTTAGGCTATAAAAAACTAAAAAAATATAAACGTAACACACTCTTAAGACATCTTTTGGATAAATAAATGGAATACGACAGGATAAAAAACTGCGTGGTGGAAATCCAACATTAAAATTATTATTATACTCATTAGCATTGGAATAACTAGGTAATCAAAAATAATAACATTTTTCTATTAAAATTAGACTATTTTGAAATAAATATTATCATTTATTAAAATATTTTGTATTATACTATGTATTGCAAAAATTAAGTACCTATTATGTTCCTAGTTATCTGTGAGGTATTCACTTTTTGTACTCCCCTAAATTTCGGTTTAGTTGCACCTATGTTTATTAGTAATTAATATTAAACGATGACCTTCTAATAATATTATTCCTTGATAATAGAGTTTTGCACCCACGTAATAATACATTAAGTATATGAAGTTGTGGAGGAAAGAAAGGGATGCATGGTGTTTAACCTCAAATTTACTTATTGTATTTATTACTTATTAATATAGATTTTGAATAACAAAATAAAATAAAAAATTTTGAATTCGATTTCGTAATAGACGAATTCAGTGATTTAAGTAATTAGTGTCTGTTATTGTTTATTTTAATATGATAAACTGTTTTGTTATTATTTTTTTTTTATTATGCATTAATATTATATATCTGAATCGTATAAAATAAAATAAATGAATACCCTTACATTTATCCATAATCATTCATTAACATAACTTGTTTTTGTAGGAGAGAGCCCAAATAAAAATTTGTTTATCAAACTTTATTAGATATTGAAAATCATGTTATTAAATCTGCAATTAAACACTTTACTTATCTCCAATATAAAAGAATAATTTGTAAAACATGTAAAAAGTAGAAGTACATAGATAAACTGAATGTTTAAATAAGAGAACATCGAAAATGTATTCTATTACACTTAATAATGACAGAAATGGTGACAATACTAATTTAGCGATTTAGGTATTTATGATTATGCAATAGTTATAATATTAAAAAACAAATACAGAATTTGGGATATTCAAATGAAATATTGAAGAATTTCGTAATAAAAAAAAATGTGAATAAGTTTATTGTAAAATGATGTGTATTGATTATTCCATGCGGTAAAGTATGAGTTAGGAATAATATAAGTATAATAAAGACAATCACAGGTACCAAATATAGTGTATTCATAATATAATCAAATTAGTACTTACCAGCAGACAAACTTTCGGTGTTACCTGAAAATAGAATAAAAATCTTATTAATTAAGTAGCATAATAATTATGACTGATTTTGCAGAACTTAAGTAAAATAAAATCATAAATCATCTTCATAATATATCTTGTATAGTATATTAAGTTTTAGTTTTAAAATTTGGCTGAAATGGACATATGAGTACATTTAAGACGTATATTGCACGGGAATTCGATTTTTGTTTTTATACTTATATATGGTAACCAAAAATTTTAACTGATACAAGAAGTTGTTATTTAAAACTACAACAGTGTAATAGTTAATACAGAGATGACCGAATCCATGAATACTAATAAATGTAAGAGGGTGGCTAACTTTTAAATTATTTTTATACGTTTTACAGCGAGGAAATAACTGTAAAATCTTTTGGATACTTTTTCGTTTGTCCTTCCGAGTATTTAACAAATACTTTCGAATGGAACCGTATTTGTTCTCTTAACGAGAAAAATGCTCTCTCTCCTCCCATCCTAGTCATCATCATCACTAAGTTATATTTTATTTTGATTCTGTCAGCCAACGGGCGTTTTATTAGTAATACTAAAAATAATAATAATAATTACAACAATAATAAACAATTTCATCAGTTTGACGGTGGGAAATATATAAGTCGCACCGCTCAAAACGTTTCATATATTTCAAGATCTCATTCGCACGATCACTAACTTCCAACCAGTCGATTCCATACAACTCGTTTGTTTGACGGTTTTATCTAAAAAAAAATGTATACTCTCTATCCAACCGTGTTTAAAAACCAACGGGCGATAACATTCTTCCTGGGTATACGTCACTAACTATATTGTCGTTGTTGGTTCTCCCATCACTAATTATGGACTACTATACATCCACAAGGGCCGAAATATTTTTGTCTGTAGAAGTCTCGTGAAGTAATATTATTATCTATATAATGTATAGTGTATACGAATTGTGAGGAAACTAATTATGCAACGCACAAGTGCCTTAAAATGGTGTATCTTTAATTAGAAGATGTTATGCCGACCGTTGGGGATGATACAATTATAATAAAATATGTTATATAATATTTAATCTACACGAGTATTTACATTTTTAAATGACATTATCTTATATTTCACAAACAATTGTGAGATGATAAATTTTCATTATAATTCGTTAGTAAATAATAGTAATAACTCTTCTTTTTTAAGTTAATTATATAACATAATAATTAATTTATGTCCAAGCAGCTATTTTTAATAACTATTTAGTTATTATTGGTTTTCTTATAAAGTAAAACGCAGAGGAATCTCTGTCTTGAACAGATCTTTCAACTGAAATCTAAATTTGTGTCTGAAACACATACATACACACACACGCACGTATCGTCTGTCAGGATAATGTTCACGATGGACCCATCGAACATCGTTTATAAAAATCGTTACCGTTTTTAAAACCAGACGGCGTTCCAACCCGCGTGCCCGGTGACAAGTGTCGAGAAAATATCACAATACTAAATCCCCCTCGTGATGTCAGTCGTCAGTTATCAAGGTCTACAATAGTGGCAAAAGTAAACACGAGTGCTGTATTACGGTTATTAATAGTATTTTTATAATCAATAATATACTAATGGACACTGTATTGCATTACTGTAAAAGTACTCTAGGCTATTGTTTATTTAATTATAGGAAACGACGGTACGATTATAATAATAGTATGTTCTCGGATAATAGAAAAACAAAAGCAACGATAACATCGCCGGATCTGACTGTTTTGTCCTTGCTGACGGATGAAAGAAAGGGACTGTGGTCTACAAAGTTCATAAAATGTCCTGGATAGTATGAATACAAAATTAACCTCTTAATGCTCATCACTATAAAAACATTAACAATAATCACAAAATATTTACAGAAATAACGTACATTTTTGATGATATAAACAGGTGTTACGGTAAAAGTACGAATACCGGTGAAACCTAGGATACACAAAATAGTTTGGTCAAACCCCGAATGATTTCTGTAGTTTAGACTTTTACAAACAAGATTTGTTTAATAGAAGGATACACAACTAACGTTGGTAAAACTCCAAAATTTTGCACTAATTATTTGTTATTAATAATATTAATTATTATTTAACTATACTAAGTACTTTATTAGCTACTAGTATATTAGATAGGTTAGATAGTAGTGATAGGTACACATTTATATTATTATTTATTATTATATATTGTATTTTACTTGTATCTTTATAATACCTAATACAGTAATACATTCGAATTTAGAACAAATTATTATTAAATATTACATCAATAATTTATTTATTTGTGCAGGCTTGATTACAGTGGCATCTTGAGTTACACAATATAATTTTTGATCGGCACTAACGTCTATTAATTATATATTTTTTTAAGCAATCGCACCTTATACCTTTAACCCTTGTGTCCTTGTCTTATCCACCAGTCAAAGATAGTTGTGATACTGCTTGACGAATATCAATTATATTATCTGGAATTATTGCCGATTCTAAAAAATTTTTTTCGCATAAAATGAATTGATTTCGAGTGAAAAAATGAGAAAGTGTTACTGCTTTTGTAACCAGGCAATAAAAATGAGTTTTTATCATTTTTTGATGCCACAACACCATTTAAAAGTTCGTAAAATCGTATTATAAGCGACGTATACTATTCGTGACAATTGTAAAACGAATATTGCTCGTAAAATGATTTTCAATAGATCTGGAATTCGATTTATTATCTGTCTTAACCTGTTCTATATTGTAAACTAAATTATATATATAACACATTGTTTAGTAGGAACAACTTTTATCACATATGTAGGTACATTTTTGACTAATTTATTGATTGTTGAAGTAAGTACCCGTGTCAAGGTTTTCCATTATCATGATTTATAAAAGCCGAAATAAAAATTCCCAAAAATTGCAATATAATAATTCCTGATAATAATATACAATTCAAATGCATTATATAATAATTAATAATAATATAAATATGTACCTATCTAATATACTAATAGGAGGTAGTTAACAAAGTACTTAGTATAGTCAAATAATTATTACTATTATTAATATTATTAATAACACTTAATTGGTAAAAAATGTCGGACATTTACCAACGCTAGTTGTTTATCCTAAGATTAACCAAATTGTGTTTTTGAAAAGTCCAAACTATAGAAATCATTTGGGGTTTTACCAAATTATTTTGTGTACCTATCCTAAGTTTTACCGAAATTGATCGGTAAAACCTAGGATTTACCGGTATTCGTACTTTTACCGTAAACCAGGGATCAAACATGCTATTTTATACCAATACAAATTCATGAAAATAAAATACATTTATTATAAACTTTAAGTCAAATACGTCATTATAAAATGTTATAAATTGAATCAATCTTTTAAATTTAAAAATCAATTTACTTATTTTATAAAGAATATAATATAAAAAATTAATGGTCAAAATATAACGAATAAAATTAACTTTACTAGTACAACTCTCATAGTTTATACATTATAGTAGGTATACCATTATAATATATTAAATAGGTAAACTATGGGATTTTAACCGATTCAACCGATGTACGTATATAATATATTATACAAGTTTATCGGTTGAATCAATAAAAAATTGTTTGTTTTAATATCTTTTTTATAATAACTATATGTTATTATATTATAACTTGTATCACTATTTATGTAAAATATTTAGATTCTGAGCGGAAAGATGAAGTCTTGATTTTATAATAAAGAGTTTTTTTTTTGTTTTTGTTTTGTGTGTAATTGTCTATTCGAAATAATCGGGAAAACATAAAAACAAAAAAAAAATTACATCATGATAAAATCTATACATTGAGCAATTGCTCCGCTCAGATTTTAAGATTAAAGAAAACGTAATTTTAAATTTATTTTCTATCAAATTGAATATGTTTTTTTTGTTAAAGATATATTGTACTGTAATAAAAATGTATAAAAATGCAAATATCAACATTTAGGCTTGACAATTTAACTCAAGGTTTATTGTAATTAATTCTTGCAGATATCTATAATCTAAAAAATACAAATGCACAGTTTTGTTTATTGATACTTCAGGTTCAAATTCAACAAAATTGGATATTTAATCGAAAAATAACAATCTTTGTTATTTTCTTGTAATTTAAACAATTATATTTGTATTTTGTAGGGACTTGAAACTTTTCGCGAACGTCTATATTATTATTTACAAATAATTTTAATACATTTTTCAAAGTATTTATATTAATTTTAATTTATTGATTATTTATAGTTTATACCACCACAAACTTATTCATACTGTTTTTAAAGAAAATCGATATTGACTCAAAAGTTTATAACGATGTTATATTATTTAAAAACATTATATATTATGTATAATTATAATAATTAATAATATAATAAATGTAATCTTTCGAATAAAATTAATTCAACCTACGGCTAATGTTACTGATTCTAAAATAAATTACTGCATAAACAATATAAATACATCAAAAAATACGCTTTGACATTTAGTTATGTTATAAGCTGACTGATTAATAGTCATCGCTCAAAATTATTTTTTTTATTAAAAATTTAACACATCCATAATAGTGACCTACTTAATGATGAAGTACACTCGTACCTACTATGCAGTAGAGCGGTTACCAGCTAACTTATTCTCTTTTTAATTTTACGAATTAATAGCTAAATTATACATAGATATATTGTATAGAATTCGTAAAAAAAAGATTGTTAGTGATATAAATTATAAGAACTAGAACAGTGTATTAAACCATATAAAAATAAATGCTTTATAGAAAACTAGAAAATGTATAATTTAAAAATGTTATGACTTTTGAATATTGCAGGATAAGAAACTATATATTGAATCGACCAAAACTATATACTACTATATATCTAATATTATATTTTTACATTTCTATTACTAAAATCTTTTACAATTTGAGATTCCAGTTTACCTTGATTATTGGAGTCGTACATTATTTATTAGATAAAATTAGTTTTTTAATTTTAGAAATTACAATAATAAATTGTTCGTCGTTGACTGTGAAAACAGAAATATATTTGAACAACGACCGAACTTTCTTAAATTAACAAGATGCTGATTATGGTGCATAATAAATATAATGATTAGGTAGCTTAATTATTTAAAAACAATTTTACGAGAAAAATAGTAATTCAATTGTAAACCTTATTTTTTTTTATATAAAATGTAAATTGTCAATATTATAGAATTGAATTTTGGAAAAAAACCCATGTTCGCTATTATTTTAATATGAACGAACAATGTTCTAATTTTCTTGAAATATAATTTTTTATTAATTCATTTATTAAATTATTTATTAATAATTTTTGAATTTCCTCATTATATTAAACCTTCGGACTTTGATACAAAAAATGGTTTTTTTCTTTTTTTAATTATTAAATTTATTGATTTTATATTTCAAAAATAAAATTAAGGCGTAGTTAAAATACTATAATATTTCTTCATGATTCTAGAGTATACACCGGTGAATTTTTTTCTTATTTTTATAGGAATCCATTTAACAAAAGAATATAAGATGCTCTTGATTTCAGAAAAACATACACGTTTTTGAAAATATTTTTTTACATCATGTTAAGGCTTTACGTAACAACATTTTTAAAAATAAATGTATTTTTTATCGTTATAATTTTTAAGGCTTTTTATTCGTTTGAATGACAATGTACATTTTTAATTTTATATTCCTAAGCTGAATAATATTAGAAACATTTTCATCTATAAAAATCAAATTCCCGGCAAGTAGTTTATTTTAATTGTACTTATAAGTATTTAAAGTTTAGATGAGTGGTGAAACGGATCAACATTTTGCGGGGTATCTCTGTTCCACTTATGTCTAAACTTTAATTACTTATAATTTAAAAAATCACAATCTATACACATCCAAAATTCATTTTTTATTTATTGAAATACTGATACGAAAAATATTCTGCTTAAGTATTAGGAATAAGAATACATGTTGTTATTATATAAGTACCTACCAAACAATTATAAGAATGATAACGATAAAAAAATCTGTTTTTTTTGAAAAATGTTATTTTTAACCACTTAAAATTCTGTAAAAATATATTTTCAAAAACGTTAGTATTTTCTGAAATAATGAGTGTCTTATGTTAAATGGATTACCAGGTGTTACTTTATATAAATATACTTTGTATACTAATTTCGTATGCCACACCGCTCAATTTACGTAAATCTAAGTCTGTGGTCTGTCCTCATAATATTTTAATCGTGAAATGAGCATTAATATAATATATATATAACGTCATTGTAATACGCAATTTAAATTTTCAGTCACGGGTGAAGGGTGGGGGGTAATAGTAAAGCACCGATGTATAGATAATATTATAGTCCCATCGCGTGTATCCCAGGTCGTACTTATAGATGAGGAGGTATACGTTGGTATTACGCCGCACATAATATTAGGATTATCATTATTATTGTTATAGGGATTTATGCACGTGTCTCCGTCGTATACTGCAGGAAAAGCGATTGTACTATGTTTGTTTTCATTTTTGTTTTCTCTCTCTCGCTCTTTCACTTTGTCTCTTATGTGCTTTCATCTCTTCTCTTTCTTTTTCAGAAACGAAAAAGAATTAGTCGCGCGCGCCTAATACGTTTCGACGTTCCCGCGAGAATCGCGAAAGCAATATCCTCTTCCGGTCCATCACCCCTTCCCCACCCATTCAAGCGCGAGCGGACCGTATATGACCGGGAAATGGCCAACTCCATAAAGTCTCGACGTTCGGATCTTATTTCACGGGCGCGGATGAACGAAACGTACGAAGATTAAACACGTCATACCGGCAAAACTGTTTGCAAACCATTTACACCGGGCCATCGCCACCGTCGTAGCGACGGACCACGCCACCGCAGTCGTCTCTGGGGAACGGTTATAACTTTACAGTACGTAAATGTGTGTGTGTGTGTGTGTGTTAGATGTATTAACCACGTATCACTACGATCACTGACCTAGATAAAAAAAAAATAAATAAAAATAGGGATAAACTGCATACTTGATACTTTGGTGGTTGATATCGCTATAATGTCTGTTTTTACGAAAGTGAGCGTAGATATTTCGTATACACACGCAAATATACTTTAGTTTACAATTTTTATACATAAATATATACATAGTGTCATGGAGAGAGAGAGAGAGAGAGAGAGAGAGAGAGAGAAGGTTGAGAGAGAGAAACCTATGATTCGCAAGTGTATACATAATATACTCGTACCTATATAAGTATACTAACAAAGATTACGTCGTATACCTATATACGGAAAACACTCGGAATATTTTACGATATATTTTTGTCGTATAAGCGTGTACGATACATGTTTAATATGATAATAATATGCGTGTATATTGTATATTATTATATACTAGAGGTAGGGTACTTTAGTATATTATTATATACTAGAGGTAGGATACTTTAGTATACTATTATTATTATTATATTATTCACTTTTGCCTTCATCCCCACCGTGCGTGCGGGACACTGTCACAGCGTTTCGGTTGTGAAATTTCAGCTGGCCATTTTTTGGACAAGATTTCTTGAGATCGCGATTTTAAAGTTGTCCTTAATAATTACAAATTCCGTCTCGAGGGCGCAAAACAATTACAACGATTAAACAAACTACTTGTTTACACAATTATTTCTATTGTAAGGGACCTGTGTATAATATATATTATACAAATTGGGAACGTCCTAGGTTGAATACTATTTTGGATTCCGAAATTGATTGAATAGTTTGTGACTCTAAATAACGCTTTCATCTTTCGTAAGCGAGTGTGCGTGAATACGTGTGCGAAGTATACGTGCACGTGCACATTGTTTGGTAAATACAAATCTAAGGATCGCCTAACCGTGTATCCACATTTAAATAATGCGAATAAGATTAATTCACTATTATTTGTTTCCGGTGAACCGTGTATTATGTGTTATTTTTTTAACATCGATATTATTGTCATTCGAGTAGTCCCGTATTTACGTAACATACCTATTAGCTATTACACAACATGATGCTTACCTACTATATACTATTATATTTGTATAGAATATAATAAAAGAAAACATCCACGACGGGACGAAAGACAAATAAAAATAATAATTTTTAAAGATTTTTATTTACTCGCGAGTAATACATACTTATGATATTATTACTGGAATATTTTTTACGATTGTCTATAGTACGCAATAAACAATATGTCAATATATAAAGGTATATTTATATAAAATAGCTATTCGATTATAAATACCAAAGTCAATATTTTTTTATTTGATGAAAATGTTAAATTTAATTCGCAAATCTCAAGAGATTCGTTCATGAATCATTGAAGAAAAATAAATCATTATTTTCATCAAATAAACTTTGAAAATTCATATTCAATTTTTTAATTAAACATTAGTTAATTCAATAAAATACACTAAAATCGATATGTTTGCCTTGGAAGTTTAATATCAAAAGTTGTACAGTAGAAGTTAAAATAGACTATAGAGAATAAAGTTGTCTTTGGATATAACATCTTAAAAATAAAATCAAAAAGTAAAACAATTATACTGTACTATCTTGGAGCTGACATAATCATTATTTATTTGGGTTTTAATGGGATTTGAAAACAAATCCGAGAAAATATCATCTATTTTGGTTCTATATATTTTTTTAAATATACTATTTTAGACTCGGCCACTTAAATTAAGATATTATGACAGGATATTAGACATATTTGCTTGATCAAATGAATAAATGAGTAATGAGTTCATAATGGATACTGGAATCGAATTGGTTAAAAAAATCATTTCAAAATTTCCATATTTACTATTTAGTTATTAGTATTTACTATTTTCCCATAAAAGTGTATACATTTATTACATATTACATTATTTTATTTTTAATCAGTAACAGTGGCTAAAAATAATAATAATAAATATTAATTATTGGATCAATTGAATTAATTGTTTTATAAATTATATATATATATATATATATATATAAATATAAAATATACTGGTAGACACTCGTAAGCAGTATTTAACACGCACTCATCGACTGCGTGAATTGTTTTCATTATAAAATTGTTATATTTGCATAAAAATATTACAATTTAATTATGTACCTATTAATATATATCTTACCAGGGTTATAAACAAATCGTTTTGTGATATTGTATGGAGTACTCGGTATGATGAGTTCGCAAAAAAATGTTGTTCGCGATGGTAATTCGGATTCGGAGAACAACGTCGATATTGTGACATCAAATGCACCATCGTTTTGATAATCCAATATATCAATAGGCAAAGAACTGTTTCTAGAAAAAAAAAAATAATAATTATATCAAATGTTTATTTTCAATTTTAAATCAATCAATGGGAACAATTTATTTATGACTGAAATTAAATGAATTGTTCCGTATACTATGTAAAATAAAGACACACTTGATCATTTTTTAACCAAATATTTATTATAATCCAGAATTAAAATACATTCACTGGACAATATAATTTAATATTTTAAATGATAATAAAATCTCATAAATATATTACAGATTGTATACTATATGTAATATGTAGCAATTTTTAAAGATAAATACTAAATATAGATAATGTATATTATATAATAAAAATATGACAGGAGCATATTTTTCTACTTCAGTTATGTCAAATATGTATAATAAAAAAATAAATATTTTAATTTGATCCTAGTCATAAATTCAGCTTAACTATATCATCATCTTGACGACGAAATTTTGAAATTACTTACAGTATGCTTTGTTAATTCCATGCTTTTTGGCTAAATAATATTGAAAATAATGTGTTTATTTTATTGAAAAAAAAAATATGTTTTTATAATATTATTCGTTCTTATAAATAGTTTTACAGTATCTCCATTATATTTTAAGACCGAGATTGAAATATCTGAACAAAAGCTAAGATATCAAGGAAAATATTTAACAGATGATGGCGATGATGCACATTACAAGTGTCTTTTTTCACGTTCTTTGTTTAGTATTACTGTTCTTACTACGAGAGTTTTGAACTTTTTATTTTTGTTTTTCCAATGTGTTTTGTTACTTTGAGTAAGGCTTTTCATAAATTATATTATATTAATAGTTCCTTTAAATCATCAAATGATCTTATTACAAATCACCAACATTGATATATTTTTATTCCTGAAATATAATTTGTAACAACTAATAAGCTACTTGAGAGTTGATAATATGCTGAATAGCTTCATTATCATATAAAATATAATGTAATCATGTATCTATCATACCTTTTTTTCATATTGTTATTTAATGCATACTGACTGTTTAACTTTTTAAATAATAAAATATATATAAATAAGCCAAGTGCCACGAAATTTCAACAATTTAGGTAATTCAAGTTGCGCGTTTTATAATTAAGTATTTATTTAATTTATACTTACGAAACCGTAATTTTATGAGACGAAAATTAAAATTTTTACTTTTTTCATTCTAACTCCGATTGACTATTTCAATGTACGAGGTTAAATTAGGTTTATTTTGAATAATAAAAAAATAGTTAAAGAGAAATTCAATACACAATTTTTGTTTTTATAATGTTGTACTTGAGTACAATAAATTGTTTCTCAATTTTATTAGTTGCTAAACGTTTTTTTTATGTAACTAAAATTAATATTATAACATCTATTATCTATAGATAAATATATTGGTTATTAAACATATCAAAATAAAACAATTTAAAAATACATTTATTTCATTTAACTAGGTTAATAAGTTATAAATAATAACTAATAAAGTTAAAAATATATTTCTTACAATAGTTTTTAATTAATTAGCCTGTACTATTTATTTTATATAGCTATTACACCTACATTGCATTACAAACTTCAATTGTAATACCTTAGATTTAGAAAACGCTAGTAACTTTGTCATTGATGCGTATTATATATATTAAACAATTAAGAATACATTTAACTAGGTTAATAACTAATAAAGTTAAAAATATATTTCTTAAAACAGTTTTGAACTAATTAAAATCTAACAAAACTAAATAAATGAAATGAAATGAAAAAACTATACATAATTTTCTTCATTTAAAAATTAATTCAACAAAATTAAATTAATAAAAGTTTTGCTGAACAATTGTTGAAACAAGATACAGTCATAATATTGGTGTCTTCAAATCACCATAAAAGTTAGTCGATTAAAAGTTTGGCTATTTTAAAAAGATTTAAGAATTTCTTGGAAAAATGAATATTAATTATAAGTTATGGAAATTACATATAACTGAAACATGACCAATATGTAATATGTAATAACTAATAATATAATATACAACAATATTACCATTATTAATAATAAAAAATATAACTATATTATTTATAAGTATATTAAATGATAATAAAAATAGATTTTCGTGGTTTAATTCACATTTATTAATATTTGACTTTATAATGTGAAGCGCAATAGAAATTATAATGACATTCATCATGATCATAAAATGATTTTGTGAATTGGTTTATCCACTCGACCGACACTATTTTTTGAACTCAAAATAAACTATGGAGCATAATAATAGCATTATTATTAGTTTTAAGGAAAAATAATAGCTGTAGATATAGCGTATAATTCTGTGAAAGACGATCAGTCATACAGAACTTTATATTTTATGAAAAAAAATTTATAATTCTTTTATAGTATAATAGTTTGAATTCAACGAATAATAAATATTATAATGATCCCGAAGTAAACAATATGATAATATAAGTTCGATATGTTAATTTTCGATAAATGTGGAACGTAGTTTATTTTGTCGATATTGTTACAGCCGCCTCGGAAAAATTAACATTACGGACTACAGTGTAGGTATACTGTAAATACATTATATATGAAAACGTTAATTAGGTATTAATAGTAATTACAAACGAATAACGAAAGATAAAAAAAAAATGTTTCAAAGGACCAAATTATTATCGATGGTGAAAATTAAACATTAAACAACGTGCCTTATTTTTCCATTTTTCATTGCGATATAACGTTGAAAGTTGAAACAATATTTACAAATATAATAGAACCCAATAAGAAGTTTTTATTTTTTCTCGTCACAGCGGAAAGCCTATACAATATAGAGGGTGTGGAAATTACTTATTGTAAGTAGTCGTATTTTACGTCCCATAACAGTAGTCTGTTGCTGTTGTGTGTTTTCGATTCTCCAAACGTATGATTGGTTACGACAATTTATAAAACGCATGGGGACGGAGCGTATCTCATCAATATGTGAACTATTACAGGCTGTTACTCCTACATCTTCGGTCAACCGAAGACTTAAGCGGTGACATGATTTATCGTCCGTCGGCTTTTGTCTCGACGTTTCCACTTTTTAGCGGCGATTTTTTTTTCCAAAAACGTCTACAAGAATAACTGTTGAGTATCTTCCCCGTTCTTCCAAAAAAACCTACACGCGACGAACATTGTACTGCAGTTTTATAAGAAACTTCTCTTATATATCTTATTCTTTTAGTTTTTTCTTCCTCTCATTTCATTTTCGTGTAAGCAGAGACTTTGGTTTACCATTGTTTGTATTTATTTTGTGTGACTTGTAATGTTATGTATGTATACAGGCACTACAGGGTGACTCATTTTAAGTACGTTTATATATAGTTATAGTAGTTTTATCGTGAAGCGATACGCGAGGGGTTTAGAACAATAGTTGACGATGTCCTTAAAATGTAATTAAATACAACGAATTATTAGTAGTATTATAGTAGATTTAAGTATATTATAGGCATTCTAACACTTTCATTAAAAATAAATCATTTAAATATCAAATTCTTATATTTATTACATAATTAAACATCGATCGCTGATTTTCATGATTAAAACTCGAAAATAATTATAATTTTTTTTCTCGATAACGTGTTCAACATTATAAGAAATTGACCTAACCTATTTACTTCTAGAGAAAAATTATTTCAGTTTAAATATGAACATATTAAATAGATTAAATAGCTTCTAATTATGTTTATACAAAGTCTACAATGATCCATTTTTGGTTTTAAGTAAGTACAGATAGAATTCATTTGAAATGATAGAGAATATTAAATTGATTAATGATGTAACTATAATGTGGTTTATTGCGTAATGCTTAATAACACCGAGTAAAGGGATTTAAATATGAACTAATAATAACGCGTCTTTATGACAACAACGGAGATAATGAGTATATAGACTGTATATACTCGTACACATAAGATATATTATATATATATATAAATAAGGGTTAGAATAATTATGATAATTATTATCGTTAACAAGTTGGTTATATCATATTAATAAATTGTAATTGTAATAGTTAACGACAAAATATTAAGGAAGATGGGTATTATATATAATCAAATAAACCCATTAATATCAAATAAAATATTGGGGAAAATGAATTTATGTATACTGTACAGTATACTAAGACAAGCAATGTTTTGAATTGATTTACACAACATGTTTCTAAATTCACATTCTTAACTTGTAAATTAAATACAATTTTTAAATCACATTGATTATTTTATATTATTTATGAAACGATAAAAGTGATTTTATAATGATTAAAATAATAATAATAATAGTTAAAAATAACTGATTTTACAATATTGTATGATATTTTCGTGTTTGTCACCATCCGAATTTTGACTTTTAGAATATTACAATTGATCAATTTAATTTCTGGTAAATCAAACCTTTTAGTTATTGGTGGACAGAGTTGGGCATCACTCGAATACAATTTTATTTAGATAATATTTTATTTGAATAAAAAAATTATTTGAATAATTCAAAAATAATATTATTTGATTAATTCGAAAACAATATTATTTGAGTAAAAAATTATTCGAAAAAATTTCAATTATGATTATTCAACTAATTTTCAAACATAGTAATTCGAATAATTTTCAGTAATTTTATCTTAGTTAACATATGGTTGGTATTTTGGTAATTAAAACATTTACGTAAAAAAAAAAACATATTTATATATCATATTTATGTTGGCGTATTCTAAAAATTATGATACACATTTCATAATAATTTGGCTCATTTTGTGTGATATTTATGGACATAACAATTTTTTGATTTTTTTTTTTATGTTTGTTTCGTTTTAGATAAAATGAAATTTTTGTTATAATTAAAAAATTATGAAAAATGCATTTAAGATTGTCTTTAAATTTATATTATAGTGGTTAAAAATAAAATTTCGAAAACATTAGGTCGACATTTTTTTTAAGTGTTTAAGTTTATGTTTTTATGGAATTTATAAAAAAAATAGAAAATTATTTAGTTATATAACTAAATAATAAATACTTAAAAATGTATTACATTTTTAATTTAATTAGATAAAAAATAGAATAATGTGATATAATAATTATTTTTTATCATAGAAAATTAAAAATATATATTTTTTGTTATAGATATTTCAAGTTTAAATTTTGATATCTAAGAATTTTAGTTATATTAATATAAATCAAAAAATGTTATTTTTAGGAACTTAAAACTTTTTTGTTAATGTCTAAATTATTATTTATTAAACATGAAGAAATTTTCAAAATATTTATATTAACTTAGCTATTTCTAACACAAACTTATTCACACCCTTCTATAGTATACCAGTATTAATTTATAAGTTATTAATCGTTAGTAATGTTATATTATCTTATATGAAATGATATTATAAAAATTAATAACATAATATTAAACTTTTTGATTCTAGCAAAAATAAGTTCAATTAATTTTAAATTAATAATAAAGTTGAATTAATAATAAATAATAAATTACTTATAAAAATATAATTGAACAATAAGAAATCATTAAAAATATAAACCGACTTCGCTTAAAATTGTTTTTATCGTATATTATCTCGTTGAATTCAACATTGACACATTCATTATAATTCATCACAGTGATTTCCTCAATGATGATGTATACTCAAAATCTACCTATGTACTATGCAGCAGAGCTAGTTCCCCAATTTTTAATTATACAGATATTGAAGTAAGTAAAAATAACTTTTTGGAAACGTAAAGAAATTAAGTAGCCATTAAGTAATCAATTTTCAAATTATGAACACTGGAATTCTAAAATAGTAATATAAGTCTAATCTAGTGGTATTACAGTTATTATAGATTAAAATATGATAATTTTTATTTTTACTGCTGAATAAAGGCGAATATTCTCTTGTATTTTTTAATTATTCTGAGATATACCTAATAATAATAAAAATAATAATTACGTAGTTTTTAAAAATTTACAGTTCTTTTTAAAGAATTCGAATAATTATTTATACATGACCTCGGTTACCGGAAAATTTAAAATTAAAATGTACTAATTAATTTTCTTTAGATACAATAAATAATTAAATTTACAATTTACAATTTATTCGTAACCTAAATAATTTAAAGTTCTTATTAAAACAATTTTTAAAATTAAATCAAAGTTGTTGACAAAAAGATCAATACAATATAAAATCAGAATCTTGATTTAGAATTTAATCAAAACAAATTATGATTTTCTGTATAATGTTTTATTTTGGATACTTAAGATTTTAACTTTTAAAAGCTGTATAATAGTTTTAAGAGAAGTTTTTACTTATACACATAAAATATTTATTATACTTAACATATATAATATATATACTATAACAATAAGCATTACGCTTTTTAAAAAAACCTTACTATTTCTGAAAAAAGTAATGTACCTCGCAACTTTATAAATGTATAATTTATATAAATTCGGTAAGTATCAACAAATAAAATGACCTCAATTTTATTCATATTTTAAACCAGCCATTTTATATTAGAAAAAAATGTTTGTACTTAAAACTGCTTTTTGGAGCAGTTTGTTCCCAGTCTATACCCATTATATTTTCATTTATAATTTATTTTTAATACACTAATTTAGTTTACTTACTTTTTATTGTATAAAAAACAAATATTAATTCTTATAAAATTTTACCATTTTTGTATTTTAAAGTTAAAATACAACAGATAATTAATCAACATTAAAATATGTATATGTATATAAAGATATGTTATTAATTTAAACACAATCATACGCTATCTAAATTAAAGTTTGAACTATTTAAAATTAAGAATTAAAGAATATTTATATTATATCCATAGTTATTATTGTAGTGAATCAGTCACTTTTGGGCAAAAACCGTAATAATACTTTAAATTCCAATAAGCGACTTTTTTTTCGAGTTAATATGTGTTAAATAAATATACAAACTAAAACTTGGATTACGATTAGTAATTTAAAAATTACTGTAAATTATATTCGCGTTTATAATAAGAAATATTTAATTTACCTGTGTTCTGTTCCATTTGTTTCGAGCTTGTACATTTGCATTTTAGGCATAGGAAATACTCTGGAAATTGTACAAGATATGTTTACCATGGCTTGGTCGTTGGCCTTGGTGCGTTTCATGTGCATATGTTGGCCAGGCGCTGTAAAATGGAAAACAAAACAGTACCTATGTATCAATATAAAGATTAAATATGATGTATACATGTGAATATCTGTTAAAACTGTTTTCGCTAACATTTAAAATTGTTTGATGTTAGAAGAAGACCACAAGGATGCTATTTGGGGTGTGCTTGCAAGGTGTACTTTGGCACCTTTATTTTTTTCTACGTTTTATTGGCCTATCATGATATTTATAAATAAGATTATGGCCAATGCATATACGTTGAAATATATTATGAAAACCATTATGATTTGTAAAACATTAAGTGTATGAAGGGTAATGTATATTTATTATTATTTATAGATGTATATTATTACAATAACGACAGGAGATATTTCCAACTTATGACTTTTCTATTTTTTTAATTTATTAAAATATTAAATAAACAACTCTTGAACTTATACATATATAAATACTTGTATTTATTTTTATCATGAAGAAAAGATAGTATGATGATGAAACAAAAATTGTTCTACTTAATTGCATTAGCATCCCTTTTAAAAATAATTCAAAATATGAGAGGACAATTGGTAATAAACCAAACAATTAGAAAAACGTATTCGACTTGCAAATTACCATTTGAGCAAATAAGAAACGTTAAACCTGCACTATTTTATATATCTACCTGTATATGGTCCTAATTACAAGAATAAAAAATAAACTACTATTATCTAAAATTACTATAACTCATATTATAGTGCTCAAATATCATATTATGATATATTTATATATTTTATATATTATCCTATGTCGACGTTAGAAAATCTTAGAATTAAAAAAAATTAAACCTACCAATACACAAATATTATCCGTAGTAAAGTATAAAATGAATTACTTATATAATATGAAGTCTAAAACGAACAGGCGTTGTTTTTGTAATATTATAATATATTTCAATATAATAGTAATTGTCCCTTCAACACAATAACAGAAATTCACCGTTTGATCGAATACGTTAATAAAAAATGCATTAGCACTGGCCTCGACTTTGCCGGATCGCAAGGGCTGGACTCATACCCCCCCCCCCCCACCGAAATCGTATACACGCATCATCCGGCAGACCACCGCGATAATATGACCGTTCACGCGTATCGTATGTATACCGCAGGGTATTTCACGGGTTCGCGTTTATTCTTACTTTTATCATTATTATTATTTTATTTCATTTTTTACATAATCTATCTTGCGAGTATCCATTGCACACCCGTCGTATACATGGGGCGGTATCCCGTCGTCGCTTATCCATCTACGTCCGATGTGGCTTAAAAAAAATTGTCACCCCCCACGTTGTACATAGGTAGGTACATAAGCTTATATAACAATTTATGACTATGTATCGTGTGTACAACAGGCGCGAGTGTGAATGATTCACACGTCAAAAAAGACCATCAATCAAAAATTCGGGAGGAAAGTAACCAAACGTTTTAGCTTGTAATCGAAAACAACACTCTACCGTGCAGCAGGAACAGCAGTGGCAGCAGCAGTAGTGACGGTAACAGCGGATACGGCGACGACTACAGCAGCCGTCTTTCCCCCCAAAACAAATCCAACCATCGCCGTTGTTGTCGTTGTCGACACTCGGCAGTGTGCATGTATATACATGTTTCACCACGCTCGCGAATCTCACTCATATACGGCCGAAATAACAAGAAATTCCGATCGAATGACCTGTACACACTATACCATACACGATATATATGTATATACACGGCGCAGTGGTAATGCGGTATACAAGCAAGTCTAATCGAAATCGTAAGATTTCCCGTCAACATTGAGAATTCCTGAGCTTCCGATACGATACGTGTCGTATACCTATATATGTATATAATGTAATACACATTTTATTCGGACTTCGACATTTAATCGGTGCTCAAATTCTGAGGCATGTATACGTGTCTCGCAGTGTTTATACTGTCAATTTATCACGGATGTTCGGCAGAGAAAAAAGTCTATTTTTTAACGTTGCGTTTAACGAAATCTCTTAGTAGCCGATTTTAGGAGTAGATAGGTAATTTGTGTTGGCACGTCTTTCAAATACGATAATTCGTTTGTCAGAGAAATCATATCATTAAAAAATTATTTTAATAAAATTTAAATGTATTATACTATTGTTTCACTAAAATTGTCACCGTTTTAGGCATGATTGAAAAATTCTTAAAAGTTTCATTACAATTATTTCTGTCAAATTTTGTATCCATAAAACTTTAACAGCACAGTTTACGATCAAATAAAAAACACATACCTTTAGTTGTAAAATCTAAAACATTTCTTGTTTCACTTAAAATCTAATGCGATTTTATAGTAAAACGCGACACTGCTAATAATACGGGTCGGTCGAGTAAATTGGTAATTGTTTTGACACCATAAACTGCACAATCAATTAGAAGATTTGATATATTATAGTGTGCGTTATTTTCACAATTATTTTTTTTTAATTTTAATGACAAAAATCTCAAATTATATGTCTGCACTGTAAGGTGCCGCATATCTACTAAATTTAAGCACTTCATAATATTTTTGTGCATACCATCTGATAGATCCGCGTATTCAACTGTAAGCTTTCTCAAACGTCAGACAAAAATGACGTTTTTCACATTCAAAATATGATATAAACATGAAGGTGTTTATATCGTTAACGGAACTACTACGATTATTGCATTACGGGATACATTCAAAATATATGAGTTTATTCTTTAAATTAAAATTGTGATGATATCTGCAGTTTATCAGACAGATAAACGATTTATCAATAAAAATAAACTAATATATAATATAGTATTATAGTGTACAGCTGAAAAAGTGAATACTGATTGAAAAATAAATTGTTTTTATGTGTTTGTCAAAAATACTAAGTGTGTTATATTTGCAAATATATCAGATCTCGGGAATAAGGAGTCGGTCTTATAATAAGTATAGAGATACTTAAAAATATAGTAATTTTACTTTATGTTTTATTGTTTTCGTCAATTTTTAGATAGGAATTAAAAGAGTAAATGGTACGATAGCCAATAGGCAATAGCTATATAATCATTTAGCGTAAAATAGTAATTATTTAAAATTAAATTTAAATAATATATTACATGATTTATACGAAAGTAACATCAATAGAATTTGATACTCTAAATGGATAAATATTATTTAATACTAACATAATATTCATAATTTCTGAAAATTTTTCGAAAATAAATATATTTATAATTTGTATATATAGTAACAAAATAAGTACTAATAACCTTTATCCTCAATTATTAAAACGAGAATTTTCGTGTTTACCAATTATATTATATTGTATAGAATATAGATCTATATTTTTTTTATATATTTTATTGTTGTATAGGAAGTTTTATTTTATTAGGTATTAAAAAAGAATAATCAGGAAGCTAAGCTTTATTGTTATTTCAATTATCGAATTCGGTAGTAAAGTAGAACGCGCGTATAGCTGTAAGCCAAATTTTTCGAATATTGTAGAATTATTCACAAACCTAGAATATTTTCAAATGCCTCAAGGCTGAAAACTAACTAGTTAGAAAATTAAAGTTAAATTTAAAAGTTACTTTTAAACTAACTTTTTAACATTATGAGTTGAATTGAATGCATGAAGTTATCTAATCTAATGACTTAAAAAGATGAGTAATTTAGTAAGTTTTGAAATTACTGCAAAAATTTCAAGGTTCCATAACACTGGTGACTGCTGATTAGATAATAATTAATAATTAATTATAAAAGACAGTATTTTGTGATGATAGGTAATTTTTTTTTATATTTCTTTACCCAATATTTAATATACTACAATATTACAGTGAAAGTGGTATAATTAAATTATCTTAGTGGTGATGCTATGGAAAAGATACAATTCTTGTGAACTAAATAATTTATCCACAACATCGCTGAATTTATATATATATATAATATATTATAAACTTTTGAACTATAAAAAATCTAACAACTAATTTAAATTCCAACTTAAGTTATTTTTTTCATCAAATTAATTCCTAACTAACTATTTTAGATTTATTGAGAAATTTCAGAAATCAACTTATACTTCAATTTTATCAGTTTTTAGATTAAAGTAACCTAACTAGTTACAAAAAAATTAATTCGTCATAAAATTACATAGCAAATTGGAGAATTGTGAACGGTAGGTAGTTAAAAGATTGAGTGAATACTGAAAAGAAAATATATTTAGATACATGACTTTTCGGCTCTAAATTTTCATTATAAAAAATTATATATTTTATTTACCTCTGAATATAATTTGTATACTGAATAATTTTTCTTATTCATTAAAAATATTTTTTTCCTAACATATGATGGTTTTAAATTTGTGAAAATTGTTCAAATCGTTTTATTTGTATAATTTTTACAGCATTAATATTTATCGTAGTATATAAATACAATATTTATTTGTATATTTCACATATTGATGTAGTAATCATATAAATCATGATTTTCAACTGCCTAACCCAAAACTAATATAAATTAGAGAAAAAAATAAGTATTCTACAAGTATTTGAAGATGTTTACTAAATATCTTTTCATCGAAATTCCTAAATCTGTAAAAATAGGGTGCCAAATGATTTAATTAATTTTAAAAAAAAGTGTGAAACCTCTAGGCAATAGATTTACATAACAATTTATATTTCGATAATATATCATAACATGCATAACATTAGAACAGTATCACAAATTCTAGAAGGTAATAATTGTAAATTATGTTATAAAATAAAAAAAAATAAAATTCAATTAATATTTAAGTTACTATTATTTCAGTCTTTTAAATTTTAAATTTGTCTCACACACTTGATTGTTTAAAAAAAAAATATTATAACTTTATTATTAGACTGGAATAGAATATCAAAAATTACCTAGAGATTAATAAATAAATGTGAATGTCTGATAGTATTAAATTAAATTCGTGATAACAATATTATGATTGAAAATTACCTTAATTTAATACGGACTTTTACATACGACTATAAAAGATGTATTATATTAACGAAAGATTATAATTCGTATAGTAAATAAGAATGATAATAGTGTAATCTTGTTTATAAATAATGTTTATACGATATAATAATGTTTTATATATTATTATAATACATATTGACTGTTATAAACGAATGGAACTGATAGATCTTTGTGATGCCGAGTACCTAAACACATTGTAACGGTTTGAAAAGAAGTGATTTTTGAACACAATAGTAGAGTGAATGATTTTTTTTTTTAATTCCAACCGTAAATATAAGGTACGCAGATAAAAAGTACACTTGGTGAAAAAATACGAAGCCAATGTCAAGCATTTTTGAATAAAGAGTCGCATATTAGAGTAATAATAAAATTGATTATAAAGCTTGCAACACGAGTTCAATGGGTTCACTATTATTAAAGAAAACGAAAATATTCGAAAGAAAATAAGTGGACCGAAAATGTTGTATTTTCGATATTTACAAGAGAATTACTTTCGACGGTCTATAATGTTCAGATTCAATAATATATAATATAATAATAATATTATTGTACGATAAATCTCGTGTAGGACTCACATCAATTTATCATTAACGTTTACGTAGAATTGAAAAATTTGACTGTAAAAAAAAAACAAAAAAAAATTGTAAACCATATAAATCGTTTACCTCCCCCCCCCCTTACACACTAAGTCACGGCGGATGCGTTGTACACATGCTATAAGACACGATATCGTATATAATACATATTGTGTTAAAATTGTTCGCTCACCGTAAACAATCATCTTTTTAATCATAAAGTCCTCATCGTTGTACGTAGACACCACGCACTTGTAGTTGCCGGTCAACCCGGTGGTCGGTCTGATGATGTACAGCGCGCGGTATTTGGCCAGCGCGTCGTCGGTGGGCGCGGCGTAGCCCAATCGGATGTGGTTTTTCAGCGGACCTATGGCCCTGGGCGGTTGGCCCTGTATCCACTGGTAAGCGGGGCTGGGGCTGTTGTTGAAATACCACGTGATCACCAGCCCCTCGGCCTCTTCCGGTTTCACCTTGTACACGCAGTCTAACACGACGTACTCGGTACCGTTCAGTACCGCACTCGGCACCCTCTGGTCCGTGATCGTAACGCTGTCCACGATCGCTGCTCACACAAATCAACACACACACACACACACATTTAATACGATTTTATTATGTCATTTTAATAATATTAACAATCGAATGTAAAGCAACACGTATATTATGTTCAAATATTCGATTTGTATGGAATCGTGTTTTTAATTTTTTTTCTTATAATCAAATATAATTCCAAATGTTCTTACGCGTATTTTTGTTTATTACATAAAATAAAGAAATATAGAGAATATAGTATTATACACGAATAGGAAATGCATTGTATTCAAGTGTAATCGAAAAAATCATTTTGAGAAATATCAATGTACAATTTATTTTCTATATGCAGGTATAAGTGTGTTTTTTTATATTTTAGATCACGTTAGTTATCAAAGTGGTAAACGTATATATGCAATTCGAGTTGTGGTATATTCACCATTGCTAATATTAAATAATAATAATTTTAAAACATAATATGACAAATATTATTATATTTATAATAATAACAAATAAATAAATAATAACGAATTCAAACTTATTGGATAATTATTATAAATCATTCCCATAATCACTTATACCTGGCCATTACAGTATATACCATGTATATTAGATATTAGGATATCATATTTTAAGACAATTATACATAACTGATAATAATATCAGAAAAAAAACATTTTTCAAATTATGTTTTTTTTTTCAGATACACATTGTTATTGTGAATACATAGCACACTAGTTCATATTGTCACTCATTTTATATAACATGTAAGGTTAAACTTGATCGTTCCTGTTGGTACTCAGCAGCACACGGTCGTCAAGTGGATGCATATAACTGATTTTTGAATCGCATTTAAATTTTTTGTCACTACTTTATATACTACCGTTTACCTTAATATTTTTTCAAAGTTTTGATAATAAATATTATTCTAAAGTTAAAAATTGTAAACAAAAGTCGCTGTATAAACGAGGCCTCGAAAGTTGATGCATCAAGAACGTCATGTTTTGTGAATTATAATTTAAATATTTCATTATTCAACGTTTTCGTCATTATTAATTGGTTGACAATATTTGCGCTTGTATTTCGTGGGGAAGAAAAATCATTAAGTTGTCTTAACTTGGTAAACATTATCGTAAAAGCTTTTTTTCCGTGGATTGTAGACATTATTGCGTGTACCTACGTATCTCACAATCTAAGACTATTTATATAAATACTTATTATGTTATTATATAGTAAATAAATTGATTATATATGTATAATATATAACATTATAACTATAACATATGTACTTTCTTCTGACAATGCATTTAAATATTCTTGTAATATTTGTGAAATTTAGGCATTATATACGCCGTGTAGGGTAAACACTATAGTTCTAATTTTCTTCGTTAAAATGGTATTACACTTCTGTCTGTAACGTATCCTCAGTTAATACATGCAACATTAAAATATATAGTGTGTAAAAAGTAAATAATAATATATTTTAAATATATCTAATATTTAAATTATAACTACTACTTACATGATTTATCAAAAGCAAAATAAAAGGTTAGGTTAAGTCTAGTTAAGGTTAGATCTAAAGTTCTTCGTACAGTAATTGAATAATACATGATCACAACTTTTTTTTTTATAGGTATTGAAGTTCAAATTCGATAACATTGTATATTTGAATAAAAATTTATGATTTTTCATCCGTAATGATCTTAATTCTTTGGTTGTAATTTAAAAAATATTAATCGTAAAGATTTAAAATATTTAACTAATTATGTTTACGTATATTATTTATTTTCTATGTACAATTAATTTTTCAAAATATTTTATGTACTGTATTTTAACACAAACCGGTTTTGCAATTAATACTATGTACGATATATGGTTTAACTTTTATTTTAAAATCAATAACAATATTATGTTGAATAATATAGTATAACAATTAAAATTAATATTATTAATTCAATAAATTCGTTAATTTTAATTAAAATTAATTTAAACCTACTTAGGTACTACATTTCTAATTAAAAAAAAAAAAATAAACTGTTAAAAATTATAAAACTAAAGTTATTATAAAATGTACTTAGAAATAGAAAACTGACAAACCGTCTTCATGAATTATTTTTCGTAAGTATATAATAGTTTATTATTAAATTCAAATTTAATACTGTCATCACTGCATAACCTACTCATTGACGAGATATACTCAAAATCAATAAGTTGCCTAACCAAACAAAATATATTTACATAATCACCGCTTATACTTAGTTTTGATCACTAGGTAGATATTTTGTTTTCTCACTTCTAAAATTTGGAGCCTATAGCAATTACTCCAATCACCCCTATACCCCTTAAATACACCTACTACTTTATAATTAATTATAATAGCATTGATAATTTATAATAATATTAACCAAGTACGAGGTATGTGTTATGTATGCTAATGAATAATATGTACCACTACACTGACAAAATATTAAATGTACCGCCTCATTACGCAATTTCTAAACTCTCGTTCTATATCTAACTCTAACTTATAATCGAATTTCACAAATTATTCATTCGGTTATACTATACCAATACACATCCTTTTACTATATAGACATAATATTAACTACTTAATATACTCTAAATGGGTATTTAAAAGGATGGTGAACTATGAGCAAATTTATAAGTAATAAAATTAATGCACAACTAATTTTTCTGACCATTAAAGCACTCAATTATCAGTTAAAAATATGAATTTGTACTGTTAATAAGTTCCGGAAAAATTTAAATTGCATCTGTAAATAACATGCGTTTATTACGTTGCATCGATATTTATATCGATAACGTATTACAATAACGTGTGCAAATAATATATTCCAGCAATATTATTTAGAAAACCAACCACGTATAAAGTACATTTATCTTAGAAGCGGGAGAAGAATGTTGGTGCTTGCATAACTTGATGGCTTAAGGACTCAAAACATCAAGAGGTGGGGTGAGAAGGATCGTCTAATAATAAATCGACTCGTTTCATAGACAGCGGAAAAATAGACCTAGGAGGGGTGGCTGAATTGATATACCTTTGAATTTTCAAATCTGAACGTGTATCCCGGTATAGAATTGAACCGATGTATTCAAAATGGAATCCTATATAATATGTACAAAATAAACAATATAAAAAAAAACAAAAAGAGTTTATGTGTGAAAACATAACACATTATACTTTTCACAAATATAGTATGCGTGTAAAAGAGAAAAATAAAAATTAATATTTCTTTAATCTAGAACTCAACGCCACAAGCACCACTACCACCACCAACGCTCATCCGTCGTTCATTCTCCGAGTTTGCACCTCCCGTGGATTTAAATTCCATTTCCATTTCCATATATTATATTTAAATATATTGTTTTTATGTATTTTTTTTATTTTTTTTTGTATAAATATCAACATAATCGCTTTCTTCCAGTGGTGAACTTTCGTCGTATATAGATACCTCATCGTTTCCGTCATCGGATATGCGGGAATACCGATAATGGATTGTTTCGTTTCATCGAAAAATAATAAATAAGTAATTCCACCCCATCTGCCCGGCTTGTGAGGATAAAAGGAGAAGTTTTTCAATGTAAAAATTTTGTGGGCGTAGGGGTCGGATATCGCAGACTTTGAAGCACCAAGAATCACCTCTTGATCCAGAAAGACACTTAATTAACTGCACATAAACTGACTTAAATTAACGATGAACTAGTAGCAGTGAAAGCAATAGTCACTTACTTCGAAGTTTGATCGACTACTTTCGCCCGAATGTTTATCGGTTCTTTCCCAATACTGTTTGTTTACACACGCATCTACACCGCGTACACTCGTCTTAATTAAAATCGAACACCCTGTGATGTCCAATTATGATGGATCCGAAATGATAAAACTTATACAACTCGAAAACAGAAGACTAAGTTATTCTATATTAAATACAATTATACAATATACCTACATGTGTATATCCTGCCTAAATGGTACTTATAAAGTTATAATCTACATACTACATTTATAATATATCAAAATCAATATTACAATACCTAAGAAATGTATTTATAAAATTGTTCACCAACCAAACATTATTTATTAGATACTATGTTAAATATAATATGAAGAGTATTTAAAAAAAATTATTTAAGTATATTTTAAAACTAACTACTTATATAGCAAATAGTCTAATATTTAAATTAAAAAAATAATATATATTTATAAGTTATAGGTAATAAATAAATAGCTAGGTAATGTACAATACAGATAACGTATTTTGTTATAGTTGTATAATTTTATTCCAATTATTATTTACTAGTTAGAGTAACTAATATAAAATATAAAAAAAAATAATTTTTAATAAAAGAGCTTTAAATAACTAATTAAATATTATAGGTATGTTATAATAAACCAATCGCAAAACAATCTTATAAATTTTATCTACCGTCGTTTTATAAAGAATAGAACACACGTGTTTATCACCGGTTCTGTGCTTTTAGACATACACAATAGTATCCACTTATTTAGCTTATTTCCAATATTTAAAGTTTATCTTTTTTCGTCTTGTAGCAAGTATTACTCATACTTATCGCCCAACCATACAATACATGTCACTCAGTGAATAAATTCACCTAGACATCCCATTTCCGTTATTTTCTTTCTTCATTCTTGCTTTTATTCTAACGTCTGCAGGGTATTTTTTATTTCATTTTCGAAAAAAATTATCTTACCGAGATGGCAGGTAAACATTTAAACCAAACATTTTACTAGAAATGAAATTAATATTTTCTTTAAATTAATATTATGTACAATTAAAAAGTATATCGATTTAATTATTATATTTTATTTTGAGTTGTAAACATTATTTAGCTAAAAAATTTATTAAGTTTTTAGTTTGTGTTAAAGCCATAGGTATAGTAACAATAGTCAGTAAGTACTAAGTATACCTACAGCTCAGCTACAAGTAAACTTTAAAATTTAAACACGCACTAAAAATTAACATTTTATTACTAATTTTGAGATTTGATTTTAAACTCCTTCATGTTTTTAAAGGACCGTGAACGATGTCGTAAAATAACTTCTGTAAGTTAAAATAAACTGATTACGCTAGAAACTAGATAAATTTATTTTAAGTTACTTAATAAAAAAGACTTTCGATGTTTGACGTTATCGGGCTTTAGCATTTATTGTAGTGAAAAATATACTTTCCCACACATCCCTACCAAATAATCTGTCAAAAAAAAAATTGCTAAGTATTCTTATTCTTATTATTTTTTTTTTAATTATGAATAATTGATATACATTCATCAAGTCTTTCATAATTAATTAATAAAAACAAAATTTTTTAAGATTTTTGAATTTGTATAAAATTTACTTTTATATGTTATACTTTTAAGTATTTGAACAATGCAATATCTTATATCCGTAGACAATAATATTACAAAATGCGTATTTAAATGTATATTATTATTCTCGTTGAATCCGCATTTGATCATTATTCTACACCAGTAAACAAATTGCCTGTCTAAAAAGTTCATTTCAAGTTGATGTCAAGATCTTAGAGAAATTATATCATACTACAATTTAAAGACTATTATTATGTATGTTTTCGAAGGAATCTTATGTCAAATATATTTGATTTTCAAATCTGGATTGTATAACGATGATATTCTGCAATATTTTTATTAATATTTTATAATTACTTATTCTTTAGCCGATGTATACAAATATACAATATTCTACAATTTTTTCAATTTGTTTATAAAGTAAAACAATTGCATTTTAATTTTTAAATTAAAAATGTGATTGTTTGCCCACTATATTTCATAAAAATAAAATAAGAAAAATGTTCTGCGAACGATGCCAAATAAATATTATATTATATATTTTTACCTAGGCATTTATGTGACTCAACAAATGTCACATAAGTTCGCAGAAATATTTTTCTTAACCCAAATTAACTTTAAATAATGTGTTAGCTTTCTGATTTAGATTTACGACTTAAAACAACGAAATGGCTAAATAATAAATATCTCTACGGTCCCTTTGAAATTATCCCTAGAGATCATTCTCAGTCGCGTCACCCCTATCTGGAAAAAAACTGTTTATTATTCGACGCGAATGATCGCGAGTTTTTCATCTTTATCCTTGGCAAAAACTTTTCACCATATTCGCTTAAAATTGTGTAGCGTTTATGAAATCTTCTGGCTTAAAAAAAAAATAAAAATAAAGGAAAAAAGAAACGTGTACCTATTTTATTCTCTAGATGCACTTCAATACTACGCAGTATTATTAAACCTTCGTGTATACATATTCGTTCTTATACGGTTCAAAGGCGCGTCAATGTCTTTTACATTTTTAATAATTTGTTCCACGCAAAGATTTAAAAACTCTTATACACTCGTATATATATATATATTATACAACAATATTTGTTTTTGCCCAAACCACAAACTAAGCATACATTGAAGTAAAGGTTAACCCGTGTCAAAATGTTATATAATTTTGCGATTATACTGCATACATGTTGTCGTATTGCACACCGCAATGTTCATACGTTAAACAATTATATGGAAAAACTCGCGGGAAACGAGATAAATTAAATAACGACTACGACAATGATGATACATAATTAATTTAATACTAATACTAATACGCGTTAAACGGGAGGGAAATTCAAAAAATAATTGATCAAATCATAGATCGATTTCTTACCGTCGAGCGCGATCGTACACGAGTAGAACAAGGAGTAAAGGCCCAGGAGCAGCTTGGTGGTCACCGGTGGCCGGGCCATGGCTGAAATCGACGTCCTCGGCGGTGGTCCAGCGGCGGCGAAGACGAAGCTCTCCAGAGTCCGGACAAGAGTGTCGACCGGCGAGTCGTCTTGCTCGGCTTCGGCGGCGGCGGCGGCGGCGGCACCGACGTGTGCGTAATACGGCTGTCGACGGCAACCGAGTGCGTCGTCGGCGTCGGTGTCGGCGACTGCCGTCGTAGGCTATGATGCGACGACGGCGGAGGGATGGGATCCCGCTGCCGCCACCGTCGCTGGTTCGGTCCGGTGTCCACGTGGTGCGTGCCGCCCAAAATACACCACCCTCGCCACCGCTGTCGACGGTCGCCGTATGCCTCGTGTGTTTACAATAATCCTCCGTCCCTCAGTCTACCCACGACATAATCGCACACAAACACACGCGTCCGCGTGTGAAACAAGAATAAAATTGAAATTTGAAAACGTCGTCTTCGCTATTATTATCGAGATGGCAGAATACATCAAAGTACGATTTTTTCGTTGCGAGTTATACCGTTAACGTAAGCACGTTATATGCGGATGGACTTGGACACGGCGCGAGTCGTTGTCCCATGACCACGCGACGAGTTCAAGATATATAGGTATAACTATAATATTATCATTCCCAAAACACGATTAATAATTATTGTTATTTTTCGAGTATGATTTATTTTAAACAATTTCTAGGTTGCGACGAAACCACCCAGTTCCTCGCAGCGTAAACCACGTGTTTTAATATCACCCATATTATAGTGTGTGTGTATGTGTGTTTTGTTCGTCACATAATAATACGGCAGTTGTAGGTACCTCACCGAGGTTTTAATGCAACCTTCCGGTACCTACTCCCCCCCTTCTCGCGCGTGTGCTCTCGTACGTCGTCGATTGTACTTTTTGTTTTACGACTGTTGAAACGGAAACGCGACAACTGCCAGAGTATTGGTTTGCACTAACCACCTAGGGTGCGATTCGACATTCAATGGTTTTCTTTAAAACGTTGAATATCTATACAACTAAAAAATGCTTATTTATTATATATGTATTTAAGTACGCTTAAATTAAAACCTGAGAAAATATAATGGCACCACCAAACACCACACTATTTGTACCGTTACCACGGATTTAAATAATTAATGTAAATTGTTATCGATATATCAGTTTTAAAAAGTACGATAATGTAATTTATTTCAAAACTTAGTCGAAGAATATAATATATGCTTATGGTTTTTCAATAATAATATAATTAAAAAAATTGTTTATAAAATTATTATTGCATATAGGTTGCAGCTACGATATTAAGAGCAAATAACAAATATTGTACGGAGTATACTATATAAGCCATGATGGCTTATTTTTTTTTATTCATTTTTAACAAAATCGTGACGAATTAGTTAAATTACACTTGACTCATAATTGAATTATCATTTTTAAATAAATGTTATTATACTTATTAAAATAAATTATATAAACAAGACACGAATTAAAAGACATTTAACTAATATTATTCTCTAAAATACTTTGTCTTGAATTTCATTACATTATTATTAAAATATAACCACAAATATCCAATATTCTCGGTCGCTTAAATTATGTCTACTATTTTGAGGTGTTCGCTATTTAGAGAGAATCGTTAGCAAAGGTTTTGCATTATTATTATCATTATTTTTTTATTAGGTATGTACTCGTATTATAAATGCATGTAAAAAGTTATAAAATTAGATATCAGTCTATTACTCATAAATTTTGCAACAATTTTTTTTTATCAGAATTTGGGATAAAATATTGTGAAGGTTTATTTACTTGATATTCTCGAAAAAATTTTAATTATTTGTTCTATTACGCTCATTGACTTTATCAATTATTTGTTGCTCTCAAGCAAATATCAAATTTGATACTTTTTTTTTGGTGTACACATAACGATAACATCCAAAGAACTTTAAAAATAAAAATACAATTTTAGTGGAGGTGATTATGTATTGGTACTAAAATGAAGTTGTTTGACATTCTATGACTACGATAATTTTATTTACAAGTCATAACCGATCGAGTAGCCACATATGCAATTGAACTGCAAAAACTCGAGACTTTTAAATTACAGTGATACAGGTATTTTAGAAATTTAAGGTTTTATTTTTTTACTATAACATCAGCTAGTTCTTTGAAACACGGATTTAACTTTAGTATAATAATATGAAGCACACTAGGTCCAAATTTACAATAAAATTAATATTAAAAAATAATAATGACAATATTAGGTACTTATAAGTTATAACAGACTTTGTATGGAGTAGGCATGTTTTTAATAATATAATAAGGTAAGCACAATTTACAACAATAAAGCCATTTCATTTTAATTGGTTTATGCACATTTAAGGTTTGGAATAATATGACCCTTTAATCAATTTTATTAGACCATCAATATTCATAATGTCCTATGCTCATACCTCATGACTTATATGAAAACATTAAATAAATACCCAGTATAGATTTGATGTATTAAATTATATCAAACATATAATCTTGCATTCAATATCTGTACACATTTATACTGTAACAGATTATCTAACCAATTTTCATATATTTTATTGTTTCAACTTTATATTTTATATACATTTTGTGTAGAAAATACATATAAAAGTATAAACAAACTTAATTATGTAATTGTAACTAATACAACCGCAAATTTTCGTACCAGGCGTGGTGTGTCGGTAAATTGCATTAAATACTTACGCGAGCATTTACGGTAGTTAAACCTACGTCAAATGCCCTTAAAATAATTCGATTATCTTTGAATAGTTTAAGTTAATTTTTCTAAGATTTCATCTTCTGTGCATATTGTGAAATATTGAATGATAAACTTCGTTATTCGCTATAATTTTTATAATACCTGTTAAAAACCTGTTAAAAAACCTGTAAAGAGAAAAAATATGTTTACTGTTTTACATTAAGTTATTTAATTTAAGCCAAAAATTAATAGTTGTAATTGTTATAGAATAATTAATAATAGTTACTGTATAATGAATTTCGAGCTACAACTAAAATTTAACAGAAATAAACACGAGATATAACCTGTATTGACGTAATCAAAATTAAAATATAAAAATTACTATACAACTTTTGTAAGTTTTTTTTAGTGTTGAGCCAAAATAATGTTTGTCCCGTTTTATTATTTTTTTTTATAAATATAGTCACCCTAAATTAGAGTGTAAAAATACGTAGGTAAAGTCTACTACGAATTAAGATAATATTCAAATTTCAGAATACACAACAAGTGTGTGTTATGAACAAATTTCTGTTTTGAAAGATTCTTCTCTCGATACACAATACAAATAAACAAATAAAAACTAATAACTAAACTGAACTAAAAACTTAATTTCGTAATTTCGTATAAATTATAATTCACAGCCATTTCGTAAAAATAATATACAAATATATTCACTGTTCAGGTACTAAGAATAGAAGACTATAAGTTTATGATTTGTCTTATATTAATATTTATATAGTAACTAAAAGAACAACTTATAATACTTATTAAGTTAACTCATGATTTTTAACTTAAAAATATTCCTAAAGTAAACCGTTTCAACTTTCAATACAATATCAATTACACAATATACATAATATATAGAACCATAGGCAGGTACTGTATTTTTGAATTGATTTATTGGACATTTGGAAAAATTCTACAAATCTCAATAACATTTTAACATTTAAATTTTCAGTAATATAATATCGAATAAAATACTATAGAAGTATCTACCGATATCCCAATAAAGTAAAACTCTGCAGTACCACCAACTCTTGGTTACGTATTTTGTATATATTAACAACTAAAAACAGTTGATTTATAATTGTTTATACATTTTATATTTTTATTAATTTATTATTTACTTTAATTCGTATTAACACGTAGTTAATACATACAATATTAATCATAAAAATAGTATAATTTACAATATTAATAGTACAAAATACAATGTATTTTAAATACATATTACTATATTAGGCATATTAATATATTTTATTTAATATATTTAGTAAAATTTAAAAGTTTTTATTTTTGAAGAATCGTATTCACGTTTTAATAAATAAAACTACCTTTACAAAACTGCATAATAGAATGTAGAACCAATTATTAGTGTCAAACAATCCATATAATAAATATTATGACTCGTGACTTGTGTTTTTATACATTATAGTAAAATGTATAAAAAAATAAAATAATATTTTTTTGTCACTCGTATGATCAGAATGAATTATTTACATTTTATGAATTTGTAAATAACAGTGAAGGGAATAATGAAGAGCTTCTTAGAAGTCTTATTTATCATAATGAGTAATGACAGTGCGACGGTACGTGAGATAATTTGTTGAGAAGGGTGGTGGTCTTCCGGGAATTTGAGCATCGACGAAAAGTGTAAACTATTATTAATCATTTTCTTTTGCTATAATTTTTTTTAATTTCAATAGTTAACAACTATAAGCTAATAACTAATAAATAACTAAATAATAAAATTAAAGATCATTGAAATAATAAAAATAAAAATTTTAATTTAGTTTAAAAACTATAAATATTGAATTGAATTTGTTTTTCTATTCGAATCATTTCACACTACGTTATTTGTGAAATTGAAATCACCAAATAATTTACAACAAAGCTATTTTTTACAATAATATATAATACATATAATATATACATATATAACATCGTGTATGTATAATGTATATAATAATTGATGAATATTTTCTTATGAATGTGAAATTTATTTATTTTTATAATTTAACTATATCCAAGATAATAATAATACAACAGTATTTCATATCATAATCTTTCCATCCTGTATCTTTATGTTTAATCAAATTCTATAATTTGATTAATTTAAAGTATATATTAATATTATAATAATAATATGTTATTAAATCTCTAAGAATAGTTAATATTTATATTACTGTTCATACCTATTTATTAATTTTTCAAACACTAAATTGAGCGTAGGTTAATTACTTTGTATAGATTAGGTCATATATTTGGTATATGTAATTGTAGTATTTTTGAAACAATGACAATGTACCCGTAGATATTTCTATGATACTCGAACGGCATAGCATAGTAAGTAATAAACTTATTAAAAATATGTGGTGCTTAGAAATAATATTTTAGCTCAGACATGGTATAATATGTGGGTTTGTATTATGGATCGACTAAAATGCATTTTTGCTACCCTCTTATATTTTAGGGTTAGTCTTAATTGAACTTTCCCTTGAACTATAAGACTAGATATACAAGCTATACCCAAGTATATCTACCCTATTGTTGGCCCGTTCTACGAGATTTTTAGATTTATATCGAGTTGTTATTATTTTTTTTGCAGCGTCCCTACTGGGCCGGCATATGGCCACGTCCTACGAGTTAATTTTGTTTCGCAATCAAAAGTGACGGCGGTGTTATAAATTGTACGTATGAGCTCGACGGGAAGGGTTCCTATACACACTATACACAGCAGCTATTCGTACGACGCAAGGCAGCGACAATGCCGCGCGTACAAATGCATTCAATATAGGGTCGCGCAATGTCTTCTTTTCAACTTACTCCGATAAAATCCAAAAGATACTAACCCCTCAAAAAGATTAAAAAAAAAAACCATCGTATAATAAGGTCTCAATATTTTGATGATGAGGGCACATAATATATATGCACGCATATAATATACATATACAGCTGAATAATGGGGTGCAATCAGTCTGCAACCACAAAAAGCTGACAACAGCATTATAACTTTACCCATTCATATATGTTCAAAATAGTACATTTGAAACGCGTAAATAACACATGATCACGTTCGATTCGTATTGATTTGCCCTTATACCTAAAACGAATATACTTTTTTTTAACTACTTCTCACTCAAAATAATATTTTTATTTTTTTACAATTTAAAAATTTGTTACAAAATAATATATTTTAATATATTTTCAAATTATAGTTATAGGAAATTAGCTTTATCCAATCAGCGTTATTATAAACTATGTATTATAAATTATACCATAACATTAAGAATATAATATTACTATAATAATAGTATAATATACAATATACATAGTAGCTATTAAACTATCACACACAAATCGATTTTATCATAAACGTTATAACTGGTCAGTTTTTAAATTTATCTACTTAAGTGTGCGTATTTTTTTTTTTTAGTATATTAATGTGTATACGCGTATTATATTACACTAGCTGTGAATATTCAAAAATTCTTAACAACGCTTTTTTATATGTAATTCAATTGTCTTTCTTTATACATGCCTAATTTAAAATAATATAAAACCTATTTCCTTTCATATTTAGTAAAACTCATACTATAGTATGGTTAGCACAAAGTCCTTTAAAAAAATTCCTTGTAATAGTAATACTCCTCTTCGAAATTGCACTGCGAATAACATCTCCTCGTTTGATAGTGACACACACCATTTTATTCCCTTGGCGGTTGTTTCCTTCGCGTAAAATTAAACAACAAAAGGGCCTGTTCTTTGTCTGGGTCTTTTTTTTTGGTCTTCATTCAAATTGACAATCGTTTATCATTTCAGTTACCCTAACATCGGGCGTAGTAGAGTCATACACACACCAAAATATTCTAAAAATGGTACGATTTTTATTCAATTTATTTTAAAAAGGATTTTATTACAAACTTAATTATTTTATGAACTCTTTCAGGTTCAGTTAATACAAATGATAAAGAAAAATATGGTTTAAATATAGTTAACAGTTAAAATGGATTTCAATCTAAAATATTATATTTATATTATATATATATATATATATATATATATATTGTTGACAGTATTTACATACATTTTATGATTTTATTAAAAAAATCATTTCTCAAATTAACGAATTCAAATCAATGTATACAACTTAATTTATAATTTGTTTGAAAAATGAACTAAAGTCAGATCTATATTGAGGATTTAGTAATTTAGCTGGCATCATACATGAGCTACTTAAATACTAATTCAAAAATGTTATAGGGATAAGCTTATTTATAAATATTGATTTTTAATTATCAATGATTATATTATCTTATCCACTATATATAAATTTATATTTTATATTACTAAAACAATACGGTTTTATTTGATATTGAAGAAACTTACATTTAAATAATTAAAATTTACTCTTCATTTATTTTTCATGTGATAAGCGATTTTTCAAAATCCACACGTATATACGAAATATACTTATTAGAATATAAATGTAATAAATAATAACAAATTAAATCATGTTAATTATTAATTAAATATTTAATATAATAATAATTCAAATTGTTATGCTTATTATTGGAAATTTTCCTACGACATGTATGTATGGTACATGATAAAATATTTATGTAATAAACCCCTTTATAAAAGAAAAAAAAATAACAAATTATTTATAATTTTTTCTTTTAAACGTAAATTTCGTTAGAATATACCTTTTAAAAATAAATAAACCCACAAAACACATAACACATATTATTTATAAATTTCTGATAATGTATTATTTAGAAAATAATTTACTCTTATTTTTTCAAATTAATTAGTTTCAATTTTACATAACCCGTTTATTTTACATCTCAATAGTCATTCGATAAAATTAATTAGAAATGTATGTTATACAAGACTTTCTGCAGTAACAAAAATTACATTCTCGAATGGAAAATTAAAATAATATTATTAACATTGTAATAATTTAGATAAGTACCTACATAAATAAGTTTCTGGGTATTTCAAAGCATAAGGAATACTACAAGTACAAACTGTTCCAGAGGCTTATACAAATTGTGGAAATTGAACGAATGGACCGCACTGACTTTCATATAAACGTTCGCGTATTACTTTCATCTAAAAGTTAACCAACATTCATTACCCTCAAAGTCTGAATTATGAATTAACGTCACACCTGGGGGTCTACTGTCGTCAGTTACTCAGATGAATTTAGTTAGTAATGTTATTATAACCTCGTGATGGAAAACTTTGTTCGTGGTAGTATCTTTGAATGTGTCAATTTACGCGGATATTAAACACGTGTACATTGTGGCAAATTATTAACATTCGAAGCTATAAAATTTAATTTAATATCTTAAATATAAATAGGTAAGTAATGAATAGTAAAGTTACAGCAGCATGTACATTGTACAAGTACAATCATATATATATATATTATTAAGACGATTGGTTATTGGCTCACAAATCTAGCTTTCCCCACATCTAATATTATATCAGTATCGAATGCATTTTATAATTTAATTCAAAATCAATAATAAGTATTTGAAAATGGTTGAATTTAATTTAATATAATATTTGTAAGTTATTTTTTAAATATAATGGCTATGATTACAAAATTTATGTTTTTAAGTTTATGTATAGTATATATTATAAATATATGTTGAATATGAATGTAGGTTTATGAAGGTTATGAAAACAGAAAATTTTACCTAGGCACTAAGATTCGCATAAATAAATTTATTTTTTATACATAATATAAAAAGCATACTATAAGTATTTATAAAAATTGATATTTTTTTTAAAAAACGTGTGTAGTAAAAACATATTTTTTATTTTCTTCTTTTTATATAAATAAAAATAAAAGTATAGATATATACTAATATTATTATCTACCATTAATTATGTATTTACAAAAAAAATAATATTTTTTGTGTATTGTACACTGTGCAAATAATATTATTTTTATTTTGTTTAATTTGACAAAATAATTGTACGTGTATTGTTTTTTTAAGAACCCATGCATGATTACTTAATTAATGTATTATATTTCCTTCTATAGTTCAGTGTAAAAAATATTATTAAGTATATTGATAATAATTAATAAGTTATCATTAAAATATGAAATTATAAAAGCTAATCTAAAAAGTGAAATTCAGTCATAACTATTATTAGTTCCTTCTCATAATTTCCTTTCAAGTCATAAATCAAGTAATATTGAAATGTTAAATTAAAGTCTTTAACTACATATAAAATAAATATTAATGTATTTATCTATAATCGCTAAAAATTTAGAATACAAATATATCTATGGCTAAGTTCGTATGTAATACGTACTATAATATTTCATTAAATTTGTGTGCATTATTGGTATTCGATTTACGCAATTTTAACTTAATTTGTTGATTTGAACTTTTCAAAAATATTTAATGACGCATTGACCATATATTTTATAATATTTTCAAATGCATGTCTCTCACCACTTTAACTAAACACTAACACATTTTCCCAACTTAAGCGAATTGAGTTATTAATAGAAGACGGAAATTTAAGAATTGCTTCTATTCACTACTTCCATTCAACCTAAATGTAGTACTGTAATATCCAATTAACTCTTACTCCCCGCAAATCAACGGATTAGGGCGGTTATTGAAGGAAATTGGAATCAACGAGGAAATTATGTAAAATGTCATTACTCGTAATGAATATTTCGGTAGCCATCAATCTTACACAATTATCCGTACAATTACAAGCGACTATTTACCGTTCTCCTGCTGTGCAAACTCTAAATGTTCCAGTAACTTTTTCAACGGAAATAAAATAGCGAAATTTCTTTAAATGTATATAATATACTTAACATATATAAGTTGTATTAAATTAACATTCTATAAATAGTATACCTTGAAAATATTGTTAACCATCAGTTAAGCTCTATTAACTGCCAATAAAATACAATTTAAAAATCGAACCACTATATAATTTTATGTCACAATATTTTATTTTCGATTTATTTCTAGAACATTTATTTGGATAAGTTGAACAATATGTATTTTATAAATAGATTATTATGAAAATATATTATTGTTAAAATGATAAAAAAAGGTTAATTTTATTTTAAATTTATATTCGATAGATGAGTTTTAAAAAAAATAAGCAAAATGCTGGTCATGAAAATGTATTCACACAATATAAAACTTTTGTGAACATCGAAATGTCTTCATAGACTTATCAATAATTATATGTACATGCGCGCGCGTATTATACTCTATATGGAGAGTATTTCCAATTCCAATTGTTTTGCTATATAGGTAAACAAGACAGGCCCAATTCCGGACGTTCAAGGGGTGATAAATTAGTTCATATTATGCGGTACCAGATTACGGACGACCAATATTAAGTTAATGACATCAATTTGATGGATGGTCGGAAAATGTCGCGGACAGCCATAGAAAGATCTCTCTGCACGTATAAACGGCTTCCATTGTGATATTGGATTGCATTGTACTAGACTGCAAGTGCTGTTTCGACCAGAGGAAAAGGTCATCCGGGCCATAGTTTGGATGGGGTGGTGTAAATGGAGATGAGCGTGTAAGGACATCGCTGGTTGCCGAGAAAACGTCGGGTCAAAGTACATTTGTAATCAATCAGTAGTCCTTTTTGGGTGGACGGCTAAATGCGTGGAACCGGAGATTTGGAAAAACTTGAAGGGGAAGTACGATCTCTAGGTGTTATTTCTTATCAAATCCCAGTCACGTCATTCACATTACACCCCTGCAGCGAGACTGTGTGTGGTTTCGTCAAAGTCGTTTTCGACTGTCTTCCGAAAGACCTTTCTTAACCCAACAATTAGAAAGGGTCGTTGTTGTGCTTTTTGAAAGTAATTAAACCCAGCAATATCGTTTATGTTTCTCTAGACTTTATAGAACTTACTATTGACACTGTGGCACTCATCAAATAATAGTCCAAACGTGAGTTAAATGCATAGATACATACTACCTAAATATAACACAACCTGGGTGTTTTTTTAAGTATTATTTTAATGTAAATAACATTAGCTATTTGTGCGTTCCTACATTTTTATATATTTGATTGAACATTTTTTTAAGTTGACTATAATTTAATATTTTTTCCGACCTATTTTTATCTATCTTATAATTTAAAAAACTAATACATTTTCGGTAATTAAATAATAATCAAATAAATTTGCTAAACTAAAAGTTTTTACCATATTTATATGTTTTGTTGTTTTTGTTTTTTTTTTATTATTGAAAATACTTCCCTCACATCACTCAATATCTATTATGTCAATCCTAATTTACTATATGGTTTAGGTAAAGTGAATAAAGACAATTTGGAAAGGAAAATATATATATTATACAGAGATCGGTATGTCACGCAAATATGTGAACCTAATGCATATAAGGTACTATACTAAATATTATTGATCTATTCAATATTCAACTGTGATAATATTTTTATTTAAGAAAATTATTTTTATACAATGTTTGGCTTTACCAAAATTAGTATCAAAAATATATTTTATTTTGATTAAACTAAATAACTGACATTTCTCAAAAAAAATTATTTTAAATTGAAATTTCCGTTTAATTATATTTTAGTATAATATGGTTTTCATTGATTATTGTAGTCAATAAATTGGCTTATTGTGTTATGTACCAAGTTGTAAATACTACATTTTTTATATTTCTTGAATAAACGAAAAAACAAAGATCATAAATAGTTGAAAATTAATTATACGCCAAACATATATGACATATTGTATATAAATTAAAACAAATTATAAATATATTTTATAGTATTTAAGAGTATATTTTGAGAGGTCTTTAAAATAAAATTCTAATAATTGAATTTAAAACTTATTTGTTTAGTACCTATATAAATTTGAAAACGTAAATAACGTTAAAATGTAATATGCATTTGTTTCGGTGAATACACTTCTACACTATATGAAATAGTTATTTCTGCATTGTGCATTATAATGTAAAATACTGCCTAACCTATTGTATAATGAAAATATGTTATTCTACTATACAATTTATCTGATTTATTTATTGAGTTAAAATGATTACAAGTGATAAATAGGTATTCCTTATTTTTTAAATTAAAAACCACATCTTTTTTGTTTACAAAACAAAAATAGATTTTTAGTGAGTATACGATCATTGTATTTTATTCATAATAACATAACAAACATCATCATTCAAGATTATAAAACATTAAAAATTATTCTAAAATAATCTAAATTTATGTTTTAATAAAAATCAAATAAATATCAATAAAATTATGAATATAATTAATTATAATGACAAGGCCCAGATTTTAATGCGAAGTACATTAATTTTTGGTAAGTCATATATAATGCTTTTCAATTACAAAATTAAACATTTTTGTATGATTTGATTGAGTAATTCAACTTCAAAAGTGATATTTTCGATGGTCAACGTTTAAACCCACCATCGACGCATTTATTAAAATTCTTAGATTTTTTTATGATAAAATAAAAATTATAAATTAATAAAATAAGTTAATTTAAAGACATTATTGTAGTTGGAAGATATTTTTTAACAGTTTTTAGGTCATTTAAATCTGGGCCTTAATAACTATAAATTATAATATGTAATAATTGATGAAAAAGGAAAATTAATGCATTGTTCCTAGTAGGTATTTACTAAGTATCATATGAGTAATAAGTTAGTCAACTCAATCTATCCCAAGATGGTATAAAAAAATTATGGTTAAAAATGAAATGTTTAAGACTTGAAAAACTTGAAAAACTACATATAATCACAAATTTCAATTTTAATTTTTAAATTAAATTAAGTAGATATAGAAATTTAATATCAAATACATAACCAGACGAACTGAGTACAATTGTACGGTAAAACAATTGTCACGTTTATCTTCATACTCGGGGAACGAAAGTGATGTATAATGATTTAAGTGTCTTTCTTAAACAGGTAATTTTAAATTTATTATAATGTAATGATCAATTGCAATCAACGGGAACTAATAAATAATGCTATAACAAAAATAGTTACATTCTATTAACAGTTTTATTAACTACAGAGACATCTTGCGTTGAATTTTCCGTGTTCCACTTCTAGCTTCAAATATTTAGTAGTGTACAGGAGAGCATTTAATCGTAATTTAAAAGTAAACAATAGATGTCGATAGGTTAAAATATACAAATATTGTTTAATTACTATTATTACAGTAACAGTTCACAGTACTAATAGGTATTGGAATAATTTATTTATTTATTCATTTGATTTATTATTATACATTAGTGGATACTGTTTCACACATCATATAATTATATCAATTGTATCATATTATTATAATTATTTTGTTTTCTTCGATCAACAAAGCTCAATAATGAATATGGTCAAATACACAGTTGTGTTTTATACTGATACTTTTAGCTAGATTTTAAATATTTGAATCGCTTTACAGGCCAGTTAATAACTTGTTTTTTTCTTAATTTGAACAGTTCGGAAAACTATTTCAATAACATTACAAAACGACAAAACTGCACTATCCGAATATTCATGAAATTATTCAAATACAATAATCACTGTAATAAAAACGTTTAAAAATTGAATTTCTCGGGGCTGGGTTTACTATCAAGTTGTCAGACATGTAATGAAATAAAATATTAATGGTAGGCCCTAAATATTAAAATTAATAAATTGTGCAAAAAGTGAACTTCGACCCTGCCAGGATTCGAACCTGGAATCTTCTGATCCGTAGTCAGACGCGTTATCCGTTGCGCCACAGGGCCAGTTGCTTTCACCAATCATTTTTTTATTATTTAAACCATTTCACAGTACATTATTTTTGTCATTAAATAAATTAACATTAATATAACACAAAAACATACCCCTATTGCTATATTGACTTTATTGTTATGTAATTTAATTTTTTGGAAATTACAGACAATAATAAGATGAGATAGAAACACATATAACATTGTTACGTAAGTTATTTTCTTACATTATTAGGCACAGCAAATTACCTTCAATAATTGATGTTAAGTTAAATTATTCAGAAGTCCTAACTTAGGTACCATAAAACAGGGTAAATTGCAACATCACAGTGAAATACAAGTATTACAACAACTCCTGAGGAATTTATTATCAAGCATTGTATATAAAATATCAAGTATTTTGCTATTTATAAATATATGTATTTTTAAAAATTATAATATTAATGATGATAAGTTCATAAAATCAAATGTTTGGAAGGCACCTACGACCTACACTACTTTTTATGTATTAAGAAATATTACAGTTACCTTCGATCTTATCAGCAAACATAACACCAAAAATCTTAGTTCAGCAATTATATCATAGTTATTAGCTATTAATAAACTCCGTAATGTATATGTGTTAAATTTAAACTCAATTATAAATCATAACCATTAACCATTATTCATTGAATATGTAAAATCTTTTGAGCGAAGACGAGTCTGTCAACCTATAGGTACTACTAGATTAGTCTATTTTATGATACATTTATATTTCTATTAAGTAGGTAATTACATTTACATTAATTCATAAATACAGATGTTTTAATTCATTTTTCCGAAAACATTTTGACTATATCCTTGTATGTATGAAATAATTTTTTTAATTTCGTCCAAAATTGAATTTAAAATAAAGTATCTATAAAAAAAACAATTATGTTTAAATTCTTTATTATTTTTCAGTTACATTAGATATAATACTTATGAGATGACTTTATGAGTAACATTGTATTTAATTTTCAAACCTCAGTTAAAAATTTTAAAGATTTTACACATTTTTTACAACCAAATAGTTTGTAAATATTTGCGATTTTGATGAATTTGAAAATATTGAAATGATCATAAAAGAAATTGAGGGTGTGGAACTTCAATATGTTATATTAGCTATAATAATAATATTAATAAGTAGGGAACGTATTTAACTGTAATAAAAAAAATCAATATATGTATATGTACAAATTTTTCTTAAAATATAGAATAAAAAATTCAAAATATATAAATATTGAAAAAAATGCATTAATATTGAAAATTACAAAAAAAAAATTGTAAATATTGAAAAAAAAGTAACATAAATGATGTAGGCATTTACAATTATGAATATTATTCCGGAACAAGGAAATAAAAAACAATATACTGTTGTTGGTTTGCAAATAAAAAATTACGAGTTTGGTTGTAGAATACTTTTGAATTGGCTAAAAGACCGTTACACATCAATAGATGTGATAGGGGCATAATTATTTTTCACTATACCAGAAGAAATAAATTTAATTTCTAGAGATCCTTTTTGAATTTTTCCGATTAAAATATCTGTATCAAAAATTACATATATTGTTGTTTTAGACGAAGCAGATGATGTTAAACATCGTCCAAAATCAATGAAAAAATCAAAAATTACGAAAATATGTAAAATATGTATTTATACCTAAATATGTAAAGATATTTATAATAAATTTGGGTTTATTTCATTTAGAATGATATAAATCGTACACATTTTTTATCAGATTTAAAATATCTCATACCAATAAAAATATGTATTTGCAATAAAATCCGGTCCCTATTAATAAGGTAAAATATAAATATACCTATTAAATTTTCAAATTTCTTAACTGAGCGAAAATTGTTATCGTTATTAATAGAAAATTAAATTAAAATAATCGAAAATATTAAATTTCTATAAATAAACAAAGAATCTAAGTACTCGAAATATATTGAAAAATTGTACCATGTACATTGTACCTATCTCCTATAGGTAGCGTATATTTCTTAAAATATTTGATGAAAATTTTAAGTATTTCATTTGTTTTAAAATTATAACAAAATAAAAAAATCGTTTGAGGAAAAATAGTTATTTCACAAGACGTATCCAATAATGTCGTAAATTTTTTAATTTAAAATGTTTAAACACTATTAAAAAATAAGTGAAACTTTCCAATCAAATTTTTAAAATAATAGGTAAATAAATTTATGAAAAATTTTGTAAAAGATATAAAAAGGAAAAATATAATAATATTAAAATCTACAAAATATTTGATAAAATTCATAATTTTGATACATTTCATAAAGATTCTAATTTTAAAATTTAAATGTTCATCATTCAAAACTATTATAGATTTACACTCAATTTTTTTTTTAATGCTATTAATAATTAAAACAATTATAATTCAAGCTTTTTGGCAAAGCGAAACCGAAAAAAACCTAAAAATTCAAAAATGTCAAATATCTTAAAAAACTCAATAAAAGTCCAAATATTTTGAATATATTATCATATTTACAAAATGTTAATTTAAAGATTTGGACAGTTTATATTCAGATAAAAAGTTTATATACTTATTGACAGATATTCGTTTTTGAATTACACATAATGTCAAAAATAAGTTTTACGTTAAAATTCCCGTTTTCCATATCAATAAGAACATTATTGATACATTTTTAAATTTGACTTCTAATAAGTACAATTAGATTTAATTTGCTACTAAAATCATCCCGAAAATGTTTTAAAAATATTATGTTTCCTTGTTAAACAAGACTTTAATCTATTAAATACAATAAATACATATTATGTCATATATCACTAATTTAAAATGACTAAAAATAATACTTTTTTGAGAAATAGTTTAATTTATATAAAAATGTTATTTTCAGAAAATCGTATTTATATGATATATTTACATCTATTATCAATTGGTACTTAATATATATTTTTAAAAAAAAATTGAGGAATGAGTATTTTAGTAATTTTACTACCTATAAAAAAGTAACTAAATGATTTGTAACCGTTTTAACTTAAGTTAAGATACTCCCCAAAACTTCATATAGGAAAACAAACTACTTATAAGTATACTTACCTAGTTATACGTAAAATAAATGATAATTAGTTAATTAAACTTTGATCTAACCAAATCATAACTCTTAAGTAAGCAATTAGCCAATACTTACCTAGTTTAAAATGCTTATTGCTGTCCAATTGTATTTATTATTATTATTTAATATGTTTATAATGTTGATAACTTATAACATACTAATAATAAGAAAAACATAGTTATAATATTGAACAAATTATTAAAAATTATTTTTTGTTACCAATTGTTTTATTGTTTATTATTATTTTTAATACAACTTATTATGTTCAATATTTCACAACAAAAAACATTAATTATTTATAAGTATCAAAAAATATGGTTGAAACAATTTTTCACTGCTAAGCTCTATTAATAAAGCCCCGCCGAAATTTAAATAGGTTTCTTCTATTTTCAAGGCCAGACATTTTTTAAACACTTATTATTGTAAGTTAGAATGGTGGATACATTATTGTAATTTTATATAACTAGATCTACACGATTATATTGGCTATTATTTACACGTATTATTAAATCTAACAAAACATAAAAAATATTTAAAATAATTATGTAGTTTAAGTGTTTAGTGTTGTACCTATAACTTATAAGTTATCTCTAAAAGGGAAATCGTGTCTAATAAATGGTAATTGTACACAAAATAAAACTTTATAAGTAACAGATAAGTATTTCTCTTAAATCAGAATGTAAATAAAATATCAAAACTTAACTCGACCATCTCGACCTCTTTGGTTCGTCTCTCGCAATACACAAATGATTCATAAAATATAGACTTTATTTTAAATACCTATAGGTATATAATATACAGTAAAAATCTTTGGACCTATAAAAAAAACACTAGCTTAATATTATGTACAATATATGTATTTTTTAGTTAATTTAGTTTAAGTTACATACTCACCTATATGGTTCAAAGACGGATACAGCAGTCCTAAACAGGTGGAGGGAGTGCAGTACATATAACGAATAAAATAAACTAATAAGAATAGTTAAGCATAGGAATTGTTTTATTATTAGTTAACACGAGAATAAATTGTCCGCAGAAATCAGCCATATCTATGAGTAGTGATAGGTCGTATTGTTTTTCTTTTTTCACTCATTATTAATTGCTGGAAGAAAAAATATTATTAAAACCGTGGTCGTGAAAAACAATTATGCACTGTTTTGATCGATAGGTACTTTGATACATTTGCACTGATAATTAAAAAATATTAATTTAACATAATATTATTACAAACAAAAACGTATTTTTGAAGTGATTTTTATTCATTTGAGCAATACAATTTCAATTCTAAAATGTGTAACTATTGTCTATTACAATGTAAAAACTCACTCCGATTGTTAAAATTATTATAATATTTAGCTGAAGTAATATTATGTTTTTTTTATTAAAATATATGGTATAGTGCACAGGTTCTGTTGGGTACTTGTACGTGGTGTCGTGGTATCTATATCACAAACTTGACTAAGTGTATATATATATATACAGGGTGATTCTTTTATCATAAAACACTCGTTATTTCAAAAAGTATTCATGTTTTTGAAAACATTTTTTTACATAGTTTCAAGTTGTTAAAAAAACAACATTTTTATTAAAAAATTATATTTTTAAATATATTTTTAAGTTTTTTACTCTTTCGAATGACAACATAGAGTTTTAATTTCATATTCCAAAGCAGAATATTTTTTTAAGTACTTTGATACATAAAAATCGAATTTAGGGCGAGTAGTTCATGAGTTATACGTATTTAAAGTATAGACAAGCGGAGTAGTGGACAAACATTTTGCGGGGTAACCCCGTACTACTTCACTCTACGCATCAAAACTTTAAATAATTATAACTCATTAACTACTGGCCCTAAATTCGATTTTTATGTATCGAAATACTCAGCAAAACATTCTGCTTTGGAATATGAAATTAAAACTCTATGTTGTCATTCAAAAGAGTAAAAAACTTAAAAATATATTTAAAAATATAATTTTTTAATAAAAATGTTGTTTTTTTAACAACTTGAAACTATGTAAAAAAATGTTTTCAAAAACATGAATACTTTTTGAAATAACGAGTGTTTTATGATAAAAGAATCACCGTGTATATACTTTTTTTATTATTATTAATTAGCTATTAGCAAAAACTATGCTAGCTCAACAGTTACTTAGCCTGTATACACTTATTTTTCAATATATTATTATAGTATTATAATTTATAGTAAATAGTAATATATATTAAAACAAAATAATTTTGTTATGAACGTTACGACGATATACTATCAACAAATAGCAAGGTTTAATTTAAAAATGTGATGAATTGGTGACTGGTGTTATTATAAAAACTGTAGTACCGCCTACTCAGTAATCAGCTTTGATTTTAGAATATTATAGCAGATATCTTTGTATGTGTATTGTATCACTGGGGTTCAAAATCAAATAAATAACCGGTTGTAGATAAAATGTTGCATTATTACACCGTGGAAGCCGTGATCACTATAATTTCAATAAAATAAAAATGAACAATTTGCAATAGAAAAATAATTAAGTATACATAGTAAATACAATAACGACTTTCTCTTGATAACTTGCACGAACAACATTTTAGTCACAATTAATTACAAATGGAAATTTGATCATTTTTTTGTGAATGGGAGGGGGCAATTTTCCCTATTGTCCCCCCTTTTATCCGTCCTTGATACGGCTTTATTTGTATAATTACGAATGGATCTTTGCCGGAAAAAATTCCGGATCCATGACTTCATAATTTTTAGTTTTTGTTATCAATATTGTTCTTATCAAATTCAAAATAAATACTATTTATAATTTATTCGGACCTCCATAGTTTTTGTTCCCGGCATTAGCTATTACATAATACTATTTTTAATATACTATTGTCTTATTACATAGACCTAAGTTTTTTTAATTGTTAATAAATCTGCTTAACAATTTCAATAGTATACCAAAGATGAATACTACAATAGTCAATACTAATTTTTGAATTCTCTTTATAGATTACTATATTTGATGGGCATACATGACCAGTTTTTACGGACCCCTTTTCAAAGTTTTTTATTCTAATTTATTAAATATTTAATTTAATTGCTATTTTTGTTACATATTATATATTTCACATGTTTTGCTCTTATGTGTTTATTATAACCTGGTTTTGAATTCTATTAGAGTTCACAAACTTTACAAATGAACATATTACAAATTGATTATACTGATATTTAAAAAAATAAATAAAATATATAAATGTAAAACAAATTTTGAAATTATGTAAATATTTTTATATCATCACTTCACTGAAAACAATAAAAATTACTGAAACACTTAAATATAAAAAGTTCACTCAAATAAGCAAACTATACTAAAATATGACTAAAGAAAGAATTTATTTTTTGTTAATTTGTTAGGAAAATATAAAATACCAGTTTTGCAACAATTCTTTATTTATATATTTCATTCATGTACCTTCTATAGTACTACATTTATTGTACTATAGTATTACACTATAATAAGATAATATATTTGACAGCTTATGAATACTTTATAGTATATATTATGCCATATCATTATTCTTTGGTATTATCTTAATAGCATCAATCTCAAGGTGATACACAATAGATCTTATTGCACCTACATTGTATAAAGTTAAATCTTAAATATCAAACTAATTGGGTATAATACAATGATAGTACCACTGGCGGACATCGGAGGGGACTTAGGGGGCTTAACTCTAGTTAACTAGCTCTCCAGGTATTTCAATAGACCTAAAAATCGAAGGTAATATATTAGCCCCTGTGGATCACTTTACATTGGATTATTATAGCCCCTCTAAAAATTCAACCAAATGTCCGGCTATGGATAGTACCTACATTGTATAAAGTTATAATTTTGTTATAAATGACTAGTCCTGAACAACTGTCTAAGATGAATTCTCATCTACAAGTTACCCTTTAAACCTATATAGTCCTTTCAATCCAAATGTCTAACCTAACCAAAGTTCCTCATAAATCATAGAGTATATATTATAAATAAAAATTAATTATTTAAAAATAAATCGCCGCGCATTTAATCATCATAACATTTAATAAGAACAATATTGATAACAAAAACTAAAAATTATGACACCATGAATCCGGAGTTTTTTCCTGCGAAGATCCATTCGTGTATAATTGCATTCATCATTAATGAGACTGTGTAAGGTGTAGGCTGATAAGAATACTATTATACTGGCAACAACTTACACTTTTGTGACTCGGTAAATTAATATCTGTACAAGAAAACGAAAGAGCATACATATAAATAAAGAAGTTTAAAAGATAACATACATTAAAGGTCTAGAGTATAATAAAATCAATAGTTTTGGAAAATTTATATTATAAGCTATAAAATCAAAGTCCAAGCATTATAAACAATATCTAGCCTAACAATAATACCTATATTGCAGTCTAACCACACGATGGCTAACACACTTGTACCTAGCTATATATTTATATGAATCTTTTGAAATTTAAAATAATTTTGCTACTATAAGCAATAAATATTTTATTATTAATCGGTGCAAATAATTGTTTTGTAATAGTATTTATTTTTATTGTATTACAGACCAACGCCTACAGACCACAGCTAAAAAATATAGGAAACCCAAACACTGCCCAAAATTACAAAAAAAAAGTGTCTATAAGCTCAAATATAATATATTATATCAAAAGATAATTAAAATAGAAATTAGAAATTATAGAATTTTTTTTGATAAAACCAAAGATATTATCAATTACAATTTTACATTAATCAATTTAAGTATCTTAAGATTAAAATTAAAATTTTAAGCCTTTAGTATTTAAAAAGTTCTTTCTAGAAATAGAAATTTTTATAGAATACCTGAATGTGTCTACGATTATGAATTAATCATTAATTATAATAAACATAAAAATAATAATATGAAATAAACATTTCGGTAGAACGTAAACGTACCTAATTGTTAGAAAAAAAAAATAGAAATACACAATATTTGAAAATTTAATATTACGTGTATCATTAATTTTATTTTAATTATACTGAATCATGAATTACAACTTTTAACTTTTATCCTGTTATTAAGAAACAAAAGACAAATAAATGAAATAGATTTTGTTTTATTTGATAGGTATGTCAACAATATTTCTTCCTTATTCTTTTTTTGCAGGATCCACCATAATCCTAAAAATAAGAAAAAATAATAGCAATAAATTAAGATAAATTAAATAGAAAAAATATTAAGTTTTTAGTAAAACTTCAACCCTTCTTATTTTGAAGGTAAATAATCAAATTTTTTATGTGAAGCTATTGCCTTATAGCCTATTGACGCATTCTCTTATGATAATTGATTTTTATACTTTTATAATTTTATCCACACATATGTCACAACGTAACTAAATTGATCGGTAATTCTATTTTACACTTTTTTTTTCATATTAGATATACAGATCATGAACCGGTTGTGACTAGCAGTAAAACATTATATTATTTATTCATAAGATTTTATTTTTGTTCTTTTTAAGTTACCTGCTTATACCTATACTTTTTATGTTTTCAACATACTGTCACAGCTATATATCAAACGCCTCTATACCTACCTAAATATATTGTTAGTAATTATTATAATATTGAATTTCAGAGACAGTAACTAACTAGTATGCATAATATAAAACACTTTCTAATCTACTGCTCTAAAAGAAATATTTTTCAAAATCAAGTTATACGAGTATAATACTACCGTCCGTAATCTATCTTATTTTAATAGCTACTAATAAATTAATTTATTATTATTTGTTCTATTCGACACTTTAAAAAATTAATATTTAATTCAAAACATATACTACATCTAAGTATACAAAATAATGAATTTTTGAAAGTTTTGAATTTCAGATCGTCGAATTTAGATATTTAAAAAAGAACCAAAGATAATAAATGTAAATTATAATAATTTAATTTTTTGTAAATAAGTAATAATATGATTAATATTTTCTGTAATTGTACACTTTATTACAGTTCACACTAATAATTATCGTTGTAAGTCCCGTTTCAAAGTCACGAATTTAGTATTGATATAAGTCGTTTTTCGATTTACATTATTTAAGTTTATATGCAACGTCAGCATTAGTATGAATTTTTAGTTTTAATTTATGTTTCTATTATATAACTTCTAAACACTAATAAATAACTTCAATAAAAAATTTATGCTCGACGTAAGTTACCTACCTAGTGCTCAAACGTTCAATCAGAAAAGAAGTATTTTTCAGACGGATTATGATTTTATCCCTAAACGTGTCGCCATTATACAAATATCAATTAGTTAAAAATATTAAATAAATTAAATAGGTATATAATATCTATAATATTAACACTAGCTTTATTGAAAAATTAAAAAAAATGGTTTATAATATACACATAAAAATATTGAATAATAAAAAAAAATTGACTCATTTATTTTACCTTTATAAAACATCCTTGTCTTACACAAACTAGCTAAAATTCGCTATCAAATAGAATATAGAAATTATCCGCTCGAATGATCTATAGTAATTCTAAAATTTAAATTGAAGCAATACTTGTGCACAAGTTAGCTAAAAAAATGGACTCAAATTACTTATGGTATGGGTACTAGGTATATAAAAGTAGTTTATAAACGATGACCGATAAATGATAATACAAAATGTAAACACTTAACTTTAACTTTAATAAAAGGTAAGCATTTTTTTTTATAAAGAAACTTGTTCTTGACAATCAGTGTCGATACAAAAATTTTTAAATGCTTAACTTCTCTTTCCTTAAGTTTTCTCAGATACAAAAAAAAGATAATTGTGATATTAATTTCTATAAAGCGAAAATAAATTTTCGATTAAGATGAAATACGAGTTTATAAACTAACGTTTATTTTAATATGAATAAATGATAAAAATTATCGGAGAATTAAATGCATTCATGTTTCAGTTTCAGTTATAAAATCTTGTTTCTCATTATTATATTGCACTGTAATAATTCTGTTGTGATAAGTAGTGTAGAAACCTTTTTAGACAAATATATAATATAAAAATAGGCAGTATATAAATAAAATGTTGTTCATAGTAACATTTTTTAACAAATTATTTTAATCAAAAATGTTTATTATTATTATATTGTAAAAATGCTATCTACTAACTACAATCAGGCCTGTATGTTTTTTTTAGTAAATCCACATCAAAACGATTGGCAGTTCTCATATAAAGATTAATTAACTTAGCTTTAAAAATTACTGATAAATATCTCAATTTAATTTCTTTTTAGTATCTTTCTATGTACACTAGCTTTGATGTTTGATAATTACGAGGTTAAGCATTTTTCATTTAAACGATTGCAATTTGTAAGTATCAATTAAAATATTAAATTTAATTGCCTATTAAGTACTAATTTAATTTAAATGTAGTAAATTTACAACACTTTTTAATCTTAATTTTGATTTTGTGAAGGTTTTAAGTACTATAGATATACATAAAACAATAATACGTATCTTGCGTATGTATCTATTATGTTACATAATATTTTGCATATTTCGTCAATTTTTCCTTAGAAAAATATTCATATTCAACATTTTTTTTTTTAATTTTCATCTTTAATCTAACCTATTATGTATTTTAAATAATATTGAATATGAAACTTAAAATTATTTAACGCAGGTATTTTTTGTCATCGTTGCAATCACGAATTAATTTAATGACAAGGTACGATGCTCGATAAATTTCTATCACGCTAATATGTTGAAATACTATCTAATTGTCTTATTTATTGTTTATTCGTTGGTAAATCTGTTGAACACAGTTGACATTTGACAATATTTTTCAAACTATTTAGTTTTTTGCCACATTTTAAGTATTATAAATTAATTTTTTTATATTTTTTTTAGTATATATTATTAACAATATTAGATGTTTTTTCGAAATTTAGAATATTTTTTTGTATATTCAGCATTTTTATGCCACTTAATACATTTTTTAGTGTATATTTTACCTATAGTAACTCCTGTAACTTCCAAGCCCTGATTATACATTATTAAGGAACGATAATCGATAAAACAGATTATTTAACCATATACCTTCATATTATTATATAATAAATACCATGGATTAAAAATACATATAATAACAGATAAATTATAATTCTATTCATTTTTTTAAATTACAAAATAAGTATAAGTTATACAAGAACTAGAATATTTGTATAAAAATAATATAAAATTATTAATAATATCGATAAAAATTAAAAATATATACTTGCTTAGTACATACGAGTATCAACGGTCACTTATCAAATATATTGTAAGTGTAGAAGTGTACATGGTATTTCTGTAATTTATCCATATTATAAAGTAGGTAATTATTTATTAATTATTACTTAGTATTAATATATTATTAATTTAGGATATAGTTGGCAGAGTTTGGATCTACAAAACTACAACCATGCAGTATATTTCTATATTAAATATAATCAATTTTAAATAACTATTTTACTATGCAGATATTAAAATAATTATTTAGGTTCATTACTTACATAAATAAATTAAAATAATTTTTTTTATGAATAGCATATAAGTGTAATTCAAATTTAACACCTTTTAGCTGCATGGTGTATTAAGTGTATATGAATATACATTGAAACTAAAACCTAAGTTAGATTTTTTAATAATTTCCGAGGATTTATAAAAACAAATTGATAAAGAAAATTATTATACAACAGTTAGCTGTTTTTTTTAATTTATAAATTATAATTTCTATGCTATCAAATATTACAAATTCTAGAATTATTTAATTCATGAAATTATAATTATCACTATTTTAAGAATATAAATATAATATATTTATAACTTTATTTATAATTTTTATTAAATCTCTAGAATAGCTCTAAAAGTTCACTATAGATTATGTAAGGCCAATACTTATTTATGGATTAACGAAAATAAAAATAAATTGCAAATGTTAGTATCAAATATTTAAGTATTATATTTAGATATTAAATTATTGAAGAGCACATCATTTTAATATTTTATAGAATTGACATAAAAGTAGTATTTATGATATTATGCTAATTATAAGATATTATTAGCATGGTTGTTCTGTGTTTAATAGATGATGAACCCAAATGATTATTTTAATAAAATTTGTATAAAAATAATTATTTTAAGTTGATTAAATTTAGTGTAGACAATTACAGAATTGCTTTATATCCTAAATCCTAATATTTCTGAATTTTCTTTAAATAAATAATAATATGTATTAATTAATAAATAATTACTTATTAATGTGGATTAATAACAAAAAAATCATAGATTTTTATTTATATAAATGATAATTAAAACATGTAAAATCTCATATGCAAAACAAATTTAGTAATATAAAAGAAAAAAGAAAAAATCAGCACGCAAACAAAGCAAAACTTATGAATAGTAATAATAATATAATATAATATATTATATATAATATAATCAGTAAATACTGATATTTTATTTTTATCGGATTCGCACACTAACTGAAAATACTTATAGGTAGTTGACTAATGATTTAGGTAAAACGCACAATGTACAAAGGTACACATTTTACAGTTTGTACATAATAGCCTTTAGCCATTACACTGATAAAGTGTATGAACAACGGACTACAGAATTAAGGAAATTATTCTACACTTTCTATCTTTTTGGACATTTTATAGTTTATACCACTATGATTTATTCATAATTTATTTTTATTATAAACTTTCTGAGATATTCTGTTGGATTGTAGAAGTTAGAACTAAGCATATCTATTTCTTACATAACACGTAACTTATGATACCAAACCTAATCATTTTTTTGTTTATAAGATGTCAATGTTTATTTCATGTTGAGTATATTGACATATTACATTACCTTAACTATAATTTGTAACAATAAACCTATAAATTACAAGAAATAAAACGCTTATAAATTATGAAGCAAATATAGATTAAAGTACATTAAAAATAAGTATTTTATGTACCTATACCAATAAAATGGACTCGTATTCCAGAAACATAACAAACACGTAGTGACCGGATTGCTTAGGATTATTGATTGTTTTACTAAATAATCCGGGATCGGTGGTTCGAGTTTTACTTTAGTGACTTCCGGGCATCCATTTAGGTCCATGCAGTCATTGTTATTAACTGATTGTTTTTTTCCCAAATCGCATGGCATACAGCTACCTGCTGAACAAGGACCAATCGTTGGATCGCATAATCCCGCACGTGCAAAGATATTCAATTCTGATCCTACATATAATAACAAATCGACAAATTAGTGCATTATAATATACAATACCTATACCTAAACTATGGAGTAAATTCTAGCAGCTATTAATTATTATATGGAACTTTCGGTAGGTATATTAAAAACAAATAGTTTAATAGTTAAATATTAGTCGTCTAATATGAAAATATAATAAGGTAACATTTATGAAATTTCTTAAACTCGATATCTTTTAGAAAATTAATACAAATAACCCACGAGTATATTACTAAGATTAAATTTAACTATGTAGGTTTATCATTTATTTATAATATTGATAGTCAATGGGAAATATTAAATAATTTAAAACTTAACAACTTTAATAATAAAAATAAGCGTACCTAATAAAAACATTTATACAAAACATAATGTGGTTAAATATTTTACTCGTAGGAAATTTTGGAAATTGTACCATAGACTTAACATTTATAACAAAAACTAATGATATTAACAAAAAAATGAAATCGAGGTTAGTAATATAGAAATAATTGACTTAAACATTTAAATTAATCAAATATTTTTAAAAATATAGTTTTTTATAAAATTAATAAATTGTTATTTTTTGAATTGTTTATGATAAAATTAGTAGAATTTATCAGCAAACCATATTTAACTAATTTGAATATCGTAAATAGGTATTAATATGTTTTACTGTATAATCATTTAAGTTAGTAGGGATTTAATGATTTGAAAAAATAATATTTTTTTTTTTTTACTTGTACAAAAAACATAATATGGTACATGGTATTTATAGCTCAGACATTATATCTACTTAAATATATCATTACTATAAGTACTAACCTGTGATTAATATAAAAACTAAAATATACATTGTGAATTTACTCATGGTTGAAATCGCGAAAAGTTGATAAAATTATACTTAATTCTTCGAACGAAATCGTCAAAACAGAATGACATCAGTTCACGTCGACTGCTGGATCATTAATGGGAAGATCGATGGCATAGGCGCTATGCTATAGCGCTAGGGTCAATCGTACTAATTTGGTACTACTGCGTCAACCTATACTCAAACAGGCTATAATATTATAACACAAGAATGCAAACGACAGTGATAGTTGGGCAATTAGGATGTATACAAATTATTTATTGACAGACCACATAATTATCTTATAATGTTTACATAGCATTCCAATAATTCACTAAAAATCGGTAGGAAGCAACATATTAATATGCATTCAATCTATATTTATTCTTTAAACCCGTGTCTATGGTTTACCTAGTATTAGAAATAATAGCAAACAATTAGTTTTTAAGACGGAAATCCATATAAATGTCATTTATCCAAAGAAAATATTTGATTAAATTTAAAAACTGATAGCCTTATATTTACTTACGTTGAATTTTAAACTAGATAAAAATGTTTTTCTTATCGACTATTTTTGGTTAAACATAAATCATATAAAATATTTAAATATGTAGGTAAATAATACTGTGGTATTAAACTATTTAATTATTAACAATGAATATTTAAATGTTAATAATACATTTTTTAATTGTTGTAGTTTAAATGATAAAACTTCCACATTTTTGATTTCTTAAATGCTCAGATATGGATAGCTTACTTACTGATGAGCAAATAATATATGTTTAATGTTTATCTTTTATCGCTTAGATATGCATAAATTATGAATTTAGTATAATATAATATAATATAATATGTATGCAATAGAGATTTCGTAGTGAAACTCTGAAACACGGGAAACATTATATCGTATAAATGTAAAATACACATATGACAGACATTAAATTATTGTATCGTTTTGTAGATATTATGTTACGGTAGATGACTAAAAATCGGTAAATGACGTCATTCTCCAGTCAATGACGTCATTTAACAAAATGATTCAATTGTGCAGGTAAATGTTATAAAAACCACATTTTAAACTCAAATTTACATTTTCGCCGACCTTTGACGTCATTAATAAATTAGGTGGACAATATAAATTATGTATTGGTGCAATTAAGATTAGGTACTATGAAATTTCGAACTTGCACAACATTTTCATAGCATTGTAAACACATTTTTGCCTAACCTGACCAGTTTTATACAGCAGCATCGATTAAAGCCTCGATGACCATCTCCTTGTCTTGTAACTTCGCGTAGAGTTATTTCCTAATAACTTAATTTTTTTCATAGCTTTATCCAGTTCTACATATTTTTGTTATACGGAGCTCCTGTGTACTTGTGTTTCTATACGCTATATTATTCTATAACTGATTCAAACATTCGAGTCCTTATTGTTTAAAATTAAATAAATATTTTAAAATTAAAATTAGATTATATAATTTATACACAAAATAATAACTATAAGTAAAGTACGTATGCAAATAATGAAAGAATCTCGCTCCTTATTAACATGGTATCGAGGTTTGGACAAAAACAGTTGTACCAACTTCGAGCTTTGAATATTTTTTGTAAGTCAAGCTTAACATATTTGATATTTGTTTTTCAATTTTTGTCAATAGTTTTTGATTTTTTTTTTCAATTTTTTTACCTTTAAAAAAGACAACGATTACTTTTTTGTAAATTAAATATAATCATATTTTAAATTTATTTTCAGTCTCTGATTGTACTTTATTGTGATGATTTTCAATACTAACTAAATTAAATTATATTGTCGTATCTCTTTTTATTGTTAATAATTTTTGATTGTTGCTTTTAATTTTTCTTGGTAGGTATATCATACTTAAATTCGATGATTAAATAAAACCACAACGTTATATTTTAATTAAAATTGTTCTTATATAATTCACGAAAAACAATTTATAAGTATAAATGATTATAAAATACACGCTCGTCACATTCACATAATATGTAAGCGGAGATACTAACTATTACATATTATTACTTGAATGGGTTATCACTAATCGAGTTTTTACTAGTCTATCTGCTTTCGTCATAATATTTTTAACAAACGAAACTTTTTTGTGTTTACACAGGACATTCTTGAATGTCGTCCACACAATCACATCGATGTAAATGAATTGAACATCATTCTTCAACTAAATTGGTAATTAACGTCAATTACCTGGAAATTTCTACATTTACAATATTTATCAATTTTTAGGTAAATGACATCATTAATCCCGTTTTCATCATTTATCGTAATATAATATACAAATATTTCTATTTTATATTATCACTTAAAAAACGAATATTGAAAATGAGATAGGTACATGTAACATTTTATAACTTAACTTTCACAATTAATTAGTGAAAACACATGGGTATTTATAATTACAGTATCAAAATTATAAATCAGAGTATTGATAATTGTTGATAAAAAATATAAAAAAAATTATAATTAACCTACCAAATAATAATAGTACAATTTAGATATCATATTGATATATTCAGTTAAAACTTTATGGCATGATATTGGATAATATTTATAATTTAAACACCTATAACTAACCAGAAACTACCCACATGCCATAAATCATAACTACTGCTCCTATAGTTAAAGCATAAAATTATAATGAATGAATAAGAAAAACGCTTGTCTAAAATGCGGTCGATTAATTCACATGACGTTTGTTATATGTTACGTACTGGGGTGGATTCAGACAAAGATAATGGAGGAGGTCAATTTTTAAAGGGCATACATTAATTTTTATAAAGTATTTATTTAGGTACATACATGTTACTTTCCAGTCTCGTACAAAAAAAAAATTTTTTTATAGAAATAGTAATAATAATGATATTCATAGTTGCAAAATAAAAACTAAAATCAGGAACTTCAAACTATTTTTCCATGAGAGAACGGGGGGGGGGGGCGATCACTCCTATCGCCACTTCTGGATCCGCTTTTGGTTGCGTAAATAGTATATATACTGGTATCTATCTACATTTTTGTCCACCTACATACCTGATATATTTATTGTTTACATTATATTAGGTATTTACATTTATTTTGATTATTATTATTATAACTATATTAAAAGTAAGATGGTTAAGCTAATAAATTGTCATTATGTATAAATAAAAAAAAATAACATATGTTAGGTACTTACAGATTGTATAATATTTATTGTTAAAATTAGTAGGTATAAGCAGTAAATATCTGTACCTTGTATCTCCTTATAATGATTTGATGTCATATAAAACACAAATAACATATTTAAATTATTATCTATAATCTATATGTTAAAATAGGGACAGCATGAATTTATACAATTATATAACAACATATTATTTAAATGCTTTGAATTACCATACAGATACATTGAGTATTAAAAATTGGAAAGTGGAGTCTGGTTATCTCAACTATTTGCATATTTATTATAGTATTCAAATATTCTTTTGTAGTTTTTGTAATATCATATTATTAAAAAAACTTTCCCACACTTAACAAAAAAAAAAAAATGTATTTATTTCCTACTAATAGATTTTTGTTATTATGATGGTATGTTTTTTCCATTCTTTAATATACACCAACCTCCATTACAATCAAACAAACATACAATTTTATTATTTCTGGTAAAAAAAAATAATAAATAGATAGTGTAATAACGCAAAAATAAAGAATTAAAATAAAAATAAACCAAACTGGCCGAACGGGTGTTATTATGATTTAAACGAATAAATTAATATAAAGTTATGTATGTTATAATTATTGTCTACGTTATTACCTTCCTCCTGATGGACGGAGGGTTCTCGAGATCGTGATTCGAGAATATGATCAAATACACTATGGCGATTAAATATAGAAAAAAGCAGAATTATACAAGTTAACGCAAATAAAATGATACTCAAACACCTTACCTTATTCACTGTTGAACTCGCTAATCTGAGGTTATTTTAATAAGACTAGAAAGGGTTGGTCACGCGGATACAGGTGAAAAAAAACAACACTGTAGAATTTCGGTGTAGTGAAAATGGTCCAGTTGTCGCTCGTAGTATCCGGTGTGGTGTATGTGTATGCTCTTGCACTTTTGGAGGGTATGGTTTTAAAATTGTTTGGTGCTTATGCACTCTTAAGAGATGTTACTGTTTTTAGAAGTGCGCCTGCACTGGTGAGAGAAGACGATCTGGTCAAGCCTGCCAGTGTCGTAGGCGGCTCCACCAAAGGCCTCCGCGTCTTTAGAGAAATTGACTTTCTCCCCGACGACGGAGAGCCCCATTGGACCATACCTTGTCTTTGGCGGCACACGAAATAGATCACACGCTTTGCGCCATATTGTCGCAATAACCTGTGAGTCCCTACGTGACCAAACAATGTAAATCGTTTCTTTCATCAGTGATCAATAGGCATTAATAGTTTTTATAGAGGGCTATCTGCGTGCGACAACGTTAGCGTTATTTATTTGATAAAATAATAAAATGTACAATAACTTATGATATGTGAGCATATCATTACAATAGTTTAAATAAAATAGTTATAGAGTTTCAAACACAAAATCATTAAAACCTGGATTTATTTCCAAATTGTTAGTAATTTCTTTAATGTATTATTCTAATAGTAGAAAGACACTAAATTTTTCTTCCAAATATACATAATATTTTGTTTTAAAAAAAGAATAGTTTTGACAAATTCTGAGAAGATGATAAAATATCTTTTTAATTTTGCTCCTGTATCTTACCGCTTACTCAAATAGAAGTGCTCTAAAAGTTGCATATGTTAAAATCTCATATTTATAAATTGTAAGCCAAAGTTCAAAAAAAGATTACTAATTATAAAATTTGGTATATTGTCTGATAATTGTTTAAGAATCTAGATGGTCACAAAAATTAAAAAAATTCATTTAAATATCAGATGAGTGATGATAAAATCCAATAAAGTAATTGCTAAATAGGTGCAGTAATTCACTGTGAATAGGAAGATTTTTTATTATTTTTTGAAAATTATAAGTATAGTTTTGATGATAATGATACCTATAACGTAAAATAAGGAACAATTTTTATATTTTTAAAAACGGATAAGAACAACAATAATAACATATTATATAAATACCTTTATATTTATTAAAATAAAATTATATAGCCGATATAGGAGAAAGTGGGATAAACCCTTACGTGAGGTAGAACAGTATGATAAGATTATCTCAACATTGAGTCAATATACAAAAAAAATTATTGAATTTTTTTCATTGAACATATATTATGTTAATTGTTACACATATAAAACCATAACCATTTTTTAGATTCGTAATAAATTGCTGTTCAAATACCGTAATCACAAAATTCATACAATCATCAAGTTTTTTTGATATTTTGTAGACAAATATAAACAGGATGTAAGACCATTTCTACGTGGTCAATGAATATTTTAAAACAATATATCTTACGTTAAAAAAATATTTGAGTACATTATTGCAAATCTTAAGTATAAAAATCGGATTAGATTTCATGTACATAAACAACTTTTGAAAGGACACAACAGCAAGGTCGTAATCAAATTATTGTCTAGAATCAGCGCAAGAAACGGGTACGCCACATATCAGAAAGCCTTCGGCACAATACATTCAGATGTAGGTACTAGAGTTATTGAGTCCATAGCACTTTTACGCCTCGCGATTTTAAATACACTTGTAATTATACCTAAGTTAAATTAAATAAGCGAATTATTTTCGATAACAAATTGACCTTGGAAAAACAAAAAGTAGGTACACTACAACTAATAACATCATCCATCATATACTTTCAGAGAAAAACCCTGCCAACATAAACTATACATAATATCCAAAGGAATTCCTGTAATTGAGTTCAAGGCAGCTACTTTTTGATAGTATGCACCAAATCGACTAATTATAAAATCAAGTGTATTAATAATTCATATTAATAAATGTATGTATGTATGTATGTATGTATGTATGTATGTATGTATGTATGTATGCTGCTCTTTGATATTTATTATCACGCAGATTACGAAAATATACAGTAACAATAACACACACACTTTGTAGATGCCCATAAACAAGACTACCTATTCTGATTTGAAGGAAAGCCTGGAATTGGAATTTCAATCTGTTAGCAGCATTCTATTTTGACGAATTATGAAAAGTACTATAAAAAATGCAAAATATACCTAACACCTACCTAACACATATGATAAATGAGACTAAGTTAACTTCTAGAGATTTAAAGACTTTATTATGTCAAATTGATATTTAAATTCATTCTTTATGACACCATTGGGAAGTGATTCAGCAAAGTCCGAAGCCTTGATCATTTCCCTTGACCTTCCTTATAAGGGGTTCTATATATTTAGGTACTATAACCTGGAGGAGAAAGAGTTTAACCAGGAAAACCCAGAAAGAATACAACGTTAGAAATAAGTACAATATTCACTCAGGCATTTATGCAAAGACGATAAAAGAATTTTTGCCTCAACATCAAGTACTTACATGACTGCAAATATGAAATAGGTGACCCTTGAATATAAATTATGTAACAAATGATGCACTAACCTAACCTTTTATCCGATGGAAGCTAACAAATTAAAAAAGGTTCACCTACGAGAAGACGCCATAGGCCTCAAAATTGTTTTTGGTTATTATTTTTATATTGTATTTAAGTATATGCCATACATAATATATACAACACTCATTACACATGCACACATATTAATAACAGAACTTAGAATTTTATCCTATTTCTATGATAGTTGGTGCAAAATTTAGCATAATATTTTCTATTTTACTAAAAAAAAACAGTCAGAATTAAATTTCCTTAAATTTCCTGCTAGATATTTACAATTTACAAAATATATAATGGTTATACATTTCATTAGTTTTATTAAAATATAATATTGATGTGAAAATACTTATTCAAACACTGAAGCATTTAAATTAATAATAGATAAAAAAAATATTTTAAAATGAACCAATCTCATAATTTTGAAGAAATCTATGTTGATTTAAAAAATCCCAAGTGTCCCAAAATATTAATTAAATTCATCTTGCACAATTTTGATAATGAAAAATTCAATATGGATTAGTATCTTAGTATTAACTACCAATAAATGGAAACAAAAATGAAGTTCCATAATACTTGCCTATATATGGCTAAAAAACATTTTGTTTTTGTCTATATTGCTCCAAAACACATTTTATATTAATGGCTAAAAAAGTTATTAATAATTCAAAAATTATGGAAATAAATTTAAATTAAAGCATGCTTATATTTATAAAAAATAAAATAATAAAAATTTTTCCAGTCAATACACAGAAAATATTCTTCTTTATATAAAATATATTATAGGTGTTTTTGTTGCCCTAAACTAAACCAGAGAATCATAATCGGGGAAATTCAAAATATCTTTATTCTTATATAATATGCGAGATAGTCAGAGGAGACAAATGTTGGTGTAGCAGTTCCTGAAGCATTATGAATGAAATTATAATCTAGATTGGTATATATCTGCTTATTATGTCTAATTAAAAAAATTTGTCATGATTACTCATGAAATAAAACTTTTTATAATTGTATTAAGTTTCTATTATATATACAATTATTAGATATTAGTGAACTATAAGTAATGTATTGACAAATTTTGAACAATAATGTATGACTAATTTTATCTTTAAACAATTTAATTTGGTTTTAAAGAAAAAATTATTTTATGTGAACATTTTTTTAAGTTTTTTAGTTATTCTACATAAATTTAATTAAAAATAAAAATAAAATCATGTGTGCAGTACAGCCAAAATTTTATAATTACTATAGAAGAATAATGGCACAATATTTTGAATTGGTTTGACTATCACCTCTTTAAAGTAGCATGAAGTATGAATAAAGTTAAGGTAATCTAATTATATACTTCTCTTATATATTTACTATTTTACTAAGATAATTGTTATTAAGCTATATATATAATTAAACTAATAAATATATGTATATTATTTATATGTATAAACTAATATACATATAAATAATATGTATACATATAGAAAAAAAAATTAGAATTTTATAAAATAATAATGTATAATAATGTACATATAAAAATTATTTTAGTATATATTAAATGGATATAAATTAAATACATAAATATAATGATTTTGTATTTATTTACAAATAAGGGAATTATTTAAATAACACAACAATATAACCTAACTTTAAGACATTAACCACCTAATACTCATGTAGTGGATGGTGAAATGAAGGATATAAAAAGATAAGTAGATCTAGAAAAATGCTGATAAACCTTAAAGCATAACAAAGAAACAAGGATGGAAGATTTCACTTTATTATAGGTACTCAAAAAACTGTTTAAATATGAAATTCATACAGAATGTCTCAGCTATGGATGACAAGTAAATTTACAACCACACATAATAATGTGGCTCACAAGAAATATGCAACAAATTATTAGAAACCAATAAAAATCATTGGTAGACCCTTTGGAAATACTAATTCACCAGTAGTATGAGGATCTAAAACAACTTCACTATACTCTACAAACAATTTTTATAATATACAAAATATTTTAATTAAAGACACAAATATCTTTATCATTTAAAATTAATTTAATCACTTGAAAATGATAAATTGAAGTAAATATTTTATGTTTAAAATATAACAACCATTTTTTTCAAGTAAAGAAAAATAATATAATCTTACTTCCCATTAATGTACAAAAAAATCTTTTTATCTTTTTTGTTGGAAGGAAGAAGGAGAAAATACAAGTAATTCTATAAAATAAATAAATCACAATTAGTTAACAAAACAATCATTTTAAATTAAATACTTAACTAATTTAATAAATATTAATATAATGTCTTAAAAATGTATTAATAAATTAAAATAATATTTATTTATTTTTAAACTTCAAAAGATTAATTAAGAATTCTTCATTCAATGTTTAATTCAATTTTTAAATTATCTTATAATTGTTACACTGAAAAAAAAATTAATTGACATTTTTAAATAAATATTTTTTACTTTTTTGTCATGTTAATGATGGTTTATCGTTTATAAAAATGTATTATCTTGATTTTAATCTACAGTATACAAAATAAATTCTTAAATGTATGTAAAAAAAAAATAATAATAATAATAATAGTTTGTACTTGTTTGTGTCAATGTATTTATAAAGATAGGAATGTATTTATTTTTAATAAAATTAATAAGATTTCTTAGGATATCTAGAACAAGATATTTTTGAAAATCTAGAGCGAGAACTCTTTGAACACACAGATTTTTGTATACTTTATGAATTAGAACGTGATCTTAATCTGGATTGCCTTGGAGATCTAGAATATGATCTATTTGATGATCCTGAGGAAAATTTATTTGGAGATAAATAATTATAAAACTTAAGAGAATTAAGAGGAGACCTAGAATAAGATCTCAATCTATCTAGTTGAGGAGAATGTTGTGTAATATAAATTGGCAATACACGTCTTGATGAACTTCTTCTATATCTAACTCCGCTGCAAGCACCACGAAGTATAGAACTTACATGGTATTCTATGAATGGCAGAAACCATAGTTCACATATTATTTCATACCCATCAATTTCACCTGTTTTAATTTATTTTCAATTAAATACATAAATTACAATTACAATTATTAGAAATTATTAAAATAAATATGTTAAACTCACATCTGTTCATTAATTCTATGGCATTTTCAGATTCTTCTGGAGTGGAAAACATTATGTAAGAAAATCCTTTAGAAATTCTATCGTAGTAGTTGAAATGTAGATCTAATTTTTTTATTACTCCAAATTCGGAAAATATTTCATGAAGATTATTAGTAGTTACTCTTCTACTCAAGTTAGTAATACGAATACAACATGAAGTTTTTGGGCATTTAATCTTACACTCTATCGGAATGCTTGATCTAGAATCATAATATAACTTCATTTTTTTTTGTACTTAAAACAATATATTATTATTAGTATTAACCTTGATTTTTTTAAATTTTTATTGAGGCCTTCTGAATATTTTACAGTTACATTATACCATTTTAATTTTTTTGGAGAGTATTTTTTAATCTTTTTTATTTTGTTCCTTATTGAATTCATTTGTCTGTAAATTAATTTTAATTAAAAATAATCTAGGGCTTATAAGTAAAGATAAACTCTATAGACTAAAACATATAATACTATGGGTAATATTATAAAATACCTATTACCTATACCAACTTATTATACATATATAATGAACTATCTAAACTTACCTTAATTTTTCTTTTAATAGTTTTATGTTAGGAGAATTTCTTGCCCTTGATAATTTTAAAAAAGTATTATATATAGAGTTTTTTGAACCGGAGCTATAGTAGCTAGAATTTGAAGAAGCCATCCTAGAATACATTTTAGTAATTTTTTAATATATTAATTAAAAATAAATCTAATTAAATTGTTTTCATTTCTTACTTATTAATCAAAATATGACTGCCAAATAATAAAATGTTTTCGTTATGATACTTTTTTCTTTTTCTTCAATAATAATGATTTTAATCAGTTAATGTTATATTTTTGTATTTGGACTTTTTGACCTATAATAATTAATCAACTATAAAGATTAATAATATGACATTTATTTATAGTAATAAGAACATAAATAATTCAAATATTTTTAAAAAATAAAACAAAAACTCATAGTGAATTATAAGATGGTGATTTAAATCATAATTACATGATCATTAGTAATGTATTATATTGTTTAAATAAAATATGACATATTAACAGTACTTGCCAGTTAACAAAACCTCTTTTGTAATTTAAAAGACTCCTAACTACAATATGTTGCATATCAATGATTATAAAAAAGTCAAGTAACTCCAATATAAATTGTATAATAAACTATGGTGTAACATGTATTATATAAAATGTTGAAACACTCAATGTTTAAATTTTTAATTTTTTACATTAATTATAAGTTATTTGGTATTTAAAGATAATTAAGATATTTGATAAAAAAAAATAGATTATATTTATTAATTGACATTTGGATTTTTATACTTCTTTCTAAATATGAATCTATTACAATAATAATTTATTTTCAAGATTTAGGTTTTTTCCATAGTTAGTAATTACTAATACAGATTAAAATATATATCTGTGGCTACAAATTTTTTTTTATTAGATAACATATAAAGTTTTGTGTAAAATTAAATTAAATAAATCTTTATCAGAATTTGGTTGGTTGAATATTCACGTTTTATTAAACAACTGATGAACTGTGACTAATTTTTTGTATTCAAAATGTAATAATAATGAAACTGATCGGAAACCAAAAATGTGCCTAAAGTACCAGTATCAGTATCTCTAATAGGGACTATATGCAAAATATGTGTGTAAACAATAATGGTGAAACTAAAACTATCAAGAACATAATATACAATTATGGGTATGTATTGAAAATCTAAAATAGATTAGGTTGATTATTATTTAAACATGCCATACAAATCATACTTCACAACATAAATATAAAAAATTGTAAAAGAAGTTTATTTATGTTGATATATTGGTATTCAAAATTTCAATAAGAAACAACAAAATTGATCATAACAATTTACTGGGAAAAAAATCAAATTCAAAGTTTATTATTTAATTGGTAAAATATCAATGACATTGAAATACATGTTAGAAAAAATACAATCATCTTTATTTAGAAAATTTTCTCCTGAACATTTCTTTTTTTCCATTTTCTATTAAGATTTATCATTTATAGATAGTTTAATTAACTAATAATAACATTATTATAAGTATTAAAGTAAAAAAAGTTATATCATAAGACCATATTTTAACATTAATTACTTTAATTGTTATAAATTATAAGCTAATCTAAAAATCCAAAATTTTTTAATGTTGTTCAATACTTATTGTTTTAAAAAGATAATTTACTTAAAAAACTGATATCTCCACTAAAGATCTCTAAAAGTGGTGAAAAAGGTTGATTTTAACCTATAACCTACCAAGATGATGTTGTAAAGCAAATTGAGACATGTTTAAAATTTAAACTATTTGATCAAGCAAGTTATTCCAATGGGTTTTTATGGATATATTTTCAGTCACTATAGTGTCACCTTATTTGGATAGTAAAACACCCCTTGATTTGGTATTGAGATGGTAAAAAACAACATCAAATAAGTCAACTTGAAAAATCAATTTTCTTGTTAGTACCCATAATCCCTATATAATTACTTACTAGCTAAACCAAGAATTTATAAGATCACAATATTACACAAAAAATTATTAAAATATAGGCATGTATAAAAATAAAAATTAATAAATATGTTTGTATACAAAAGTCAAAGAAAATGTTCAAGGAAACACATAATTAGTATCTTACATAATTTGTATAATACTGCTAATATTACAAATTGAGGTAAAGCAATATTGAGTTTTCATCCACACCCCATTACTGACAATAGGTCATAATGAGATACTCATTAAATCGCATAATTGTTACAATGTTAAATAATTAATGTGTAAATAAATTGTCACGATTTGTGTAAATACTTACTAGTCAATTTCGTTATTTAAAAAATGTTTACATCTGATGAATATTATGGAATTTGCACATCACATCATACAATACCGGATGTCCTGGCGATAAAAAATAATGTCGTTTAATGTTTGTTATAATATTATTAACTGCGTATTCACAACGAACTCGAAATGTTTTTATTTTTAACCAACGTAATCTCGTAATAACCATGAACACTAGCTGTTGCCCTGCAGTCGTGGTATAGGCAGTACAACACTGGTCAATCGCAATAATAAACGATTAGATCATTGGGTTTCGACAGTCGGTACGGTCTGGTAAAATCGACGCCATAGCTCTCACAAGTGAAGTGGTCGACAACGCGCAGGTCGGCGGGCATCCAGCACCCGACCTAGTTTTGTTGCGACGACAGATTTTTTTTGTTTATACAGGAATACAAAAACAACGAAATCCCAATTGATAAGACATGATAATCGGAGCGGTCGTATTTTGGTTGACGCGTAATAACTTGTTAGATGTGAGATGCAAACGTCAATACGTCGCCGCACTGTACTGCGCAGCGTTGAAAGTTTTCCAAGCCAGCTGATCGGCCCACAGGTATCCGTAGTATGAGCGGACAATACCGCGCCGGCGCGGCGTGGTATCGGCGGGACCTATTTCCGATCGGCCACGGTGATGGCGCCGGAGCTCCAAAAAAACATTACCCCGATCGCAACCCCCCTCCCCCCACCGATCCACCACTACTAAAATACGAGTTATTACTTATTTTTATAATTTATTATTACATTCTTTTATTTATAATAATTCACTACTCATTATAGTCCAACTTTCAAAGTTTTAACACTCTCGTTAGTGCCAGTGTCGAACTTCCACCTAGGCAAACTAGGTAGCTGCCTAGCGGCTAACTCCCAAAAAAGGGCTCTTCTTTAGTAGCTGCATTAAAGCCTTGCATTAAGACCCTTAAGTTCGGAGCACTGACTGGTGCACTATTTTTTACTGTTTTCGTCCAACATATAAATTTGTATATTTATCAATTGGTACTATATATTTTATTTTATAATTTTTATGGTTTTCTCTTATTTTATAAAAAATTAATTATGAATAATGAATTTTCAAAACAAAAGAATACAGTTATACATATTTATGTGTAAATACTTGTTGATAATAAGTATATAAATTCTCAACATTTTTGAGAAAAGGCGATGATGGTAAGTGTACTCCCCCCCTGTTGAGGAAATTATATATTTGCCAACGAATATCCCCTCTTTACAAAATTCTAACTTCGCCAATGCTGAGTGCAGAGAGCCGTTGTATATTAGATATAGTTAATAATTAAACGCTTTTGATTGAAGCAAAAAATATATTGAATAAAGAATAAGACATTGAAAACATTAATTGACATTGTTAAAAAAAAGTGATTTATTAAATTTACAAAAATTATCTAGTTACACTTTTCTTAAATTAAATATAACATTTTTTTTTATTAAATTCAAAATATGAGTTATTTTGTTTAATAATTGTTAATTTGAGGACAAGGTGTTCTTCAAAAATTAAAAATTAAATAAGCATGCATTTATACCCTAAAAAAATCACTCAATATACCCAGAACGAAAAATAGTTTAGAGCCAATCAAATATGGTAACCTAATCAGGGCTGAAATTTTTTCAAAAATTAATTTATTGATACATATCTTTTATTTATTATTGATATTTGTAGTTTAAAGTAGTGTTAATTGTGATATTTTATATTAGTATCATATTTAATCAGAAGAACCAACTAGTTTTGTGGTAGTTTTTAATAATATTATAAAATAATATTTTAAAAGCAAAATATGGATATATATATATATATATATAAGTTTAAATATATATATATATAATAAGTGATATATTACCGACTTTAATAGGTATAGATAGTCCAGCTATGGTTTGAGTTACATATTAAAATGAATATAATAAAAATTTAAAACGGTCACAAACCTAATTATAATAGCCTTCTTTTTTCTTTTATTTCGCCTTTAGTTATAAAAGTAAAATATATACATTTATTAAGTGCGATAGAAAAAAAAATGTTTTACAAATCTGTAATGCTAAATTTAACCATGAAAATGTGTATCTACCATTTTTTTAAGTAGTATTTCTCAACTTGTGATCGGTATGTGAAAATAATTACAGGCTATAAGATAGTACCTACATGAAAAATTTTTTTCAAAATTGGTAGGTGGTACTCGGATACAAAAAGGTTGATAACCATTGTCGTAGAGAAAAATTTTGAGAATCTAATATAGTTTTCCAACTTAAGCATAAAATTTGAGTTATCAATGATGGTTTTGTTCCAAGGATGCAGATATTTATATATATCAGCAGTAACAATATCACATTCCTGAATAGCTCATTTTTACGCGTTTATAATGCCTCAGTTACCTATTTTTGGATAAAACACACTATCTTACCGTGTTTGGTAGGTGCTGTTCTCTAAAGAACAACATTAATCAATAACCAACTTAACATAACTTAACTCCCATTTATTCGTTTATATATCGTTTGGTTTTTTTAAATTAACTCGATTGATAATAACATTTTAGTGTTACACATTTAAAGTTATAAAATTATTATTTGATTTAATAAAACATAATATTATATCAATAAATCTATTACACTCGGATATTAGGCCGATATACCTACCTGTAATTACAGCCTCGATCAAATACTAATAACGGGCTTAGGCTAATTACTCGAGGAAACCTCATAAATACCTAGATAGACTAATCCAATAAGCGATTATGATGCAGTTGTATCATTTGGGGGGGAGGTAGGTATTTCTCCCCTTGTCATAAGCCACCTGCCGCTATCGGGTCGTATATAGCATGACTTCCCACGTAGTCGACTCTCAATTCGCCGACTATTTATTTAGATGTTTCCAATTTACCAACTCCCAATTCGCCGAATTATTAAAAAATAAAAGTAAATACAAATTTATCATGTATAAATGGTTATTAATACATTAAGTCAGCGGCGTAATTGGGGGGTTGCAAGGGGTCGCAAATGCGACCCCAAATATAATGTAGGGGTCACAAAAGTATTATTTTGCAACCCCTGAAATTTTTATATTTATAGTTTATTGCTAGATCATAAAATAATTTAAATAAGTAAGTAATTATTTAGTTAATTAATTATGAAATAAAAGACTTTGGAAAATGAGAAAATTGAGATTAAATAAAATATTATCAATATTCCAACAATGAAAATAATATAATTGATTACGATTATAATTTAAGATAATTAAGAAGTACCGAGGGACAATCTAGATTAAATTATTTAGGAGTTTTACAAATGGAACGTGAAAGATCATTAAATATTAATAACGATGAAGTCATAAAATATTATTGACTCATCTATAATACCACGTCGTTTGAAGTTTAATAATGTTTAAATTTTATCGTTATTCTTAAAATTGTATTAATTATTATTATATTAAAACATTGTTTGTTTTTATAATGTTGGGGGTTTGGGGGCAAGCCCCCACAAGTGTGTACATATTAAGTAATTTTAACAACCCCTACTATTTTTCCCAAATTACGCAACTGTATTAAGTCAATAGATATACAAGTATATACAAGTATAGTCAATGTTTACCGAGTTTTTAAAGAAGGATTTGATTATATAGACGTAATGAGAAGAATAAATATTGCAAGTACTTATATATTTTAATTTACCTCTCTTAATATTAGTATTATACTGTAATTTGTTAAATATAATTATAAGCATAGGTATCCAATTTATTTTAAGCTACCCAGATCAGATTTAATATATAATATTATAATATAAGTATATAGTAATAATTAAAAAATAAACAACAAACTTATGGATTACACATTACACACTGCAGTTATTTATATTAAATTAAAAGTGCTATGACGTAATTTCTATTGCAATTTACAAATACAATGATTAATTGTATGTATTTAACGACAAATTATTGCGAAAAACACTATTTTAATTATGTTTATGAATGTATACTTCTTAGATTTTTAAAAAAAGTTACTTTTTGATACTTTCTTATTGCCAAGGAACTTCTTCTGCACTCATAAAGTAGTCAACAAAATCATCTCGTATACTCGTAAAAGCTTTTCCTGATGTATTATCTAGAGATTCGTGTCTTCATCTAAAAGTCCTTTATATGACATTGAAATCTGGATCAAGCAGTAAATCGTGGTAAACTTATGTTTATTATAATCAGTTATTTTTTCTTTCATCTTGTGATGGAAATAAACAAACTACATCAAATTTAAATCACAATGATGCTGAACAGTATACTGATGCCGAACCCGCCACAGATAATGAAGGTAATGATATTATGAATGATTCCGGTGAAGAACACACATATGAAGACACATCACACAATCAAGACCATCTAAATGGCAAAAAACACAAAATAAAAATTCAGAAAGCTTATTTTTTTTTGTCTATACAAAAAAAGCTTAGAAGATCGAAATGGAATAACAAAATCAATGGATGATCTTGACCGTCTTTTTCTGTTATCACTTATAAATGATTTTAAACAAGTAACTGAGGATAAAAAGTGGAAGTAAAACTTAGGATAATGCAAACAATTTCTAATGCAAAACAATCTCGACAACAGAATACCTCTTTTTTATTTGGTTTAAATTTCGATCCTCAATGTTAACTAAATTCTTCGTATAATGATCATACACCCACTCTACATCAATATCCTCTTTCACATCAAATACTACAGGCTTATTCAAATTAACAAAGTTCATATTCTAGCGTTCATCAATTACAAAACCATCAAAAAAATGTTCAACATCAACCTTTTCACACTCCAACCTCAACTTCGTCTCAAAATATTCTATCTCATTCGGAATTAGATGCATCACAATCAAGCTTTTCAAGTTTGGCAAGCTATGTTAGCCAATTCAATGATATTAGTTAAAAAATTTAAACCATTTAATATGTTTATTATAACTTATAACTTATTTATAAAGTATAACTATATAATGTAATATAATAAAATAAATATTAAGTATAATAAATTAATATTTTTTTTTATTTTGCTCCTATTCGAAAATATACAATTTAATTACTTATAAAATACTTTATCTGTATGTTGGTGTTAATTATATAGTATGTTTTAAATAAGGAAATTAAACAATTTATACAATTATCAACAGTCGTTCAATAATCTTTTTAAGTGTCGAATATTAACTGCTGACAAAGCTGGAGAAATTACATTCATACATCGTATAACGTTGTGCTGTGAATATATTTATCCTTTTAATTTTTAAACTTTTTAAGCGACGACAATTTCCCGTAATATTAGCTTTTACAATGACCATAAATAAAAGCCAGGAATAGATTTTTGAGAAAATAGAATTGGACCTTCGTAGAAATGTATTCAATCATGGACAACTATATGTTGCCTTTTCACAAGTTCGATCTTATCAATAGTTATGAATTTTTCTAGGAGAACAACGAAATAATAACAATATCAAGAACTATGTTTACATAGAAATTTATAAATAAAAATGAAGATATTGTATAATTTTCTGGAGTTTTATATTAGAAGCATAAAAGATTTTATCAGCACATATGTAAATATAAATTTATTTAAAAAAAAAAAATATGATATGTGCTGTTGAAATTAACAACTATTATATTATAATTAACGATAATGTGTGGATTAAAAACAATTCAAGATTGCAAACAAGCAGAGACATCAACAAATATACACGCGCGCAAAATGCGCATTCGGTGTCGTTTATTAAAAAAAACATGGTTTTTTATAATTTTTTGAGCGCCTTCAAAAGCCATTAAAAATGTGTAACGTTGCCGTTGTAGTAAACCGATATTTTCACACAAAAACGAGGTTCCAAAGTACAACTTCACAACAATATCATGCCACCGGATCAAGCTACTGATGCTGTCTCTCATTGTCTAGCACCAAGCTAGCACCAAAACACATTTGTATTGATGTCATTCGTATTCTCCTTTATCGCAGCATGAGTCATATAAATAGGAGTCGTGGTTACCTAGAGCTTCGGAGATTGTTTTACAGTCATCAGTCATCCCAGTTTGTTAAGTACTTGTATGGATCGCGGACTTTGTTACAGCCACGTCGCCGCCTATATACGAGTAAGGTATCTCCCCAGTGTTAGACTTTATTAATACTTTCTCTCCAGTAGATTTAAATTTAAGTCTGTCGACAAATTGCATAATACTTATAAGTTAACGTTTAATAAATTCAGTTGTTTAAATTACGAATGAGTTAATTTTATTTATTTCTAAAAAACCTTTACCTTCTACGTAACTGCAAACGACACGTGCCTTCGTTGTTAAAGAAGTATTGCAGCGACTGAGTGGGTGACAGCACATAAAGGTTACTACACCGTTGTACGTAATAACTATATAATATTATTCATACACGCGATTTAATTAATTAGAAAATTTACATTTCATTCATAAATTTTTTTTCATCAATATTTTTCAGGGCAAGTGGACTTTATTATCTAGATACTAACGGTGTTGCTCTTTATGGAATATCGAGAGTCACGCCATGAAAAACATAAACAATTTACACTCTGAAGTACATACGTTTTTTTTATATTTATGTACAGTTTGTTTACTATTGTCTCATTCTAATTAAATTTTAACTAAGATTATGTGTATGTTTATTATGATATTTTTAAGATTTATTTCAAATTAATAAACAGTTTTTAAATATTTATGTATATATTCAAATTTAATCATAATATAACTACCTATAAATTATAGCTTTTCGATTTATATTGTATAAGTCCGTATGCATCAACTGTTTGATAATTTGCACCGACGACAAAATTTGCAAAATTTGTATGTTCACGAATTAAGATTTAAATCAAAAAACACAAGGCTGTGAAACAGGCCTAAGAATAATATTAATTCAAACCTGAAACAAGTGATAATTATCCACATGTTAGCAACTCAGCCACTCAGAAATATTTCGTTATTAAAAAAAAAAATAGGCGTAATAGTCGCAGACAGCATTACGGTACATCGCGATAAAAAATGAAAATGACGAGCTGAAATTTACATCGTACGAACAACGGAGAGTTAAATGGCGGTGATAGACATAGATCACTAAGCAATATACATACTATCTATACATTTACAGTGTCACTGGCGCAGTGGTGCAGTCTATACTCTTTAACTATATATACTATATAACTATATAACTCAATTATACCGATTACTGATAAATAAAACTAACATTTTTAGACTAAAATGCCCATTTAGTCTAACTTGCTGAGGTCTTTTAGAAATATATGTTTTGATTAAATTAAGACTATACCTGTTATGCCACCAAAATCTAACTTATTAATCAATAAAACATGGTCCACAAAGTCAAACGCTTTTTTAAAATCAAGAAATAAATGACAAGAACTTTAAATTTTTTTTATCTAAATTACTATGAATAAAATGAAAAGATTTAACTAAGAGATTTATAGTAGACATGTTAGCGCGAAACCAAATTGATTTGGTGAAAAAAATGTATGTTTTGCATTAATGCATTTCTCGAATAATTTAGAAACAGTTAAAGTAAGAGCTTTTGGTCTGTAGTAACCACATTTTTTGCAGTCAAAAAATTTAAACTGTAGTAAAATTATAGTAGTATTTTTATAGCTAGAGGGATATTTACCTGAAATAAATTATCTATTAGAAATAATGAAAATTGGAAAAACGATAGAATCGGCTGTTTTTTTTTTAATCAAATTAGTTAAACCATTAGTATAAAAAGTAGACTTATCAAGTAATTTTTTAATTAAAATAGAAATTTCTGAGGGATCTATAGAATTAAGAAAGATAGAATCATTAACATAACAGTTTTATTTAGATTATTATTCCAATTTAATTTTTCAAAGTTGTTTTTATGAATATCATCAGAGATATTTTTATCAAAATTAGCATAAAAATTATTAAACTTATTTAAAATGTCAGTTTTATTAGTTAAAAGAGAATTTCTTGAATTACTTACAATACAATATAGGAGCTTCATTCTTTTTGGTTGAATAAGTGTCCTCATTTATTAATTTCCTGATATTTTTAATATTGTTATGAGATAAAATAAATTTATTATTATAATAAGAAATACGAGCTATTTAATAGTTATAATTTAACTAATACATATTAAATAAATTTAAGTTGAACTACAAATATTAATTTTTAAATATTTAATTATTGCCATGGAAATATATATTTTTTTTATTAGAAATAAATAATCTATATAGTTAATAAGCACAATAAGTTTATGTGGTAAGAGAAATAACAAGGATGTTAGCTGTTAAATAAGAAGATTCACGACACTGAAATATTTAAAATTAAATATTAACTATTAAATCAAAATTAAATATTTATCAACCTTTACCATTAAAAATTGTTACTAAGATAGGTGGCTTGCAAACGTTCGTTTTCAATTTTAAAAGTAATTAAATCTCACTTGAGAAATACTATATGAACGAAGATAAATTAAAAGCTTTTATGCTTATGGCTTCAAACAAGGATGTTTAGAGTAATATAGATTCTGACCAAGTAATTGAACTATTGAAAAACAAGAATAAATTGCTTTTTAGAGAATTAGTTATTAAGGTGTGTATGTAGTACTTAATAATGAGTAACTTGAATAAAAATATATTTGTATTTTAGAAATGTAATTTAATTTATTAATTTAATTATATAATTAAGAAACTAAAAATTGATAATTGTGGAGAAAATTGTCAATTATTTTTATAAAGTAAATTAGTAAAGACAAGGCAATAATATTATGAACAGTTAGAAAAATAATAAAATGTATTTAATATTTCTATCAAAGGATATTTTCTGCGTATATATAAAAATGTAATAAGATCAAACTTCAAATTAAAGTTTGAACAGGTTAACCTTATCTGACTAACCCAAAGTTGTTAGCTATAATTATAAGTATTATATATTTTAATAAGTGAAATTAAACAAATTTTGAAATTTAAATAGAATTATGCCTTTCTGTGGGAGGGGGAGGAGGAAATTACATTTTCAAGGCATGAACCGGTTTGATCCATTTCCCAAGCTGAAAAAGTTCATTAATCTGTCCCTGTGTATATATAGTAGTAATTGATATTAGGTCCTTTTGATCTATTCGTATGAGGTACCATACATAATGATAAAATTATTATACAAAAAATCATTGCAGGAAGTATTCCCAAATATTGTAATTGCTCTTAGATTATATATTTAACCATCTCAGTGGCCAATTTCTCGGCCGAAAGAGCATTTTCCAAATTAACAAAAATTAAAAATAAACTATTAAAAACTGTTTTGTTTCAATTTTGTTAACACGGAAAATATTGATTGTATTGACTATTGCTGATTTAATTAATGTATTAGTGAATTTGAATGAATCATCCATATCTCTATTGTTAAAATATTAGTTACTACCAATAATCCAGTTAAGAGTGTCTGAATGTTCATACTTGCCTATTAAAAATTAAAAATATTAAATTACAATTTAATTATGACAGTATCATTTATTATAATTCAATAATAATCATCAAATTGTTTTTCTCAATAACTAAAATTTATAACTAAGACAACTTTTTAAAAAAATTCAGTGAATTTATCTTATTATTTATCCATTCTAATTTAAATAATATAAATAATATCAAATAATTTATATTGACCAATTTAATCAATTTTTTATAATAAATACTTGTATTTATTTTATACATAATCGCCTATTTGAAAAATATTTCCAAAATCATTTAGGTATGAAAACAAAATATATTAGTGTTAATTCTGTTTATTGACAAATTAAAAGTATTTATTTAATTATAAATGTAACTAATGTATTAGTTCTGTAATATAAATATATAAGTAATATTATAAAAATAATCACCGATTTCTAAATTAATTTTAAATAGCAAACATGTCCTTATGGTGATATAATTACAGTCTTATATTTTTGAAAAATAAGCAATGAAACATATTCCAAAAAGTGCCATTTAACATTAGTTCAAAAGATATAATAAGATATCACTTCATATAAATATAAAGGAATCATTAAGCTTATAAATAATCTTAGTATGCAATTTATTTTTCATATTTTGATTTTAAACACTTACTCATTGTATTATACATTTTTTTTATTTGTTATATAAGCTACATTGTTATTCAATTGTAACCAATAGGTAGCAAAACCAAACACAGTATAGTTAATACATACATGATAGATACATAAATTTATTCATTAGTAAAACTCTCAACTAATGAGAAGAAACTAAGAATGGTGTAAATCATTTTATTTGTATAACACTATAAAATATTAATTTAGGGTTACAAGTTTAAAATAATAACAGAATATTCATAAGCTGTTATAAAATAATATACACATAATTGTACTGTAATAAATGTAAATCCTATGATACCTATTAGTTTAATGAATCGTATGTTAAATATTTTTTAATAAATATTTTAAATTTTAATAGGTATTTTAGTTGATTTATCTGTAATTAAAATAAACACATACATATATAATGCATATCACTTCAAATTCAAAATAATAATAAACTTTAAACATTATAGATTAACATATAAAAACTATACTATATAACAATGAGACAACTATTCATATATGATATAATGTACTATTGTACATATTATATACACATATTCACTTTAACTTCTTTTTAATAGAAAAAAATATTGATATGTAAAGAATGAAAATAATATTATTTATTTAGTATATAACCAGCAATCAATTAATAATATTATTACAAAATAAATTTTTTCATATAAATTAACAAAGTAATAACAAAAAATATTATCATACTCATGATTCAAAAATGTCTATTATTCAACTAAATAAAATATCAAGTATGACCTGTATTCTATACTAATATTAAATAATATATATAAAATAATAGTTATGAAAATAGTACACAAATTATACTCTCATAAATATTTTTATATAGATTTTTTCAACTTGAGATTAGTTGATTGAAAATTATTGAATATTTAACATAAATATATAAATATATTTACATACAATAATCAAAATATATTATGGTGATTTCAGCAAGTTTTCTTTTCATTGTCAACCCCAATGAGTACATGCATTGATCTCAAGTATCTAATAAGTATTTAAATTTAAGGTTTTTTAAATTATTTAAGCTTAATAAAAATTTACTATGGACTCAATCAGCAACATTGATAATTTGACTAGCATTTTCAGAAAAAAATCACTTTTAAAATCCATTACCAAATACAGTTGTTATTGTTAATAAAAATAAAATTGATTTTCCTGTTGATGCAACCAAGTGCTTATGTTTAAAAAAATACTTCTTTTTTGTTTTATTAAAATTTTATATATTGAATTATAATTTTTAAAAACCACATATACAAAAACATAAGATACACTGTATTTTATGTTAATATACTATATTTAAAAAACTAGACATATTAAAAAAGTTTCATTAAAACAATTGATAGCTGTTTTTGTGACATTACAATGTTTAGTTTAACACGTTAAATATAAACCATAACAGCCTTAACAATTAAAATTATTTTATATAAAAAAAATAATTTAATTACAATAAAATTATCACTTTATTCACTATAATATTTATAAAAACTGATCTTTTGACTCATATGAAGTTGACTTCTAATTCCATGTTTACAGATGAGTACATTTATTCATAAATACAAATAGTTATTTTTATGTTTACTTTCACTGATGGAACTATGTTATAATGAGTTAATAAAATATAAACAATATCAAAAAAAGTTAATTGAATGTTGATTTAATTTTTCTTAAACATTAAAATCCTTGCAAAAATATAATTTCCCAATACAACGTTTTGGATCTTTTAAGAAAAAAAACAAATAACATTAATAAAATAGTTTAATGGTATTACTTGCAAATCAAATTATAGTGGTATTTAAAAGATTAATATTGAACAAATTATTTCCAGTTACATTAGTCTTTAAATTGTCCATTGTTGTGCTCACTGATTGTAAGATTCAAATAATTGCTTTGCCCAGTTTAAGCACCGCTCTTGCTTTGTAAGTAATTTATACTAAATAAATAAAAAAAAATCCATTTAAATATCATAATAAATACATAATCAAATATTTAATACCCTTGCATTCAATAATCTTTCTGGATTGCATATAATAAAAGTTGATTCTTCTGCGGGCAAACTATTAGTAACTTCTTCATTTATTTTTGGAACATCAAATTTGGTTTTGTCTGTAGTTTCCTCTTCTTTTTGTTCAGATGATGGATTAAAAACTTTAAAAACAAATCCTTCTTGATTGATCTGTTCAATTGAATTTTCTCTTTTTACGATATCCACTAAAAAAAAAAAAACTCATGAACTACTGTATAAAACAAAAAATAATATTTAACTATTTATGTTATGTTCATATTTTTAATTTGTTGAGTGGAAGTAAACATAGTATATTAAGAATCATTTGATTTCATATCTATTTAATTAATAAGAAAACATATTTGCAATTTTTAAATGGTTTTCACAATAGTAAGAAATAATTTCCCTTACTTTTACTATATTGAATAAATGTCAGAAAATGCAATATTAAATTATACAGAGTACGCTAAAAGTAGTTTTTTGAATGTTAATATGTCTTAAGATCTGTAAAATAAATTTATCACTATCTTAGAAACTAAGAATAGTTATATAAAATGACCAATAAGTAATATTCATTCAACATACTAATATACTTACAAACATTTTTTTGAAGCCAATTTGCATCATGATCATTTTTGTTAATAGTTTCAGATTTTCCAACTAATAAATCATCTTGTAGCCTTTTATTTTTTTCATTTTCATTGAATGTTTTAGAACTTTTAGATTGGTGATTTTTAAATGAAGAATTGGAGTTATTTGATTCATAACTAGTAGATGAACTTTTTCTACGATGTTTTCTTTTTGAACGACTTTCATCTCTACGGTAGGAACGGCTTGAATGTTTATGTCTTGATGATGAATGATCCGAGGAACTATTGGATCTATGTCTACGCTTCGATTTTTTATGGTATCTGATTTTTAATTAAAATATTAAAATAATAATTAGACTTAATTTTTAGTTTCATGAATATGATTTAAATTCTATAAATTAAGTATCAAAATTACTAAGATTTAAAAAGTTTTATATATAAGACTTAAGCTTCTATGTTATATTATTTATTATTATTATTCAATATTATTGACATGAATATAAAATATCTTATTAAATGTTTATTAAGATTATACATTATATCAGTGGTTACCAATCTTTAGTTGTGCGGACTACCAATTTTGTAAAAAAATCTTTAAGACCCACTAATGACTAATAGCAGATTTATACACATATGTATGTGTGTATATATATATATATTATATAATAATATTATTTTAAATAAATACGTTATTTATGTTAATATTATATGGTCTCGCTGCACACAGCCTATGGGTTGGGATCTGCTGTATGATATAATTTAAAAATAAATTTTGTAAGAAAAAAAAATCTTCATTAGATAATGTACACATTCCAGATGGCCGAGAGTACAAAATATAGACATGTAAGTCCTTTAATCTAAACAGGGAATTGAAGTCAATATATCAAAGATTTTTTACTAGCATCTTATAATAGGGCCCTGAACTTTGACACTTTGAGATTTTTTACGATTACTGGACTAGAAACAATAAAAATACGTTTCCATGATTATTAAAAATCGATATTTAATTGAAGTTTCTAAATCAGGGATTTTGAAGGACATGTTTCATAAAGATATCAAATTGAAACAAGAAAAAATTATTAAAAATTATAAGATATAATTAGTTCTTTAAAATATATTTTAGATGATATGTTTTTTTTATGTTATTATCTTTTGAAGTGAAAATGTTTAAATTTTCAACTTTAATACCTTTTCTAGCAGAAAAGCAAATCTAGTAGAAACTATAGGTCAAAAGTAAAAAATCCCATGTACTATTATTATTTGTGGGGAAATCTTAATTAATTAATTATCTAAAAATATTAAAGATAAATATAAACTTTTTTTTTATAAGTATTTGAAATTCAATTTTTCTCAAAATTTTTCTAAGTAATAAAAATTTGTTAAATATTTTATAGTTAAAATTTATATTTCTAAGGAAAAATACTTCATTCCAATCTTAAATATTTCTAATAAAAAATTTCTCACAAGTAGTTAATTATGAAACTAAAAAATCTAATAAAGGTATAAGCATATTTTTTTTTTTATAAATATTTAAACTTCAAGTTTTGAAAAAATTAGATACTTAAATCAAGAATAAAAAATGTAATTATTTTGTTATTTTGTTGTTATTTAAAAAATATTATTTGTGGGGAGGGGACTTACAAACTTTTAAATAATTATTATGCTATTCCCTACTTATACAAATACACCATAAAACTATTCATATCATTCTATTGTAAATGATATTGATACAAATGTTATGGGTAACAATAATGAATTATATAAACATTAAGTATATACTATTATAGTAATATAAAAATGTATGTTTTTTTGCTAAAATTAATTCAACCTATAATAATACTAAAAAAATAAAATACTTTAATATCAATATTAAAAATCAATGACCTACAAAATAATGAGGTATAATGTAGAACACACCTACTGTGGAAAACAGTGTTTACTTACTTGACAGTTTTTTCTTCTTATATTAGTTATATTTATCAAAATAATATGAAAATATATATCAAAACTATTCATAAGTATAATTTTTAACACTGTATTTTTATACATAAAATAAAGCAGTGTAATTTTTTTATTTTATTGAAGTAGAGATTTTTATTCTTATTTTATACTAATAAAAAGTAATGAATTACTATTTTAATTATATATTTATATATATATATGTATATATATATATGTATATATATATTTGTAACACAAAAAATACCTTGATCCAGATCTGCTTGAATGTTTTTTTCTTGAATATTTTGAACTATCTGTAGATGAAGAACTTGAAGACCTATAAATTAAATATCGGTTAGTAATAAAATTAACAAAATAATAAATTTAATTAATTATTTAATATAGAATAAATTGCATAAAATTTAACACAATATTTTTCAATATATAATAACTTATATTTTTATTTCAGGGAATATAATTACCATAGGTAACTAAAAAAATGTATAAATAATTACAGTTATGAATATTAAAATATTTATTTTTTATGAATACACTATTACTGTGTCAATATTTAGAGAAGTTGGCAAACCGAGGGTATATAGCGTAAACAAAGATTTAACTTAAAAACCTAATATTGTTTTACCCTTATAAATATCTATAGTTAAAATTCATAATGGGCTACTTCTACAATAATCAATTTTATAAAAATAAAATTGGTTTTGATTACCTTAATGTTGGGCATTTTAATTTTAAAAAGTATTTGGATTCAATTATTAATATAATCATTTTGATTTCTAAAAATTAATTTTTAATACTTAAAAACTTTGTATTATATTTTAAACTAAAAAATTAAATTTTGAAAAAGTTTTTAAAGCATATAATGTAACATATTTGATCAAAAGTCACTGGAAAAATAACTATTTATAGTTTTATAAACAAAACAATAAAATTAGTAATTAATTATTTTATAATAAAATCTGTTTATTTTTATATTAATATTAAATGGCAAGTTAAGACAGATATGTATAGTGAGCAGTGCTGAATCTAAAACACTGGTACAAAAGAAAATGTTGAGACCTTTTTAAAAAAATGCCATTGAGGTACTAATTTATTTATTTCATAAAATGGGAAATAAATCTTTAGCCATTTAAATTGTCTATAATATATTATCATACTTCTAATAGTCATCTACACACTGTACTATACCAGTATGTTTATATCTTTTATAATACTTTGATAACAATAATTTAAAGGGCTCCAACTACTTTAAAACTAAAGGGTCGCAGTATAATGCCCTGTTAGCTATATCCGACACTGTCAGTAAGTATATATTATACAGTGCAATATAACTGGTTTTTAAGTAAATTATCATTGGTAATATTTTTATAATTTTATCATGATAAACTGACAGATATAATGCACTTAAAATCTTAAACTAATTCATTATAAATACAATAATAAAATAAAAATGTGTTAATAGGAAAAAATTAATACAATGAGTTCCACTTAATGTGATCACATTGGTTCAGATCATTTTGATTCTATTAACTGGACGATTCCATAAAACATTTTTCTTTATTGATGAATTTACATATATATATATTTAAAATTAAATTAAAATAAAGTAAAGAAACTATCTATTTTCTATTGTACTTGAGAATCTAATAATTGCATGTTCATATTAGCCTAAAATTAAAATACATATTCAATTAATATAATATATACATGATTTTTATTTATTTAAAATTAAATAAATAATAATGTATGTACATTGTACCTATACATTTTGGAACAATTTAAAAGTATTGTTATCACCATATTTTTTAAAAGCTTCTTTTAAATTTTACAAAACAATTCCTGTTTCTTTTTAGTGAAAATTTGAAATATCATTAAAACAATAAGAATGCTCTTAAAAATGATTCAATTATCCAGTACTTGGTGATTCTAATAAAAGATTAATTTTACATTAGTAACATAAGATCTGGTTTGAGATTTCTAATTTTGATTCCAATAAACGGTTGATTCTATAAACCAGTGATCATATTAAGGAGAACTCAATGTACTTAAAAAAATTGTAGTAAAAAGGATATTTGATTAGATTATGTGAGATTATACAAATTGATCATATTGTTACTTACAATAAAAATACATATTATACACATTTAAATATTCATACAAATTTTATTGTGAAAAAGTATATGGGACACTAGTAAATTACACAAATATTTAATTGTTTTCCACTTATTTAACTTATCAAGCTTGACACTGGTGAGCATATTGATAAATATTAAAATATAAATGTATACATAAATATGTATAATATAATAAGTTCCTACTTAATACATGAAGGATGTTTAATGAATACTGATATTAATTTAATTTAATAATATTGCCTAATGGTATGGAATCTTAATTTTTTAATTTTGTATTTAAAAATAATATAATATCAACCTATATTTTATAAAAGGAAATATTATAATAAATACTAAATTTTAAATTATGATGATATTTAAAATGATTCTCAATGAAAAAATATGATTAAGAATTTTTAGCATTTGTAATCTTCCTATAGAAATAGAAATATAGAACATTTTTTATATAAATATAACTTATTAAAAGGTTCAAAGTCTAGTTTAAAGCATTAAAAGTAATATTATATTAAGACATTTAACTTATAACAATGCTATGAAAAAATGACAATAATTGATATGTAATAAGCAAAAAATAAATAAATCTTAAAAAAATATACTATTTTAATGTTAGTGTCTACATTTATCTTTTGATAATATCTAAAAAGTTTAATAAATTAATCAAATACATTATTTATCGAATAATTAAATTATTAAAATTCATAAGATACCTTTTTAAATTATTGTACAGATAAAAAAAAATGTATAATTACCATTAATGAAGAAATATAATATATAAATTTAAATAGAAATTATTAATCAGTCAATACTACAAGAAAAATTAAGTTGTGAAGTTTTAAATTAAAAAGTGGTGACGCTCACCTGTGTCTTTGGTTATAATAACGACTATAACTTCTAGTTCTGTCACGCGAGTTTGAATCACTCGAATACTTACTCATATTTATTCCAGTTCTTATTCCTGCAAATTAAAATTGAAACTTAATTATTTTTATTTTTATTCTATTATACACCAATAACTACTAATCTATAATACACTTATTGGTTATTATTTAGTATGCAAAATATATTTACTATAGTCATTATTTATAGTGTAAGAAACTTTCAAGAAACTTTCCTCCAAACAAAAACATTTAAAAACTAGAAATACCAGAGTTTATATTAAGTTATATTTATTTAAATGACCTTAAATGAAATATATAATCCAATTACAATTTATAACACATATGATAGTTATATTTATAATGTATAAATATTTAAACAATAATATAATAGAAATACTTTAAATACAAAAAACTCTATTAACATAATTATTAAAAGATTTAATGAGGTTTAATTTTTTCATTATCTAGTAACACTATTATATTGGAGAAGTAGTTTTACATTAAAAAACATTAATGACAACTTAATAGTTCAAGACAAGCAATTAACATTAAAGATATATATATATATGTGTGTAGTTATAAATACCTAACCATTTATAAGTTTAAATAAAAATGTTCAATCATTTATTTTCCTTCTATTTAATAAACTAATATGTAATGTTATAGAATTGTAATAATAGTTAATAACGAGAAAATAAATCACAAATAATATTTTAATTTTGCTTGAACTAAAGAAATAAATTAAGTTTAAGAGCAACGGAATTAATGAAGACTATATAGTTTTTAATAATAAATATGATAGAAGATTTGCTATATATATTTACCAATAATACTAATTGAAAGAAAGAGTAAAATTAAATTTTACAGCAAAATCACTGATATTGAGAACTTCTCGAAATTATAATACTGAGAAGTGAATTCCAAAATTTAGATAATAATATAAATTTATAAATTTTGATATTTAAACATATATTACCATATACTACTAAATATAAACCAATTACATTAAGTATTCAAATTTCAAATCCTTATGTAATAATGATATCACCATTTGTTACCCATTTAATATGTAGGATGAGATCAAACATAGTAAAGTATCATGAATATTGAAATAATGAAGTTTAGATATAACTATATAAGTATAGTATGATTTACCTAATTAAAAGCTTTACAAAAATCAGTGTAAATAACATAGGAACTATATTAATATTATGCAGAATCATTTATAATTTTTTGAAAAATGTACTGATTTTTTTTAGTAGCTAATGTTATACCACTAATAAAACTACACAGGAAAACACATACTAATGGTAAAAAAATTTGTTTAATACTTTTTTTATATGATTAATAAAAATATTTTTGATACTATTTATTAAAATAAAATTTGGATAATTTATTATACTAGTTATATTACCATCATTTGATATAGGCATAAATAAACTTGACTTCAATAAATATAAAATAATCAGTAGATAAAGCTAGATTAAATAGATATGCAGTAGAATCTTGATTATCTGAACTAATTGGAACCACACTTACTTCAGATATTGGAAATTTAAAAAAAAAAAATTTTCTTAAAACAATTGAATATTTTATATTATGTACATATATACTTACTATTATTATTATTATTTTAATATTTTATTAGAATTACATACATTACATACATATGAACATGTAATGTTTATTATATATTTTTGACAAAATTATCGATTTTTATTAAACTATGAGCTGCAACATTTCTGCAGCCAAGCTCGCAATAATAGTTTGGATAATAGAGGGTTCATATAACGGAGGTTTGGATAATCGAGGTTCTGCTGTAACAAGTTAACTGCTAATACAAATTTACGATTTCTAAAGAAAATATTTAGAATCATATCTAGGCTTAGGCTGGTTTCATAAGTAATACTATCTAACTAATTTAGAACATCTGTAATATTCAAGGAAATAGAAAATAAGTTAACTGAGATAGTGAGGTATATTTACTCTGGAAAGTTGTAACTGATTAAATGAAACTGAGGTTGTTACAGATTTTATGTTAATACTTTGAATTAATATAAGTAATTATCCTAACCTTTAGCTTATTTTGAGTAAATTTTATATCATTAATATATTTTATTATTTTATTAAGTTTATTACTAATAGTAATAAAATCTTAATCAATTGATTAAGAAACATTTTTATAAGAATCATCCTTGATTGGAAATAGTAATAATTAGAGTAGTAAAAGATAGATTATTAACAAAAAATTAAATATGTACATAAACACACACACAACAGGCTATAATATAATTGATTTCTCATTGTTATTTTCAACAATGTAAAATAGATTTTGCATAACATTAATTTACAATGATTTACATTTTTAAAACACAGACAACACATAACGGCAAACCTATCACTGAAAAATCAAACGTTTTAAGTTCAAGGTCAGGTAAATTTAATTATGAAACACAGTTATATTTTATTTTACTAAAAATACAGTTGTATAATTTGACTACTTTTACACTATTCGTGTAAATGCATTTGGTACTTTAGCAAACACTTCAATTTCAATTTATGTACAACAAAAATATTACTTGTGTGTAGAAATGAAAAGTTAAAAATTATTTTACTATCTTACCCACATCCAATGGCGAGAAATATGTACGTTCTTGATTCAACTAGTTCAGTCACTTATAACAAGAAACAGAAATTGAGGTACAAATCCCAATGATGTACGTACCACCTAAGTACAAAATACAAATGAACAATTCAAAATTTCAAAACATTGTGATTTGTGAAGTATGTAACATTTTTCAGTATAATCAAAACAATAATATTGATAACAGCTCTTTGGAGTTCGAATATAATGTTATATGACTGGTTATATTGGTGGAGGTCCATACCAACCATACCTAATAATGTATATGCTGTACAGTGATAGTGAATGCTGAATAATAATATTGTTTTAAAAAGCGCACTGAGCGTAGATATATTGATATTCTAACTGCCTAATGTCTGGTTTATATAATTACGCGATGCGTCGATGTGTACCTACTGCGTATAGGTAACCTATACCTGCTTATCATTAAAACGTGTCACTCGACTAAAACCATATGAGTATATGACATAAGTGCTTACAATAAATACTACGCAATATAGACATAGTGTAAACTGAGAAATCCTAACACAAATGTGGTTTTCTTTTTTAATATAAATTTATTTTTCAGTATGAACCATTAGAACGATGACTGGTACAAAATCGATAAATAAATGAAAATAAAAAACATTGTCGGTGAGCAACATGACAGATATTTGATCGGCTTCCTCGATCTCTCCCTTCCATGAATACTTTTATAAAAATAGGTATCTAAATAATTTAGTACCTATACTTACCTACATAAGTTCATAATGAAAATAAATATTATTATATCATTTATATCTAACAATAAATGTATACGTGTCAACCAATAATGATATTATATTATAGAATCTTATAATATGTTAAAATACAAATATTATAAATTTAAGCTAAGGCCAAGTAACTACATATTTTGTTTGGTAATTAATTTTTTTTTTTTTGTTAACAGTTTGACACCTTATAATATAGGTAGGTATTAATGAGTACAAAAAAAAATAATTTCTTTCTACCTCACACCTCTCATCTTTATCCATAGACAATGGAATTTCTAATGTTCTTGATTTACAGACTTCTATATAAAATACTTCTGTACTTCTATAGTTCTATATTACATATAAGTCTGTGTCTTGATTGAATATTTCACTAATAATAATAATATAAATTATTATATCTATGTGACTATGTAAACAAATTCAAAGCATCGTCAATAATACACCGATTCACATAATTTCGCTATCGCCTGTTAGTGATTTACATTCATAAGAAGATTTATGACGTATGGTGGATACTAAATTTTTATTTTATTTTCAAGGTATGTTAGAAAAAAATAATGATTTTCATAATTCAACTATATTATCAATTTTCTTTCATTAATATAGAAAATATATTATAATAATTTTATTACTCTATATATAACTTATGAGTTATGGGTAGATCGTAAATTCCTATTATACGCATTGTTTATATCCATTTAATTATTTAACATTATTAACATGACGTTAATAATCACCCGAAATTTGTCAAAATAAATATAATAAACTTAATGTACTTGGCAAAAATTAAATCTACCGTTAATATATTTTTTTTTTGTGATCTTTAACAATGCATTTTAAATATTAATGGGTATCGCCGATGATTTCTGCTAAACATGATTTAGTAACTATATAATATCTCAATGTCTGTATAAAGAAAGAGTATAGCGACTATATACATGTATACACTGACACTATATAAGGTTAAATAATAATTGTATATATACTTATAACTATTTAAATCATTATGCACCATTTTTTTCTAGTTATTATAAAAGTACAAATAGTACAATAATATTATAAACATTTATTTAAATTATTAAAAAAAAACGAACAAGACAAAACACGAAAAAATACTAACAAAATTAAACTTTCGAAAATTTTAATATTTTATTCTTATGAAATTAATTATTTTGCTATAGAGTAATCACTAATTTAAATTTAATTATTGAAAAGTAATAAATTGCCAACATTTAGTTGTTATATTATTTAGTTAATATAAAAATAGATATATTTTCATAGTTTTAATAACAATATAAATTATAATATATGTTTTAATATTAATAAATCTTTACGTAAGAGTTCCCAAACTTTAAAATTCTATAAATAATTATAACTGGCGGAAACTAATGACACACACATAAGTAAATATTATTAATAGATATACCTATACAAAACAAATTTAAGTTGTCACTCTCCCGGTCTTATCTAATATTTTGGACTATTTGATATTTCATATAATATGATCATTTGAGACCCCTTATGTAGTTATGCCTTGAGAATTATCATAAGTAGATAAATTATTGCTGGGTATACTGGCACAACCTCACAGTTTTAAGTCTATATCATCGTTACGAATAATAGCCGTTTTAATATTTGCTTGTAAAGTTGAAAGGTCTAGTTCAGAGTGTTTCCTGATCAGCCAATAAAGTTTTCTCATTTTCTCAATAATGTTCAATTTTTTCTGACTATTGACTAAGATAATGTTTCAAATTAAGTTATGAGTAAAAGTGCATTTCTAAATACAAGATACTGATAAAATAAAATACTATAATTACAATATAATAAATTAATATTTAAATATACTTACATAGGCTGATAGACCGTCTCAACTCAAAATCATTTTTCGTAAATGGAATGATTTCCTTAATAAATTCTACGTATATATATATTATACTTTATGCCTAAAATACACAAGGCTAGTTTTTCAAGCTAAGATAGCAAACTAGCTATTCCCAGCACCTATTCTGGCTTGGAAGAAGCTAGTTCAAAAAAAAAAAATAGAACGCAATCCTATTAAACTAGCCTGGGTTGACATGTTAGCATTCTAGAATATTCACTAGGTTAAAAACAAAGTTAGCTATGTTTACACGAAGCTAAAATTACTAGTTTTCTAGCTTACTAGTAGTACCTTGTTATTCTAGCTTATTAACTAGCCTCGTGTATTCCGAGCATCATACATTCGTCATTCCTAGCTTGATGCTTTCGATATTTTTTTAATCCCGACCATTTTTCAATAAATTACCTAATTGATTGATATTTTTCATATCAAAAATAAATCTAAATTTAGTACATAAATCTGTGCATTATATGTCATAATCATATCAGTTATAATTAGTTAGATTAATTTTAACGCGGGTTCACTTAATACGACCGATTTAAGAATACATTTGTATTCTTAATTTTTACCTATTAGAAATAGAAAATATAATTTCACCATCAACTTCTTTATTAGAAAAAACATTTTTACATTTACATTTTTTACATCACTAATCAATATTTCCATCTATTTATTTTTTGATATAATTTAGGTACCTAATGATACAGTATGACGTATATAGACAATACATATCTTATGACAAACCAATATTAAATAGTTGCCTACCTATACATATTTTGAGGTTTTGTCGAATATTTCTACGATACTCATATTTGATGCTAAAACATTATAAATAACTAATATAAGAAAGACAAATTAAAATTGGCTCCCACCTTCTTTAGTTAACATAACCGTGAAAAACTTTTTGTAAAACTTTATAGTATACGTCACATGGGAACCCAAATCATTATTATTAATTTTGTAATTTGATCCATATAGGATTGTGTATTTCCATATTATAATCACACATTAAGCAGTGAAAAAAAAAAATTAAGTGACCCTGTCATTAGCCAATAACTTTATTACAATATTAAACCTGAATAGATATTTTTAACAATATTATCGATATACTTTACTATAAAAGACCCATCAGCCATCTCTATTCGCTATTTAGAAACCATTGATATTAAACACATGGAATTCTTATCTACATTAAACATACACTGTTTGGTCAACATAACAAAGAGTAACGATGGTTCTCGGTTCTCATTCACATAGAGCTGATCGATAAAGAAACTAACATAAACATTTTAAACGCAGTGAAAATAAAAGAGATGCAATTATATTGCAGTTAACAGTAGACAATAGATATGGTATAATTATGTAATACTTTTATACAATACCTCAACGCTCGCTTCTGGTACATCTATAAGTTATCAATGACAAAGCCTAAACACTTATGTTTATTATCTTCATATTATTATACTATTAATAATTATTATCTTCCTATAAATATAATTGATTTGTTTTATTTATTTTTTTAGAATATTATAACATCCAAATATCTAATGGAAATGGCCGATAATAAACCAAACTTCAAAATAGATTACGATGATGTAAGTACCTATCTACTAAAATACTAAATAAAGTAACAAATTAACCATTTACATTGATTAAGTTTATTTAATCAATGTATTTAAGTAAAATAGTCAACAATAAAATAATGATTATTATTTGTCACTAACACTAGATTATAACTTTCGTTAACTCGATCGGCTCGAAATCATACTTACCTATTGATTATTTTTCATTAATAAAGTAGATACATAAAACATGTGTGTAAAATAAAATAAATTTAACATAAAAATAAGAGACAATAATATTAAACTAATGGATGAAAAATATATGAAATTAATTTCATATACATTTTTAAAATATGTACAATTTATTCTGATATATTTAGCCATTTAAGAAAAAATCCAAATCATTTAATTATAACAACTATATTTAAAGTGTATTTGTTATTAATATAATTTATTATTTTAATATTATTTTTGATTTTATCAATGAGGTGATTAATCAACAAAATAATAATAATAAAATATTTTTATATTTTTACCATAATAGGCAATGACTCTCCAAAATGTTTTGTATTCTTTTATAGTTTTATAGTCTTATTTGCTATTTTGCTAGTATAAAGTGTAAATATTAATGAGTTAGGTATAGTTTGTTTTAATATTAGTTTTAACACCATGTTTAGACCATACAGTTTATTCAACATCTATGTAAGTATTAGCTTTTTGGCTTAAGTACTAAAAATATGTACCTATTTTATGAGCTATTTATATTTTTTAATGAATTATTATACCATACTAGTATACTATAATAAATTACACTGGAATAATTAATAAACTAGGTATAGCAAAAAATGTCCATGCCAGATGCCTCCATAAACAAAAAAACCAATTTGCTAAAAAAAAAAGAAAAACAATTACATTTTTAAATCAAGTGTCATGTGAAATTGACGTTAAAGATTAGCCCGGAATATTTATGGAGTGTATTTTGTATCTTAACCACATTATTTCAACTTGAAATGCTTATCAGTTTTACTAATATTAAAGTAATAGTTGATAGTATGATATGATTAATAAATTTTACAAGGAGTTTAGTCGTAAAAAATAAAGATATACTGACTATTAATAGTTCTATCAGTACTCGGTAGGTATTTTTTTCTCATTTATTAATCATATACATGGGTAAAATCATTGATTATAGAATAGACTATAATAAAATCTGCTAATTACAATTAACAAACAAACGGCGATATCGCATTGATTTGAATTTTGATTGTATGGAGGCAAGTGTAAAGTGAGAATATAGGTGATTGAAAAAAAATTATGAACAGTTACACAACAATCAGTTAGAAAATCGAACCTAGACCCTATAGCATGTTTTTTTTATTATATTTATGTATACCATCACTGTATGAGTTAGAACGATTAATATTAATAATAATTAATAGAATTATTCAAAAGTTAAGAGCGAAAAAAAACGACGTATGTTCTTTTCAAGTCCCCTCCTGGCCATCCTCATACGATATTACGATCGCGTCGACGACGAGTTACGACCGCCCCACGACGGCACCTCAGCATCCGACGAATAACGAGTGACGACGACGACGCCAACAACGGTCGTCATCAGCTGTTCAACGGAATGCCATCTGTCCCGGTGCAATAGGGTTGCGGAGCGGGGAGTTTCGGCTGCGCGCTCCCTCCTCCCTTCACCCCTCACCATTCGAAGACGCGCAGACGAATCCGTTTAATCTGCGTTACGACGAAACTTGTACACAACTTCATACACATAACGTAATAACATATACGCTACGCGCGCATAACATATTATATACACACACACATACACGCATGTATATATATATGTATGTGTTGAGATCTTTTTTTCTTTTATTTGGTTTTTTGCGCTCTTTTTCTTTTTTTTTTGTCCCCTATTCCGCCGGACCGGAGAGAAACATGCGGATCGCATAGCCGTCTCCACGATTGCGTACTGTTTTTTTTTTTTTTTTTAACCACACCGCAACACATTACAGCCCGCGTCACTCGACGACGACAATTAATACACAACAATACCTGTAGTAGTTGTAGTAATAATAATAATTATTATTATTATTTGATATAATCTCGCATCGCCTGCCACTACAGCCGTGTCTGACACGCAGACGTCCGCCGAGCGGTTTACCGTTTACCACAGTACATCAGCATCATCATCGTCGTCCTCGTTATTTATTTAATTAATATTAGCACTACAACAGTCCTCTTTTCGTCGCATAGCCGATCGTTTCGCCAAATAATAATCACATAAACTGCATTGTTATCACTGTCGCTGCCACCGTTTTTTAACAGTCGTTATAACAAAAATTGTACACTCAGTACTCATTAAACGTTCAACATGTCTGACGACAAAGTAACTGGTCACCGGCTCCAGAGTTTCAAGCATAGAGGCAAAACCGAAATCGTAAGTACAGTATTCAAGTATGCCGAATAAACACAACAGTAACTCAATTTGTACAAATTTTCAGTAGAAGTAAAATACTGTTTGAGTTAAGTCTAATTTTTATATTCTTGCTGATCTTGGATAACATCTTATTCGTATAGAAAACAGGTTTAGATTAATTTTATTATTCTTGGTTTCCCCTAGTTAGTCCTTTTAAAAACATTAATTTTATTGAGTGTTTGCCTTACTAGTAATGTGTGTTATTTAAATGTTATTACATATGTCAAAATACATAGTTCCTCAAAATCATGTGAATTTTTTGGTGATGGTTTATATTTAAATTTTTATCTAAATTGCTAGTATATTTAAGAGGTAAGCGGTAGTTTAGATGACTATGTAAGATAGCATAGACACTTAATACAGCCTATGATTAAACATTTATTGTTTTCATTAGGAGTTACAGTTGTAGACAAGAATAGTATATTTTTGTGAGTATATATTTACCACCTGGCTATTTGAAACTGCAGTTTTTCAATAGATATTGACCAACAATTTGTATAAATTAAATATGTTAAGTAGCTATGAAAACAAATTATTCTTCTACATTTCATAAGATATATTTATATAGATTATGGTTTAAAAGTTGAAAGCATTTTTAGAGTCTAAGAAATTATATTTAAGCATTTACCTAGAATATATTAATTTAGTGGAATGTAGGTATCATGAGGTTTAACAATATCATCTAGATACTTAGGACAATCTTTATTATTAATATGCTACATAGTAAACATTAGTAAGAACGGAATTAATTAATTATTTGCTTATACTTTATCAGCCTTGCACTGTACTTAGTGAAAGTCATATCCACATGTGTTATCTCCGTCTTACAAGTTTGTAACATAGCAAATTATGCTTAGGAGACCATGTTTAGCTCTGTTAGTTTAAAAATTAGAGTGAATCAACCTACAATGACGTTTGATGGTGAGAACATAATCTATGTTCGTTTATTGTTTTTTTACGATTATTCAGTATTTAAATAAGTTGTAAGCATTTTTAATTTACACTATATTTTGTACCCTTAACTTGTTAAAAAATTGAATAACTATAAAAAACCATCATTCGAATACAGATAATGTTCTTACCATCAAGTTTCATATTAGGTCAATTCACTCTAATTTTTAAGCTAATAGAGCTAAGTGTAATCTGCCGAGTGTAAATTTGCCATGTTACGTATTTGTAAGATAGAGACAACACATATGGTGTCTTCTTAAAAAATATTTTTCTTATTTGTATTTTTTTATACACATGTACCCAATATAATTACTTAAAATATATAATTAAATATATTATTTACTGTTCTTAAATAGTTTTTGATAGGTTTAATACATATTTTCTTTTATTTCTTAATAGTTTCATATTATCAAGGTAAAAATAGGTACTTCATTATTTTATCTTTATTTATAATGTTATAATACAATATAACAGTTCAATTCCGATGGCTATATTAATGTGTGTTAATGGTAATCTAAACCAGTGTTTTCCAACTTTTCAGGAAAAATCAGTAATTAATATGTTCACTGATTGGTATTATTTAATAGGTATAGTTTATGTATGCAAAATACACTAATTGGCTTCACTCACACCTATTTTTCAATGTACTGTAATTTAGTATAACAATTAAATAACTAATTGTTCGTCAGCATTTCCTATAATTAATATTATTTAATATGTTTTCAAGTTATATGTTGATATTTCTCTTTATAGCCAATTTTTCTAATAAAAAGTCTTGATATTTTCCATACAGATACCTAACTATGTATATAAATATGATCAATATCAAAAATATGAAGTATAATATGTTAGGTACTTTAGTACTTACAAAACTTAAATTATACTACTATATAAGAATTCAAAATCAAAGATAGATATTTTAAAATTTGAGGTAAAATCTTTTAATGAAGCTGAATTTAATATGAGTCTAGTGACAGCTTAATGAATGTTTATCATAGAAAAAAATGCTTTACATTTCAACTTATTAATTATTTATTGTACCTACCTACATATATTACGTGTTGCTTATAATTTAATAATTACTGTATAGTTGTATAGTTTGTTTTCTTATTAAATTATTTTTATATGACTTATTGAACAATACATAGTTAAATTTGGGTTATTGCATTTTTTCTATAATTATATTGTGTTATTTACTATATTATTCTGAACCTACCTAATTTAATTATTTACAAAGAGTATAATATTTATATGTTTATATAAAACTATAAAATATACTTTTTATTTGTTCAGTGGTTGAAATATTCTTGAGAATATTCTTTGAAATACATCTAGATAGGTATAACATATTAATAAACAATTATTGAAAAACATCCAAATTTACAATGAAATGATTGATACACCAACCCAGTATACCACAATGGTCAATTGTATTACAAAACTACTTTAAACATTAAGGTTTATCTATGTTAAATCCTGAATATTATTTATTGTATCATTGGGAACTAATTGAAAATATTCCAATGAAAAATATTTTCTTATCATATTTATTCTCGTATCATTAAAATTAAATCATTAAATTGTATAAATTTGTTTTTCATTAACAATGTAAAAAATGAAAACTTAAATTGTATTTATGTTTATATTTTGATAAACCTAATTGATTCTTATTGAGAGTTATTTCACAGTGAGTACAATATTATGTACACATTTTGTTAACCAGTGATTTCAAAGGTTAGATGGTAATAGGTTTAAATAATCAGCTGGTAAAATTAACATCTGATAACAGTTTTATCATAATTTTTTTATTTATCTAACAAATCATAATAACATTGAAGTTTTTTCAAACGCTTTAATATTGTATTGGATAAACCACCACTAAACATATTAAACATTGTGAACTAAATGTCTTCTTAACATGATTTAAAATGGCTATTATTTGTCAATTTAATTTTAGTATAGCTTAAATTAATAAATTTGTTATACAACTTAGTCGGCATATTTATGATATTTATAAATTATTTTATATTTAATTAAAATACCATTTAATGGTTAGGTTTAATCCTTTGAAACACAAGTTTTTTTTAATTTTGACGTTGTTTTCCTATTATTTAAGTATACCATATTAAAAATTAAAATTAAAAAAAAGTTTAGTACTTAGAACAGATGGTATACTGCAGTGGTCTTAAACCGGTGGGTCGCGTAAACTTTTAAATTAAGTTACAATAAATCTTTTTAAAATAAAAATGAAGTTTAATAGATGAAATTAATGAAAATACAGTTTATATAATTCATATTCTATAATATAAGGATATTAAATCACAGTATAAGTTAGTACTACTACAAAGTATTAATCAATTTTAACTTTTTTCTACAAAGCTTAGGTGTGTTGCTAAAAATCTAGGTTTAAAATAGTGGGTTGCAGGTTTAAAAGGGTTAAAGACTACATGTATACCATATTTATTATCATGCATTATTCATGACTCAATATCATAATATGTAATATCAGTATATCACATTTGGTAAAAAATTATTCAATAACCGGTTTAAAACATTAAAAGTTTATATTTAATTATCTAGTAATTTTAGATTTTGGAACACCCAATCAAAAGTAACAGTATGAATTATTCCATTTCTTGAGTGATAATGTGCATCAGTGGGGTATTAAGAATTTCTTTAAGATAGGAGATATGACTGAAATTGTACATGCCATCATTGAGATAGATAACTATACTGGAGTGCGTACTAGACGCCAAAAAATGGTCAGCTGGTTAAAATATTATCTCTACCACCATATGCCAAAAAATAACAAAACATATGTAATACACTATATGTTTATATTCATTATACATTGAAACTATAAGAAAATTTAGTTCGTTTGAGAGAATAGTTCAAATGAACTATTCATTAGTTCCTTTAGTTCACCGCAATGAATTATTCTTTAGTTCATTTAGTTAACCAATCGTCTATAATCTATATTCTATATAAATTATCCATCAAATAGTTTAAAATCAAAATACTATATACATAAATTCATTAATTATTATTGAAGCAGCCAGTGCCGGATTAACGTATTGGTAGGGTAGGGTTTACATTTTTTACATTAGTACATATTTTTATTAAAACACTTATATTAGTATAATGATATTTTAGATTAAATTGGTGGGTATATTGTAAGAGGTATACTAAATAAAATTATTTGTCCGGAATGCATTCATTAACTAATTAAAAACAATTTTGATCATGAATATGGTCATTCAAATTTTACAAAATCTGTACATAGGGGGAAATTAATAAAAATCTCTAATGATGTTTCATTAATTATACAGCAACTCGAAAAGTTATTCCAAGTAATAATTTTAAAAGAACAAAAACTCCATAATAAATCAAATTTATTTATTATTGAAAGCGCTAGAAAAAGTATTTTAAATAAAAGTAAAAATTTTTATTTTCCTAATTCTCATTCTACTAATATAGATTTTGGATCACCTAGCCACGGATACAGCCTCTTTAAATTAATACGTAAAAAATTTGTTAATATTAGAATGCCATACTATGAAAAACAATAGAATATGAAATGAAGTGTTTAAAAACCGGACATCTGTCAGACAAAAGTTGACAAAAATTATTTTATTTAATAATATGTAAATTCAATACCATGTAATGTTTAAAAATCAGACATGTTTGTTAATAACATTTGACATTTATTCAAATTAATAAATAAAAGTAATTATAAAATTATATTCAAGTAATATTATTACCCTATACCTACTATTGACGCTATGTCTGTGATTAAGAGGTGTTTTTTGCCATACAGTGGAGAAGATAGCATCAATTGTCGCCTGTTGTGACCTGACCGGTTTTTTTACATTGCGGATATAGGGAATACACACTCCAGTATTGTTATCTATCTCGATGGATGCCATACATCTTAGCATTTTATTTCCTACTGATAGAGTAATAAATGGAAAAAACAAAACTATATAAAAATACCTAAAAAAAATGGGGGGTCAAGGAGGGAGGGGAGATATATCTCCCTAATCTCCCCCATAAATACTCTACTGATGTGCATATGCATCTTATATTATAAGGTTTTTGAAAAACTTTTTAAATTAAATATTAAATTATTAAGTGTGAGATTGTATGAATTAAGAAAAGTAGTTAAAATGGTTGGAATATATTTTCAACCTATGTGATATTAATTGCACCAACATGATAATTTTGTATAAAATTTAATTTAAAATTAAAAAATGTACACAATCAATTAAAATTGTATAACTTTTCATTACTCGATTTCATATTTTTTTGGAGCTTTGTCATCACTAGAATATATAATTTTTTTATTTTTATACAGAGTTGCAAGCAAAATTAATCAATTTATTGGTTCACTAAAATTGAATGAATCAATATCAGAGCTTACTAAATTATATTATCGTGACATAAGCTCACTAACATTTTAACTTATTATTGATTCATTAAATGTTTAGTGATTGTTTATGCAATTTAGCATTATAATAAGTAAGGATAGGTTCTCAAAATTAATGAATTTTCAAATTCTCTAAACTTTGAGAATTTTTAACAATTCAAAATTTGTTGAAAGATAAAGTAACTAAAAAAGTTTGAGAAAAATCATATTTGATATAAGTATTAATAGAAATAATAATTTATTTTTAATCCATTCAATTGCGCTACCAAGAACATTAATATTTAACATTTTAATTTTTTAAGAGTTAAAACAAGATATATTTTTGTTAAGAATTAAAATGAATCATTGTATTAAATTACATATTTGACAAGAAACCTATACCAAAATTGAAAAAAATATTTAGTTACTCATTCATTACAATTATAAAAATGTACCTAATAATTTTATAAATGCTAATTTTATATGCTTTCATATAATGTATATAAAAACAAATGTATCAAATAAAGTAGTGTATGTATTACAAATATTATACTTAATTATAGGAAAGGCGAAGAATTAGGAGTGAGGCAACTGTCGGGCTAAGAAAAAACAAGCAAGAACAAGAGTTAATGAAACGCAGAAATGTCGGTGAAGTAATGAATGGTAAATAATTATAATATATGTTGCAATCTAAAAATATATTAAGTATTTTTATTAATTTTCAGATGATTTAGACTTGGAAAAACCATTAACTGAACATGATCTACGTGCTTTAGTTGAAGAAGCTGGTAGTAGTATTCCTGATGTTCAACTAAAAGCAATACAATCTGCAAGGAAATTGTTATCATCTGATCGCAATCCACCAATAGATGAACTTATTAACAGTGAAATACTTCCTATCTTGGTTCGTTGTTTAGATGAGCATAATAAGTAAGCAAAATGTTTTTATATTTGTAATCTTTAGACTGTGAATTATGTACAGTAAAAATACTCTATTATATGCTTACAATTATGGATCATTAAAGCCTGAAATATGTATGGATAATAAACAAAATGAAAAAAAATGTTGATAATAGTTGAATGCAAAAGCATAAAATAACACAAACCATATCGTAGAATTTTAGTATTGTGTTAAAGAATTACAATATATGAGGGATTTAGTTTCAAAGTGTAACTACTTTTTATGAAAAATAAGACAGATATCTACCATTTAAAATTTTCATTTCTGAATTTAAAAAAACACTATTGTTGAGTAAAATAATTAAATTCCAGTATATTTTTAAGCTTGAAAATTACAATTAGTTTTAAAAAGTAGAATCTATTTTGACAAGTATGTTTCATGTATTTTATTATTATGATATTCTCGGACAACATCAATAACTATAAATAAATATAATATTGCACAGTACACTGTTATTAGAGTTTTTCATAATATATAGAGGAGTGTAACAGATATAATTGACGTTTGGAATAACTTTTGTTGTAATTAATATTTTCAATTTTTTTTTTATTTGTCATTTAGAGACCCTAGCGCTACATATATAAATTAATTTTTATTTATGTTTATTTTTTAGTACTGAAAATAAAAAAAATTAAAATTTGACTAAAATTTTTTTGGATAAATTTAAAGTAGCCAATTTGTGAATCTGTCTATAAGAACAATGTTGATAATAAAAAGATTTATCTAAGTTGAGTAGTTTATTTTTTAGAATTTTTTTGAAATATCAATATTTTTTGATTAAATTAATTTGAGATGTAATAACTTTTAAAATATATGATTTTTGAGAATTTGCTGACATAACTATATTTCTTAAATTATTTACTCATCATATAATATTAACAATTTTTGTCATACGTTTAAGTAGCATAATTTTTTATTTTATTTTAATCAAATCTTTCTGTCTTGTCTGTTATACTCTGTTTAATGCTTATTGGTATTATGTTTTAATGGTAGTTAGTCATGTCCTTTTAAACAAATAAACTGGTAAATATTTTCATTACTATCTAAATAAGTTTAAAAATCAATACTAAGATAAAATTTTTTGATTAAGCTATACATGTTTTTGAATTTCTGAAAATAGAGTGAAAATGAAAATTGGACACTTATAAATAAAATTCCTCATATGTTTAAATTTTGAAATTATAATGAAATATTTCTATTATTTACATATAATTTTGAGGAGATAATTGTTTAGATAAACAATAATTAAATTGAGTGTGCAATTTGAGTATGCACTGATGAAACCATGTGTGTTGAATGTTGACCAAAATGAGTTTGAATGTAAAAAGCATCACATAACTCTTACTATATAGTAGAATTTTAGTATTGTGTTACATAAATGTTTAAATTTTAAAAATACATAAAATGTTCCTGTTCCTCCGTACTGTTGTAAGAAGATAATGATTAATTTTTAAGCTATAAGCTAAGAACTATGCGGTTTAACTATTATAAAAGTCTGGACTTCATTCATACAAATAATAACAAAACTTAGGACTCAACTAGTATAATTTGAAAATTATTTTTTATTTGGGTTCCAATTCAAGAATGCACTGGTAAAGCCAGGAAGTTATCTAAAATGAGCTTGATTGCAAAATGCTAACATTAAATAAATATACAGTGTTTAAAGTTAATTTAAATGTTATTTGTTATTGTCATTTTTGAACAGGCGAAATTTCAATAAATGATGTAAATTAGAAATATACATTAAACATAATTATTATTTATTAGTATACATTTTTTATGAAATAAATAACCATATTTATATGTACATTTGTAGAGTGCATAAATGATACAGAACCATAAAAGCTATATAAATTATTTGCAAACAATCAAATGAGATAGATTTTATTAAAAACTTGATAGTAATGATTCACTTTATTATTGATACATTTGGTTGGTTGGGTAGTGTTAATAAACTATTGAATTCATGTAGAAAAGATCAATTGTATGCCATTTATACCACAAACTCTTAAGATATACATTTCTTGCAGAAAAATGTATCTGTATATAATTTATTTATTTGTATAGTCATTTTATTAGTTATGCTCATGTAATCATTATATATTTATTATTTATACATAAAATTATTTTCAATTAAATAAAAACTTAAATATAGTAAATTTTGTAATAATTAATATATTAGTTTGTAATACTGTAGAAATATATTTCATTATACTCAAACAATTTATTTATAACTTGTTTAGCCCAACATTACAGTTTGAAGCAGCGTGGGCTCTAACTAATATTGCAAGTGGTACATCTCTTCAAACTCAAGCAGTTGTTTCAGCAGGAGCTGTTCCATTGTTTTTAAATTTATTAAATTCAACTAATCAGACAGTTTGTGAACAAGCAGTTTGGGCACTAGGTATTTAATTAATTTTATTTGTTCAGTTTTTTTAACTAAATCCAAAATTTATAATTTATCTTTTATAATTTTAGGAAATATTATTGGCGATGGTCCGCAACTACGTGACTATGTTATAAGTTTGAGTGTTGTGCCAAGGTTACTTCTCTTCATCAATCCAGCTATACCAATAACATTTATGCGGAATGTCACATGGGTTATTGTTAATTTGTGTCGAAATAAAGACCCGCCTCCAGCACAACATGTTATAGATGAACTTCTTCCTGCTCTTAATTATTTGATTAATAATAAAGATATTAATGTAATTATAGTTAACTAAAATTATTTTCAGTAATATAACACTTAATAATTTTTATATATTTTTTTCTAAAGATTCTTGTTGATACTGTCTGGGCTATTAGCTATTTGACAGATGGAGGAAATGATCAAATTCAAAGAGTTATCGAGAGTGGTATAGTACCTAATCTAATACCGTTATTATCACACAAAGAAGTGAAGGTTTGTTAATTTAAAAAATAATTTTGGAATAGAGATATAATACTAAAATTATTAAATGTTAAAAAAAAATTTAGGTGCAAACAGCAGCATTGCGTGCAATAGGAAATATTGTTACAGGAACCGATGAACAAACACAAATAGTTCTTGATGCTGGTGCATTATGTCATTTTCCAGCTTTACTTTCACATTCAAAAGAAAAAATATGCAAGGTATTTATTTAAATATTTTTTGTTATTATTAGTTTAAAAAAATGATTGATTTTCTTTTTACATCTCATGAATAATATGAATTATGTTTGTTACGTGTCCATAGCGTGTCTAGTCTAACTTATACCAATATTATTTTTTTGTAGGAAGCAGTTTGGTTTCTTTCAAATGTTACTGCTGGAAATCAAGTTCAAGTTCAAGCCGTCATAGATGCTGGGCTGATACCAAAAATAATTACACATCTATCAAAGGTGATAAAATTAGTTTTTAACACGAACTAAGATATAATGGACTGGAATCCAAACAATTTTGACAGACCTCAAATGTTTAGTGTTAACATGTATTATAGAACCTTAACTGTTTCTAGCATATTTAGTAGTTTAATTTTAAACTACAGACTGTATAATATTATGCACATGTACTAAGATACACTATGCGCCCTAGTAACTGTTAAGATCTCATGACACTGATAACACCAGATATTAGTGAGTTTTACTCTCTACTTCCCTCGCAATGATGATGCTAGTCCATTATATCTTAGTCTGTGGCTTTTAATATTAACTTGGGTTAAATATACTATAGATAATAATCCAATCATTTATAATTTATTATCTTAAGTTTGGATTCTAAACATTAGTAGCGCACTTTGACTAAAGGATGTAGTAAATTACTATTGTATTTTACTACCATTAGCTAATAATGAACTGAATCTAAATTAAAATAATAAGTAATAAATGATTGCATTGGCATTAGATGTCTATAATGTTATTTATTTTAATCTATGATAATAAATTAATAACTAATAAGTCTTATTTTATATATTATTATGTATTATATTTTTATAATAATTTTAGAGTGAATTCCAAACACAAAAAGAAGCAGCGTGGGCTATTACTAATTTAACTATTAGTGGAAATAGCCAACAAGTAGAATGTGTTATCAGTGCAGGTGTTGTAGCTCCTCTTTGCGCTCTATTGTCTTGTCAAGATAGTCAAGTTATTCAAGTTGTTTTGGATGGCTTACAAAATATGCTTAAAATTGCTGGTCCTGATGTTGATGCCTTAGCTAATTTGATTGAAGAATGTGAAGGTAATTTTTTATTTTTATATGTCATTGTTATAAGTTAATTATTAATTTTAATGCATTTATTAATTAATATTTACAGGACTTGATAAAATCGAACAACTTCAAAATCATGAAAGTGTTGAAATTTACAAAGTTGCATTTGATATCATTGAGAGATATTTCTCAGAGGTAATATATAGCATGCAATGCATTGATAATTTTTATAATTTTTATTTTTATTTTAGGAATCATCTTCACCTACACAGCCTCCATCATGCTTTGAATTTAATCCAGCTACTACAAACACTCAGTTTAAATTTTAGTTTTTTTTTTACTATCATTATTATTATTTTCAATATTGAATTAGCGCGACTACCTTGGACAATAAAATATTGTACCTGTGATTTTTTTTAAATCATTCGCGTTGCTTTATATCCAATTTGAATCAATTCATACTAATTCAATTAAAAATTATTATTTTTTCACATCCATTTTTAAATTGATATTGAATCAATTTGTTAATTTAACCTTGGGCAGAACTCTGAAAAAAGAAGGGAGAAATTGAGCTTTTATTGAAAATAAATTGTTAACCATATTATTGTGTATCTAATATATAAAAATATTTTTTCAATTTTATATTGTGTACATTATGTGGTTAATAATTTATTAACCACAATTTGTTGATAAAATTGATGTTGGCCATTTTATTCTAGTTTTGAGTATTTCTTGTATCTAAATAGATCAATTTATTTTCATAGTAAAATATATTTGATGTTCTTTTGGCTCCTGTGAATTTAATAATAAATTTAAACTAAATGCTGTTAGAATTTTACTATTCATTTAAAATGTTATACATTTTAAATATTTTTACACCACATATGAAATCTAAGTTTATTTGTTTGATTAATTACTTGACATCAAATTATTGTCAAATTTAAATATTGGAATCGATTAACTGTTAAGCACTGTACCATGGAATATTATTTGTATTATTATTTAGTCCATTGGTATTAACTTGTTTAGAATATAACCTCAGATAATATCATACATAAAATTGACTATAATATTTTAATGCACGTGGAATGTATTAATTTTGCTAATTTTTTTTTTCTTAATCATACTGACATTTTAACTTTTTAATTACAATTTGTATCTTAAAATTTAATAGCATAATCTTATATCAATGGAACATTTAAATTATTACTATATAAATAACATAACTTTTGTTTCATTAATTTATACTTTGAAAAATTTGATATCAAATATAATTGTTTAATATGTTAAACTTGATTATTTTTACTATGAGCTCATAGATGTTTTATTTATGATCATAGAGTGCTTTTAATTTTAATGATATTGGCTATTTAAAAGTTGTGAACTTATTTGCTACTTTAATTGATAATTTTTTATATACACATATTATGTTATGTTCAGCTCAATTTCACCCTTTTTAATTGTACATCTATTATGTTATACCCGTGATAATTTTTTAATGTATTTAGTATTGTTATTAAATCTACATATTATAGAATTTTTTCATTAAAACATAATTTAATTTTACTTCCAGTCACAATTAATAAATGTAATTCAGATGTAAAATATATTAAACCTATTATTTATATGCAAATTTGTTGAGTGAGCATTAAAAGTTAAATAGCTTTATCTTCACATTTACAATTTTATGTAAATTAAAAAATACCATGACAATATTGTATGTTTAACTATACTAGTTTACTTATTATAATAATATGAATTTAAAGTGCTATGTGTAATAACTTAAAGACATCTTGTACATTGACAATTATTAGGCTGAAGTACTCGTTTTGTTTTCCCTTCGATCATTGACACTTTGCTCCCAGATGGAAACTTTATGATAAGATCTAACGAACCTTCGTTTATTTCAATATAATTTAAATAATTGTTTGTTTCAATCATTATGTTATTATTGATGTTTAACTTGTTATCAATTTTTTTTTTTGTAACTGTGCTTTTTATCTGGCTCTGTCTAGACTTGTTCAATACTTGATGTTTCGTATTTTTAACAACCTGTGACAAAAATTAAATTATTTTCATTTAAACATATTTTTATATTCAGTTCAAACAATTTATAATTTACCCCATCATTATGGATGGATAAGCTCCGTAATTTTTTTGATAATTTTTTTTTTGGTGGATCCCATGGTATTCTTTCCTCAGGTATGTTGGTCTAATTATTAACATAACACAATATGATTATTAACTTAATATATTTATGTTCTGTATACAATTATTTTCACCTTGGAAATTGACAAATTTGGATTACATGCAATGCACCTTTCATTTTTTACTTCAGTTTGTACTTTACCAGACTCTGACGATTCTTCAATATCAACAGTTAGTTTGTTATTACTTTTTGTAAATAAATTAACTCTATGAAAAAACCTAATAAATCAAATTAATTAAAATGTGCACTTGTATGTAAATGTATTTTATGTTAATTATATTCAAAAGTAAAGAGTGTTACCCTATTATTATTTTCAATTAATACCGCTCATTGTTTAATTCAGCACTATTTAATATTTTGTACTACCTCGTAACATTCTTTTTACCAGTAATCACTCCCATTTAAATTGACTTATTAGGTCAGTTCACAATTATTTTGATATTATGTACATCTCCATAAAAACTATTTTACCCATTATGATTTTATGTTCTTTACTGTGTAGGAAATAAGATAATTAAAAAAATATGCATATGATCATACTTTTCTATTTTGTCGTGATCTAAATTACAAATTTTATTTTAAGATTTATCTTTTTTCTTGGGAACTGAAATTTATATGTTGTAAATAATATTGAATAATGTAAAATATCGCTGTTCGATATAAAATATAATATTATACCTATAATCTAAATGTATAAAATATATTATAGTATTATCATACAATTATACTATCCAGTATCTACAAAATAGTCAAATAAGTACCTTATTTAGTATGTAATGTAATGTTTCTATTGAATAATTCTCAGTTGATACAAATATACAATTTTAAATGCTATAAAGTATTTTCTACATTTTTAATAATAATAAAAAAAATTGCTCATGAATGACAATTGTTAATATAATTTTCCTTATACAATATTTTAACATCTAGAAATAATTTATTATTTTTGTGATACTTATAAAAAAGAAATATTAAATGCTGATTTCATTGAGCTTAGGTCATATTGGCATTTTGTCATTAAATCTTTAATAGTTTAACAAAACTCAAGGTTATATAGGTACTTTTAGTATACTCCATGTACTATTATTACAATCCTACTACTACTAATAGTAATTGTCCATTGTATATATCTAGCTCCCTAACTATCACTAATAAGTAGCAATATTCTTGTTTTCATTTGTGTACAACACAGAGTATACTTTAGTAGTTTTTTATTGTTTAAGAATTATAGGTAAGTAATGAATCAATGTACATACTTGGGTTGTTCATAATCCCAACGGTTGTCTACTCGTCTGGTGCTCATTATTTCACTCAAGTGTCGCCATAAAATACCGTTGTTCAATAATATTTGTGTACACCTCTCTCTTTCTTTTTGGTATTTCTTTGTCTTCAGTACTATATGCTGCCACTCCTGTGGTGGCGTCGTATCCACCCTCGCGGTGGCTGACTTGAGCTGAAGTATTCACAAAAAGCATTTAAAAATAAACCTTAAATTATGTTTTACTAAAGCTTAATTAAAACGTAATGGGCCACTAAATAATATTCAAAAGACCATATTAATTTACGATTGATTCATTTTAATGTTTAGTGATTTATAATTGTATATGCTACCCAGGACTCGGCATAATTGTAAATATAAGTATCTAAGTGCCAACTTATATAAAAATTATAAAAAATATTGTATGATACTTGTTCCATGAGAAGTAAATTTATTTTGTCATGATAGCTATGATGATCTGGATGCGCGTTTTTTATTGCCTTAATCATATTAGCCTATATATTATTATAATCAACATAATTTTTATTAACTGTAACATACTTTTATTCATACGAATAGAAAAAAGTAAAGCTCATAATTAAACATTTTAAATTATTGATTATATTAATACAGTGTGAAAGGTCTGGAAGTCTAGGAATCCTTTACAATTTGTCCATTCCTAGAAATATTGGTTATGTTAAAAAACATTGTGGCTAAATAATATATAATACCAGGAGTATTTCTTTTCATTAACTTTTAAAACATTGAACATTATTAATAAATTATTATCAATAATGTAATTACTCAAGTATTAAACATAAATGTATTAGGTATAAAATGTTAAGCCACTAAAACCAATTAGGTTTATTTTCAAAAACAGTATTGTAAAGAAGTGTTCAGTACGGAATCGAAAAGTAATACATGATAAATTATAGGAAACACATATACATATCTAATATTTATGTAATATACTATGTAAGAATTCGACGTAGAGGGCAATTAAAAGCACTCACTTTGACTTTATGCTGATGATATAATCTTTGCTGAAAAGGCTTCACAAATAATTCTTCTTTACGTGTCAACATTTTTCTGAACGTGTAAACAAGATATTAGTAAATATTATTTTTTTTTATTATTATTATTATTTGCTATTTTATTATAATTGTATACTGATATACTGGTAGAGCTATTATAATTATTCAAACATCATACCGAGCAAATAATAGGTGCCTGCAGTTAATGCGCATAAAGTTATACAAATTTAACTTAGTACGAGCAAATGTCTATGAATTTATTTATTTTTTAAAAATTCCTGTTTAAACAACTGTTTAATATCACACTACATTCACATGTGATGTTTGTCCTACATAATATACATACCTACAACACGGCAAATTTGCATTCAGAAAAATCAAATTTATGGTGTTAGCTTTAATTTTAGATTAAATTTACCTATTATCAGACTTAATAGTACGAATATTATCTAGGCCGCCACATAAATTTTTATCGATATCATTATGATTATTACATAGTGAATTGTACCTATCACACCTATGTAAAATATTACAACTTTAAGATGCTCATAACTTACTTTAAAATATTATAATATCAATAAAAGCCCGTGCGCTGGCTGGCCTAGATAATATTTTTATCTTTAAGTTTGATAAATGATATTGGGTAAATTTACTATAATATTAAAGCTAAGAACAAAGCGAATTCTATTAAACGGAAATTTGCTATGTTGTACGCATGGCTAAATAGGTACTCGTTTAGCTGTAGTTGTACGCATATGTAAGACGGGGACAGCGCACGCGGGTGAGATGCCCTCCAAATAATATTAATCGTACAGGTCATCTAAACGATTAAGCATAAACTGGAAGACACCAACACGCAGTCGCGGTACCTATACCACATTACTAATAAACACAAATCTGTTTGAACTTTTAGAACGGACAAAATGAAACGTTATTTGAACGCAATCGATCGGAGTAGAAAAATGTCTACGTGCGCGTCGACAGGATTTACAAAACGTGTAAACATAATACGCGAGTAGGTAGGTAAATCAAATGTAATATCTAATTGGTAATGATATATACGCTAACATCGAATACCGGTCGCCGATGTAACAATACGATAACTGTTGTGGACGAAGATACACGACGACGATAGACTGTATTGACGACGCGTGTAGATGCAGAGACCTGGCCGGGTTGCAGCAGCTATACGAGTGTTTAGAAAACGAACGTATCGCCCGTTAGGTCGATAAGTCTCTATGGTAACTATATATACATTGATACCCAACATATATATATATATATATATATATTTGATTATACTTATATCTGTATTATACATGTGTGTGTTTTTTTTTGGTTTTCCCGTCGGATAGTACATTTTCCGGGTTTCCCGGATATCTAGTTCAAGTGCTTCGGCTCTCTTTGGAATTCGGATAACCGATTCGTGTCGGACGGCAAAACACTCGTCTGGGTGACTGGGTCTTGCGGGCTCCGAGTACACCTAACCTATTACCTAATGAGTCATGAGGTTTTCGCAGATTTGATTTTTACGGGCGATTATCGCGGCGCTATCTTATGGTCAGTTTACGATATAAACGTATGGCGCCCGGTACATCGTATTGAAACGTAATCGAATGCCCATTTGATAGACAGTCGCCTGGTTTTGGTCACCCTATCCTTACACCCGTTTTTATACGGGCGATTTGCCGGGTGAAACACGATTTTCCTTTTTTCGCAACTCGTTACACGATTTCGGATAGCCGCTATTTGGAGAAAAAGATATTGTTTTGTACCGCCTAAAAAAAAAAAAAAATCACACCATAGTGGAACACGATTTTTATAGACACAGCCTGCCGAGTCCACAGATCGACAGCTCTATGATCGGTTTATCGTCCGAATGTCTCGTCGTCTCGTGTGAGCAGCAGCGACTGCGCCACGACTTAAGATTGTACACGATAGATAGGCAAGTTTCGAGTTCAACATTTTTTTAATATAGATACTTACACATTAGATACCCTACATATTATACTTTATACTCGTCGCTGAATGTTTCTACTTTTAAAATTTTTCGTGTTACAAACACGACGTCGTATTTCTATATAGTCTAATAGAATATTAAGATTACAAAAAAACATTGTTTAAATCGAAAACTATACTACAGTATTAGACATGTCGTATAAAATAAAATAGAAAGCGCCTAATATAATTGTAATATGTTTTTGTAATTTTTTATAATCATTACAAATTTATAAACCATTTTATTAATAATAAGCATTAATATTCAATTAAAGAGGTCAGAATTCCCACATTACCTATCGAAGTATTATTTATAAAATTGGTAACACTTGTCAGCAAACGTGCAGTTTTCGAGGATCCATAGTATAGTCGTGTTGTAACCGTCCGCAATAATCGTGTATCACCTACCCAATAAAATATCAATATCATGCTGTATTGGATTATTATTATTGGATTCTCGCTATTGTCGAATATTACTGTCCGATAATACTCCAGCATTTGTACGATACACATTCCTATGCAATAGCCAATAACTTTATCTGACAAATAACTTACTTATACAATATGACTGGTATACATTTCATGTTCCAGCGAATAATATTTTTAAATTACAATAAAACTACTAAATTCGTTATTCTTCGTTTAGATACCTACCTAATTTCGTTAAAATTTTAACTTCAAATGTCTACGAAGGAAAGTTGTATATAAATATTTTGTAGAATTTTTGATTGCAGTATGAATTATTCATAAAAGGAACCAATGTTAAATTTTCAAGCCTTTGCTATACAAATAGAATATGTAATACATTTTTTGCATATTTTTGTGATTTTGACAAATTTCATCTCTAAATACTTATTAAGATTAATCGCGTAATTTAATATTTTAATTTTTTTAATAGCCGTGAAAGAAATTTATAGGGAACTTTATATTAAATTTTCAAGCATTTTGATCGAGCGAAAATTGTTTAATTTATTAATATATATATAGAATAAAAACTAAGATAGGTTAGGTATATTGAGAGCGTTAAATGTCTATAAATATCGAAAAAACATTTATCTACAACATAGATAAGTACATATAAATATATTATTTATAATGAAATAGTTTGGACTCCGGAGGTAAATATATCAATATTATAAATGTATAAACATTTAAAACAATAAAATATAGCATAGTTCATAATAAATGTTGAACATGACAACATTGACAACACAAGGTTAGTATAGAATGGTACTAGTAATGTGTGTACATCTATTTAATTAAGTTTCATTTTACGAGTGACAAATGAGAGAATAATAAGTATCATTTTACTAATACTTATTGATACTTACTGTGTGAAGAAAAAAACCATTGGTAGTTAAAAAATAATATTGAATACTTACAATATTTTAGTAAAATGGGTTGTGGACAGAATTCCACTAAGTATAATTTTTTGAATTTTATAATTTATAATTTACTTCAAATTTAATCTCGTAAATCGTAATAAATTAATAAATACCTACCATCATTGAGGTGAATGAAAATTAAAATATAAAATTCTGTATGCAGGTTATGAACAAATATCATCCAGAGATTTTATAGTTAATTAGATAAAATAAATTAACAAGACTTTTTATTTTAACGATTTCAAATTTTTAAACATAAATATTTTAAGTATTTTATTTTGTGAACATTCTAAATGTTTGAACTAAATTTAATAAATGGTTATAAAAAAAAAAATCGTGCTTGTGCATCTTTAGTATTTTTTAAAAGTTATGATTAAAAAATCATGAGGAATCTTGAAATGAATTTTCAAGTTTTTTGACAGAGAAATTGTTCAATTGACATTTATAGAAAATAAAACTAAATCGAAAATGTCAAATGTTTATGAATACCTAGTTAAAAAAGAGTTAAAATAGTTTAAAATCATATTATCTAACCATGTACCTATAGGAACAGTGGCGTAATCACTGGGGAATTAGGTATAATACCCCTCATGAACTTTTTTGTTGTAAAAACTGCTTAATTACATCTATGTATTGATTTAATTATAAACATTATTATGTATAGTTTATATTTTATAGAAATAATAAAAAAATCTCTAATCCCCTGTGCTAGCTGTACATAAATATTTCGTAATAAACGTAATAATCTACTATATAATATTGTAGTGTGGAAGTGGTACAAAAATATACCACCGAGTGATTAAGTAATATTTTATCGCGGATCGACGACACTCATTAGATTATTTTATCTAGATTAATGAAGTCTATAACAATAATGTATGCCTTAAAAATAACTTAACTATGGATTTGTACACGTTATCGGAATTTTCGTAACGGTTGTCCATCGTCATTTGGTTATAGTCGAAAATCGGCAGTGTCATTCCGCATTCGTGTGAAATCTAAACGAGTTTTGTTATTTAATACTTACTATATTTACTCGTCTCTAAAAGAAAATAATAATAACAGTGTTTGAACATTTAAAATCTCAAAAAATGAAAGTTAATAAGAAAAAGATAAAGATGTAAATATTACAAATACACATTTTTCTTGTTTAAAAAAATAAAATCGTTCTAATAATAAAAGAGAATAATGTGACGATTGTGTAAGTACCTACTTTGATTAATTTAAATTTTGTTTTGTATTTGTAATTTGTACATTGTATAGGCTTATCTAAATAAAAAAAAAGCAATGACCTAGAGATACAGATTAATGTATTGTATTACGTATTGTCAGAAGATTAGCCTTATTATGTTCAATAACATCAAAACAAAACAAGTAATAATTTATTTTATTTAGATTCTAGAATATTATTTAGTAGTTAGTTATAATCTGGGTGGAGATGTTTAAAATATTTTGTTTTAAACTCGTGTTAAACATTTAAATTAATCAAACATGGTTTTGTTTAAAATAAATGATTTAAGCAGCATAAACAACTGAAAAAAAATCAATAATTATTCGCCTTAGTAGCTAGTACTTACCAATACTAGGAACTAGTTACTTTTATTTAATATTATTCTATTTAAACAAACAAATGTATAATATATAGAATCAAGAATATTGAATATTAAATAATTATTTATATTATATTATTATTTATTAAAGTATCTACTTAAATAATAGTCATTCACGTTATATACTAGAAAGAATTTTACTAATTTAATTTTCCAATTTTATACCTATGTAATTCCTTAGTTTAATATTTTATGTTTATTTTCGTATATTTTATTTTATAACACAATCAAAAATGATAAATGTATTATTTAATCATAATTCATAACACCAGTCTACGCGACTTTATTAAGATTTCATAATAATAATATAGTAAAAATGAAATACAAATAAAATATAATACCTATTTTATAATTATTAGTTATATAAAATGTAAAAAAAATTTACCTACCTCCCTTCATAAACATTAATCACAACGTCAATAAAAATGTTCAATCATTGATATTTTCATACTTAATAAATACCTAGCGTAATGAATACACAATAAGAGTGAGAATAAAAAAAAAAAATTATACTCGATAATTAGGAATTTGTACAAAAATGAAATCAATCAAAAATAGATTATGAATTTCAATGATACAAAGTCGGCTACCAAATTTCGTCCTTTAACTATTGAAAGTGACATATCATTAGACTTTTCTCAAGTTATTGGACTATATTTGCAGGAACGAAATTTCAAAGAGTATTAATGTAATGCAATTATTAGGGCTGTGAATTTGTAAGAAAGTGCATTTTTTTTGGTATAAAACGTAATGCTTTGTAAGTATATAATTTGAATTATGAAACAACAAATCTATACAAAACTTTCATTTAGCATTTTTTAACGTTTTTATTTTTTTAAGTTATTTCTTTTGCCTTTTTAGGTCATATATTTTCCTTTTTTAGTTAATTTTTTGGTATTTTTAATTAAATTCCATTAATTTAACATCTTTGAAAACCTTTTAATGTTTCTTGTAAATAGCATTATTAAAGAATCAATAAATTTCAAAATCAAAATCAAAATTCAAATTAAATCATCTTTTTATTAAATAAATACATTTTTATATATATAATATACTAATATCAATATAAATATAAAAATTAAAAATCATTTTAAATGCATCTGGTACTATAATTTTAACATTTTTTAAGGGTATTTAGTGCATCAAATTCACAGCTCTAATAATTATAATTTAACATAATTAACTAATTTTATTGTATTATTTTTTTTGCAATTAGTTATTTTAATAAAATTCAACTATACAATAAAATATTTTTTTTGCAGTAAATTTGAATATATTATTATTACGTGAAATTGAAAAATAATAGCCATTGTCTATTGCTAAAGAACTAAGGATGGGGGACAAGGCCTCTACATTCAGCATTAGATGTGATATGTAGGGTGTATATAACAATTATTGACAAATAATAAAATATAGTAAAAACAGTAAATACGATAATATTATACATTATTCATTTTATATATATTATACCTACATAAATTGTATTAAATATACTCAAAAGCGATAACATAATTGTAGATATTTTATAAAAAAGACAGACGTATGTTGATAATATTAACTTTTGGACTTCGTTTTCATTATTTCTCTATTTTAGTTCTGGATATGTATAATAATAATAAAAAAAATGTTTGGTCAATACAGTTTCTGTTATGTTGTTCGCTTTATCTGAACCCTAATGGTTACACACTTATAATACATAGCAAGCTCAACTATAACTATTACTGTACATAGAGTCCACAATGATTCTCAACTTGGAATTTACAAAATATATTTTGAGGACGCAATACCTACTATAGGTACTATTTTAGGCAGTATTGTACGATTGAGAATATGTTTTACATTTTTAGTAACACAATTGAGAATGATTATCAGTAAATCGAAGAAATAATATTTTGTACCTTATATTCAAACGATCGAGAACGATTTTTTTATTATTTATCTAAATTTTTAGTAAGTATCTTCCTACACATGTCGTGATTTCTGTTTTTAAGGAAACTCAACCACAGACTGTGACAATAATGAAATCAATAGAAATAACATTTTTTCGCATAGGAAAAACGGTTTTGGTCGTGTTTAGGGTGGGGTGGGGGTGTACAGAATTGTGTTGTTTTACTTGTACAATACAAATTGTATATAATATTGTTGAAGTTTGTTATTAAAATTCGAAAGTGGTAGTGTTGGCGAACGGACCTAATTATACCTAAGTATTTTCTCAAAACGGGCACATGTTGCCATGATGGCTAGTATAGGTTTGAAGAAGTGTTGTATTAATTTTTCACTTAATATCATGAAATGATTAAAATTAAAGTAATATGTAATATGTTAAAAATATTAAAATATTATAATGTTTATTTCGGACATAATATTATCGATCTTATTATTAATATTATTTATTATTACCTGTATCTATAAGATTAGTTGGTACATAAAGATTCTATGTATTATGTAACAAATATGAAAAATATAATTGTTTTTTTAAATGGATTTTATTTAAAAATAGTTACGATTGTAAAAATAATAGAGAATAAGCAAACATACGAGTATATGATGATCATATGTCGAAGTGTACATATTATCATATAAAGAATTGTTTCCTTTTATTTATGAAAAATAATTTAACAAAAACATAACTGTTGAAACTATAAAAAAGAAATATTATACAGAATATAACAACGTATAATAGAATATTTAGTATTTTAGTACTACTGAAGTATATAAATAATAATATACATAAAACAATATATTATATGTTATTAATAATTAAAATACAATAATAATATTACCATAAACTTTTATAAAATAAATGTATCAGAGATATTTTTGGTAGGTGGATTTATTATTATATTTTAATTTAAAATGTTTTCATGATAAACTTATAAAAACATGTAAATGTAAAAACAAATAAGGTTTAAGCTTGTAGGTAAATAAGGAACGTATACTGTTATTTATAAAATATTATTTAGAAGTAAATTCTAGGGAAATAATAGGAATCATAAAATATCGTGACTAAAAACTATATATAAATGTACATATAGATATTGTACAAATGATAAAAAAATAAACGAGTGACTACATTATAAATTTATAAGTACAGTTTTAACAAAAACGTAAGTTTAAAATTAATTTTGTTCGTGGCTATTCCAGTTTAAATGGTTGTATATCGTTGGCTCAACGTTATTTATTATACTCGAGTTAACCATATAAGTTACTAATTGGATTTTTTTTTACTCAAATTAACAGAGCATTAATACCTATATATACCTATTCAATTCTTATAAAAATTGAAATAATGATTATTAAAGGAATGCTTTTAAAAATCAAATCAAATTTACCATATTCGACGGTATATTTTATTATTAAAATACATCACTAATGAATAAATTGTAACTTTTAGTGTTTAGACTTAGAAATTACTTTTGATATTAATAATTTTTTAGTTAGATAAAAACTGTGAATTTCATAATATTTAAATTTAAAAAACATTTCTGGCCTATTAAAATGCGTTTTATTGTTTTATTTATCAAAGAATAAAATATCTATTTATAACTTTTTTTTACTTATTATAATTCATATTTTAACGAACCTATCAAAATCTCAATCTAACTATTTCCAAAATTACATATTGTTTAACTATTCAATTCTTGTATAACCTTTATTTTAATGATTCCCTAATCTCTAGTTTATGCATTGCAAACTTTGAGAGTGTGAGGTCACCATACGAAAAAAATATTTATTTTTTTAATTTTAAATTTAAATTTTATAAAAATAATTAAATGATGTAGAAATTAAATTAATTATCAGATTTAGGTACAACTTAAGTGCTTGACTATCAACTTATTGTGTGGGTATTGTTGTTACGTTAAAATTATATGATTACTAAATAATGTGAAAGCATGTGACATGTTTGTAAAATTATTCAATTCTTTACTTAAGTATTTGTAAATAATACTTATAAGGACGCTATCCTGACACATGTTGTCACCGCCTTACAAATATACAAACATAGTAAATTTATGTTCAGTAGAATCAATTGGCAATTGTGTGTTGTTAGCTATTTTGACCTATTATCAAATTTAAACGTAAGAAGATTATGTGTGCTCAAGTGTTTGATTTTTATGAAATTTTAATTTGTAAGCTAGAAATGAGCATTTTTAACTTGTACCTAATATTCACAATCCTCATATCTTGTTTAAAAATTAAAATATTGAAAGTAAAGTTAAAGTTTTAGACTTAAGTCTAAGTTTAAGCAAAGTTTACATTCTTATGTGTAATTTGGATGATAGGTCAATTCATTCTAGTGAATAAAGTGAATTGATGCATAATAAAGCAAAAAATTAACAAAATATTATGACTTTTTAATTATTTTAATTATTATATTTATATTAAAACTAGGTATGATAAAATATTAAGTGTTTATGAATAAGTGACTTTTACTTTATTATTATATTAATTAAAATTATGACAAAATATTATGTATTTTTTATTTAAGTATAATATATTTATCAATGTGTAATGTTGTCTTATTATATATAAGCCATGTACAATTATCTCAAGTTAAAACTTAAATATACCTTAAAAAGTATAAGAATAATACTCTAATTAATATGGAATAGGTATATAATAATAATTTTACCATAGCAGGTAGATTGGCGGAATTTTAATGGGAATCGAACCTTTTTTAAAGTGGCGGAAACTGGCGATGGTGGAATCGGTTATTTCACATTTTGGCGGAAACGGTACATACCCAGAACTAGGTTTATAAAACATTTAAAACAAAATTATTGTAATTGGATTGACTTTTATTCAGATATCACTATTACTCTAGTGCCTACCTTATAAATTGTATGTAGTATACGATATTATACATAATACAAATAAAATATTGTTTCTTACTGCTTTTTTCAAAATTATTATTCTAAATAAATCAATTAATTGTTGATATAATATTATAATAGAGTTCGATAAATCATGAACAAACGTATTTAACAAATATTACAGTTGCCAACTAGCAACTTGCAAGCTAAAATTTTGATTAAGAGGAGGTTATCGTTATACCCTCACATATGTGTTGTCTTTGTCTCACTAACATACAACATGGCAAATTTGCGTTCAGCAGAACCAATTGTGTGTTTTTAGCTTTAATACTAAAATGAATTGACCTATCATCCAAATTACACATAAGAACGTAAACTTTGCTTAAACTTAGACTTAAGTCTAAAACTTTAACTTTACTTTCAATATTTTAATTTTTAAACAAGATATGAGGATTGTGAATATTAGGTACAAGTTAAAAATGCTCATTTCTAGTTTACAAATTAAAATTTCATAAAAATTCAACACTTGAGCACACATAATCTTCTTACGTTTAAATTTGATAATAGGTCAAAATAGCTAACAACACACAATTGCCAATTGATTCTACTGAACATAAATTTACTATGTTTGTATATTTGTAAGGAGGTGAATAAATACACAAACGTTAAGAGCTAACAATCGAAGAATTATATTTATCACACATCAGTTCATATTAGATGTCACATTATTATATCTCGAGTTAATCATTTTTTTAACGTAATATTTGAATTTTTATCTCATTAATTGTAGGTAGACATTTGATTTAATTTTTAGGGGCTAGAGTAAACCTATGTAAAGTAAGCCGCAGTGACTACGTTCCCACACACCCTATTAAAAATATTAGTAAAATCAGTGGCGTAGAAATAGGGGCAGAGGGCTATGCCCCACCACCATCCGCTGTATCATCTTAATACAAAAACTGTTATTGTTAATTGTTGATTATATTTTTTTGTATTTTATGTTCCTCCCTCCATTTTAAAATCCTGGCTACGTCACTGAATAAAATTTTTATAAAAAACATTTGCCCTAAATTAATCTTCTGTAGTAGACTGGTTTATATTATTGTTACATGAATTAAATATATTATACTGATCACTAGGGAACAGATTTTATCGTTAATACAAATATTTTTTGGTATGAAATACTTTAAATCTGATAAAAAATGTGTACGATTTAGATCATTCTAATTGAAATAAACTCAAATTTATTTTACACATTTTTACATATTTAGGTATAAATACATATTTTTTGATATTTTCGTAATTTTTAATTTTTTCATTGATTTTAGACGACGTTTAACATCATCAGCTTCGTCTAAAACAACAAGATATGTAATTTTTAACAGAGATATTATAATAGGAAAAATTCAACAAGGATCACTGGAAATTAAATTTATTCTTTCTGGTATAGTGAATAATAATTATACTCCCATCACATCTGTTGATGTGGAGCGGTCTTTTATTCAATACAAAAGTATTCTTCGACCAAACTGTCTTAATTTTTTATTTGCAAACCTACAACAATAAGTTGTATCTTATTCTCTTGTTCCGGAATAATATTCTTAATTTTAAATACCTAATACATCATTTTTATTACTTTTATTTAATATTTATAATATTTATTTTTTTGTAATTTTCAAAACTTATACATTTTTTCAATATTTACATATTTTAAATTTTAAGAAAAATTGGCACATATATTGATTTTTTTATTACAATAAGATGCATTCCCTACTGATCACTATAGTTGATATGTTGACCTTGACAATACAATATTTTATACAATTTAGCCCCGTTCTTTTTCTTTTCAATCCTACAATGTCATTAAAACATGATATATTGAAACATTAATTTCATATAATAAGTGGAGTGTATAAAAGATTTAATATTTTAATCAGTATCTGTTAGTTGAATATTTTACAATTTTTAAATAATAGTATACAAAAAAGATAATTATCAAAACAAATAACGGTAATAATAACATTACGAATAGTTTTAATTTTGGAGCGTCTATTCAAATTTCTGGAGGACTAAATCCACTAAGCCCCCTCCCCTGATGTCTACTTATATATTGATGAATTTTTTTTTAATTTGGCGGATTAAATTCCGTAAATCTCCCACTCTATGCTTATGATTCCACCAAAAACATGTTTACTCCATCCATTTAAAATACTTACTACTGTTATTAATTATTAATAATAACTTTTATTCACTAAACTAAATATGTAGGTACATTAACTACGACAATCCATCATATAAATATTAAATATTGTACATGAATTAGTGGTCACCACCAGTTGCCGTACCGTAAATTGGTAGTGGTAACTTCGTCGTCGTCGACGTATGTCCAATATTATTGGGGCCTTGGGATACGTTAACCGTCATGTGAAATTCGTTGGATTTGTATAGATGTTCTGAATAAATTTCCCGCATTCGACACACATACACCCGTGCGTGCCACCCTACCATACAGAGATTGTAGCTGTACGCGAACATAATACAGCATCGTATTGTTGGGTTTAAAATAATCGTTCGGCGCACTAATGGAAGATTTGAATAGCAGCTGAAACGGCCGGGTGCTGTACGACCGATAGAAAATTGTGAATTCACCCGATTATAATCTTCCCACCCTACGACCAAAGCAATCCGTTGCCACCGTTAGTGACGATTGACGGGCGGGGAGGGGGGAGGCAGGGCGCTGACGTATTTGGTCGCGCACGCGCTCTCTGAATTTTTGGAACAGGCCGTTCTCGGCCCCTCGTCGTTCCAACGACAACGTTAAAATCCATTTCTCAGACCATCAATATTCGATAAATACAAGCGACCGGAGAGTGTGCGATAGTGCGATGTTGCCGGACCCGACTATCTGATCAGATGTTTGTGGACAGGGCTGGTTTGACTAAAACGACTGTGATACCATATCGCTGCGGTGTATCGCGCAGAATGAGATCATGGCAACGGTGGCTCACCCACCTGCTGTGACATTCAGCCCGAACCCAACTCGCTTACCTTTCCCACCTCATCGACGACCCGACCCATTTGCCTGTTGCTGCGTCACACCGAGACCCGCGCCCGAACACTTTATCGTCGAACACACGACTGAACGCACGTATCACGTTGATACCAACTTGGACGTCCACCATCACCGTCTTCGAATCATACTACATACAGACAAACACTAGGTAAAACGATGATGAAATTATTATGATTATTATAGTTGATAAGTTTGTTTTTACGTCGCTCCCGCTCTGAGTGAAAATGAAAACGCCTTGCGACTGACTCCCTACGTATGCTTACTTGTTGATCGGTAACAAGCGGGTCTTTACATTTTTGAAAATCCGTACCAGGTGCCATATTATACCTATATATTATTACGCGATCGTTGCTAAACGACAAATTCTTAAATTTAAAGAACCGATTCGTTTCGCCTCTAAAATGAAGACTATGCTTTTTTTTAGGCACCATTCTAGTTATTTAATATACGTTTCGAACCCAATCTATTTATCTATTGAACAATTATTATTTTGATTATGCTATAAGTCATTAGTAAATATTAAATGTAAATATTACAATTTATAGGATTTCAAACACAACTAGAATAATATCAATTATTATGATAGTAATGTTAAGTCCTAAAACGATAAAAGTTAAATTTTTAAAAACTGTCAATTGAAATAATCAATAGAGGATTCTTGATGACTATTTGATTTAAAAATATACTATAATTGTGTTGTATTCTTTTATTTATGATACATTTTAATAAATAAAACAAATATTATATAGTGTATACTCATTATAGTTATCTAGTTAATACTATATTAAATATTAATGTATTGCACAATCCTTTATGTATTCATTTATAATGAATAATTGAATAATATTTGTTTCATTATTGAATCAATCATTAAAGAACATGCATCTATCACATTTAAATATCTCAGAGAAATATCAATTATTTAGGTAAACATGTAGTGGATAAGAATAATACACAAAATCATAATATGATGCCAAATTCTGTGATACAACAGCCGCAAAAGTTTGTTGAAAAAAAAATTTGTTTGGTTGAAAAATAGAAATAATAGAAATTCGTCATTAACAATGAATGACGTATTGAATAACTATATTGGTAGTCAAAATTCAGAGAATAGTTTCTCCACGTCTAGCCATAATTTTCCCCCATAATCTAATTATCAGCTAAAATTGAACTGTAATAATAAAATACATCCTAATTTGAATAAATCAAACTTTCCTTTCATTAATAAACACAATGAATTCGACAATAGACCAAGGAATGATATTAATGGCAAAAATTCTAACACTGTGTCTAGTGTGCCTGCAGGAAGATCTTATGGTAAACATTCTCTATTTAAAAATATGGTCATATGTTTAGTTGTAAATTATTCGTTTTATTTTTATGCATTTATTTTTAATAATTATTTTATATTTTTTTAGTAAAAGCTATGAAAACATTAAATTTAAATGGAGATGAATTTAAAATGAGAAATAAGGATTTTCCAGCATTACCTGGGTCTCCAATGCAAATGCAAAATGTCGGTAGTGCTCAATCTTCTATGGCAGATTTTAACGAACAGAGTACAACAAGTACTGATTCTGGGGTGTTGAATGATGATAATATGGAGCAATACATTCACTTTAAATCAAGGCATTTTAGCAGAAGTCAATTAAATACAGACTTCCATATGAATGGCATTACTGTACCAATTGCACCAGGAATTAAAATTGATGATGGTCTCATACATATCATTTTTATACTTTTTTTTATGAATTAATAAATACATTTTTATTATTTAGATAAGGTTACCAACATACCTAGCAGTATGCTAAGTGATCAATTTGGAATTGTTGGCTTTCTGGTTTCTTTAAAAGCTAGAGAGGATGATCCTGGTTTAGTAACATTAGTTTATGGAGAAGATTTGACAGCACATGGTATAAACATGAGTTCCTCTGAAAACATTTATCCGGCATTTGCAGGTCCATTTCAAAATTCTCCATTAGGACCACATAATGTTGATTTTGATTTACCACCAGAATACAGAGTTCATGACAAAATCAAGTAAAAAAATAAAATGTTAAAATGTAAATATTTTATAGTGAATTAATTATTCACATTATTTAAATTTTAGGAATAACTTGGCTCCAATAAAGTTATCTAATTATCAGGAAGATTTATTGTTCTATCTATTTTATACTTTTTATGGAGACGAAAAACAGATGTCTGCTGCTAATGAATTGTTAGTAATAAAATATTTTTTTTTTTATAATACATATACAATATTATAATTCAATTGTAATTTGTTGCTATAGGCGTAAACGAGGTTGGTGTTACCATACAGGATATAAAGTATGGATCACTCCTGTGCCTGGAACTAGCACATTAGAAACAGAAAATAACATTAAATATGCCACATTTTATGTATTTGATCCGCAGTTGTGGTGCAAAGTGTTACGAGAATTAATATTCGATGAATGATCATACTGTTGGATGGATGTATTGCATATTATGCTATTTGCATACTGTCTGGTACATCAACAAGATAAGTTTAGTTTTAATAGACAAAACTATTTGATGTGTAAATGTCAATTAATGTTTTTTTTTTTACTAACGTGACCTTGCACAAAATCCGTCCAACATTTTATAATTATTGTTATTTCATATTCTTTTTTTTTTTTAAATTCATAATATAAATTTTGTAGTAAGTTTTATAGACATTTTATGATAAATATTTAGATAAATAATTGATATTCCTTAATAACATAATTTTTATTATAATAGTATTACTTTAATTTATTTAGCTGTGATTTTTTGAAAAAATTTTTTTTTACAATATTATGATTTTAATATATGTTTATATGTACATAATATGAAGTATTTTAATTTTGTAGTTTGTTAACACTAATAATTTAATAATTGTGGTAATATTATATATTTTTCACACACTGTAAGTTCAGATAAATATTAAACATTTTGGTGCATTGTACAATAAACTCATTTATACCTATAAACGTATGTTGTACATAAAATATCAAAGTAAAATAATAGGGATGATGAAAACAATTCTTTGGAATGATATACACAGATCACTTGCACAGGTAGTCTTTGATATTTGCATGCATTAAACGTTCTACAGTGATGTACCGGTGAATAATGGGAATAAAAAGGTATTAGTTTAATTTAAGATTAAGAGGACGTTACATCCATATATTGCGTTGTCTCTGTCTTATAAACGTACAATATAGTTAAAACCGTTTTACGCGAGTAAGAATACTTGGCCGTAGTCCAATCAATCAACCAAATTTTCACACTGGAAAGAGGAGATTTTGGACTGTGTAATACCGCTTATATTTTTTGATATCAGAACTACAAAAAAAGTTATTCAAGTTTGAAAACTACAAACTGTAATGGGTTTGAAACGATAATAACTTTTTCCGTATTAGTGATATAAAAAAAAAATTAAAAATTATGTTGCACAACCAATGTTTTTTTTTATAGAGTGAAAATTGGATTGTTTAACTTGGACTACAACCCTAGTGGTTCTTGTCCGCGTGAAACGGTTTTTACAATGTTATACGTCTGCAAGACGGAGACAACACATACGGATGTAGCATCCTCTTAAATACTTAATTTAAGCTGTTGAATTAACAACAGTCTAGTCTGGTGGGAGATCAACTTCAAAATTCTAGCAGTGGAGAATATTCGCATATCGAATAATGTTCACTGTCTTCGATCCGACTCGGTTAAAAGTTACGGGCTTCCATTAGTCGCGACAGTGTCAATGTATGGTGGAACGAGGAGATAGATGGACATTAAGCATTAGTGCACTACAGAACACGACAAATTAAATTTGTCACGCTACAGCCTACGAATACGACAACAGATTGTAACAATTATATACAACTGAAACGTAAACGTCGAAAACCGACCGAGCAATTGAACTGAAAACGCCGTCTTATTTATCAGTTATCACCAAGGATCCATCTTATACCATGGGACTGAGGTAGATATTATTGTATTATATTATTATAATGGACGAGAGGTGTCAACGTTTACAATCTTATACTATTTCAGTATTCACTATTGTGTAATGTCTATTGCGATGATAGTCCGAAAAAATTACGCCAGCTATAATGTATAAAGCTACAAGTGTTACAACTTATTTAACATAACTGTCACTGAAAGCTCTTAACCTGACAGTGCTCTACATTTTTATGGTTTGTAGTTTGTGTGGTGTGATTTAGTGGTATACTATTATACAGTTTTACATCAATAAGTATTATGCTGGGTTGCATGAAAGATTGATTAACTTAATGGTCCAATAAAATATGATCAATCACTAAATCTGAATTTGGGAACTGTTATTCGTTAGTTCAGTGGTGCTTTATTAAATATTTAGTGATTTTTTTAAATGATCCGTCATTGATGTTAATATTTGGAATAGCGTTCTACTTAAAAAATAATTTTTGTACTTTTAATTCATATATTTTATTGGTTTAGAAATATATACAATAACAACTATTAGTTGTCTATATTAATCTTAATTATTAAACTACATATTTTAATTTGTTAGGTATGTCATAACTTTATGAGCACCAACATACATTTTATTTTAATATTTGTATTCAATTTTTAGATCTTAAGTTCTATACAAGTGATCTTTAGTTTCATATAGTATATTTTGATCATGTCTTATCAAAATATATTTTTATTAATAGACAGATCTGCGCTGGTCTTCTTAATTTTAAAATTATTTATACTTTGTGACCATGTTATACAAATTCATATAATATATAAATATGAATCTATTAATAAACTATAAACCTTAGAAAAAAATTGTTATGTATATAATACAATAGGTGTTAAGAAATATAGGAAATAATGTACTTAATAAATCTGAAAGATGTAGTATCAAAGGCTGTTTGATTTCCTATTGTTCAAAAACTTTATTATGTTTAGAAAGACTAGAGTTATACTCTGGTAAAAACATTTAAGAGACATAATTAAACTATATAGATAGAAAAAAAATTATAAATATATAATATTATGTATAATGTATATTACACATAATGTTTAGAATAACTTATTTAAAAAGAGTATAGGTTGTGATGTATGAATAAGAAGACTCCAAGAGAATACTATAAGGTGATATGTGAATACTGTTATTATATATTATACATTTGATACTTATCTATAATGTATTTTCAATGTAATTTTATAACTGGTTAAGACTGGATTTGACGAAAATGAACATGATATAAGCAGGATTTTAAAGTGACAAATAATAGTGGTTTTAAATTTATAAATGATAAAATGTTTAAGGGAATTAATTGTTTTTCAATTTTAAATATAAACCATTGTAGCAAATCAAGGAAATAACAGACCATTAATTTAATTTATATAAAAAATGATAATGACTACAATACTTTATACTATATTATATTTTAATTATTGTTACATGTTCTAATAATCTTTATTACTTAATCTGTATTTACCCTTGGGAACTTGTCAGTGTAATATTATCAGGCATCGATCCATTCAACAAACTTGTTAGACATTGTTGAAAAACTTTCAAAATTGTTGGACTTTATTTTCCTTGGGGGCCAATTTAAACTCTGTTAAGGAAATTAAGAAATTAACACTAGTTCGGTATAAATTTAGTTTAGCGCCCACGCAGTTTTCTAAACTTTTTCTACCAGATAGATGAGGTTTTTTACGTTAAGAACGATAGTGCAATCAGAATTGAACGATCAAATTTAGTTTTTGAGTTATAACACTTTGAAGTAAATATGTTAAATAACTCATTAGAACGGCACACTATCTTAGTCTAATGTTACTGTGCTTATATTTTTATCCTGTATACCCGAGTTCGAATCTGTTCTCAGATACCTCCATTTTCGCATTTTTTTAAATGTTTTAAATGTTTTGTTTAGATGAATAGTAAAGCAAAACAAACCCTGTGGCCCCGGTGTTGCATAGCAAATCGATGGATATTTTTATTTTAATTGTCCGAGCGAGCGAGTGACCCCGCCGTCGTTAATTTTCTAGGTTTCTGAAAAAAAAATTCAAAAATTCGCGTGGACGCTAAACTAGATTTGTTCCACAGTTTTTTACTTGTTGATTAATATGCTGATTAAATTATTAAGTATTTCTTACATTTATTTTTTGTCAAATAGTACTTACTAGTTATTATAGTGTTTAATATTTCATAAAGATGAAATATAAATATAAATTCTTCATATTGTATCCTTTATATTGCTCAATTCTTCGTCCTTAGAGGATGCCACATCCTCATGTGTTGTTTTTGTCTTACAAAAAATGTAAAACATAACAAAAACGGCTTTGAGCGGAAAAAAACCGAGAAGTGTACAGTCGTAACTAAGAAACGAAATTTTCACCACATAAAAAAGATAACTTTGGCTGTAAAATAGGGTTTTCATTTTTTCTATATCGGAACTATAAAAAAAAGTTATTCATCTAGTTAAAAAATAATCGATTTTGAAACAACAAGAACTTTTTTCGAAAAGGTGTTATATTGATATCAAAAAAATAAAAACGATATCTAATGTTCTCAACTATATATTATATAAATTTGGAGTATTAACTATCGACTATCGAGTATCGTCCAATTCGTCATCACTACAACAGCCTCAATGGTTTTATCCCTCGCGTTTTTGCTATGTTGTATATGCATAAGAAGGTGACAACACATATGAATGTAGCGTACTAGCTTCCTCAAAAACCATCCATTATTTTTAGACTACATTTATATGTTATTGCATATTTTATTTAAATAATTATTTTATAACAAAAGTCATAGCAATAAATGTATTAAATGTATCTATTAACGTATTGAGTAATTAAAATACTTGGGTGTATTACGATTTATTGTATGCATCCATTATAATTATAAGCGATTTAAAACAATTTAAAGTATAATATTTGAATATTATATAGGTACCTAGGTCCTAGGTACACGATATAGGTCAATACATTAAACAACAAACCAATTATTTATATTTTTCAAGTTTACAGTTTTAAATAAAATATTAAATTTAAGGTTTGGCGGAAACAATATAGTCATCAGAGTTCATACAAAATTGTTGGAATTGATAAATATATATTATATTTAATATATTTAATGTACGTCATAGAGTAAATTCATCAGATGACTTTATTTTTGTACCTCTTCGGTATAGGATAATATTGTATTTTCTATATACATAGTATTTATTTTTCTTTCATTCCTCAGGGGTATTGTATTGTACCTACTCAGAATAAAACTTCACTATTTGGTTGTAACATTTTTATTTTTTAATCTTAATTCCAATTTATATAGTATACAACATAGGTACGTTATTTAATATTTATATTTATTGTATTTGTCGAGTGGAATAGGAATATTGAGAATAAGAGCAAGAAAATATTTTTAATACAAAATGCATCATACTATTATAACATTAAATTTAAGAACGCATACAGACAATAGGTCATACAAGTCGATTGACTGTCTTTATTCATATTGTATATGTGATGATACCTACTATAGGTATCATCTACTACCACTTCCATGGTAAAATAAATGTGCTTAATTAGCATTTATAATTACATACATATAAATATTATGTGACTATTTTTAATTATTGTGTGTACTATCTTACTAATTTATACAGGATGTTTTGTTTAATTTCAACACTTTCCCTTAAACAATACACCCTTATCTACATAATTTATTTTATTTATCTATATGTTTAATACTCTAATTAGTAATTCTTCACATCTCTCTGAATTTCTGAAGTCTTGGCCGAGGTATTGGCTTGGTTAAAATGTCAGCTAACTGTTCTTTATTGCTCACATTCTCTGGCAAAAACATTCTTTCATTAAATTTTTCTCAAATGCAATAATGATAGCAAACGTCAATATGCTTGGTTCGTTTATGGAACTCAGGGTTCTTTATTAATTTAATGACGTTTTTATTGTCTGCACGCAGAACAGATGTATCTCCCCGTGTCTGCAGAAGATCACTTGTAAATAGAATCAACTAAATGAGTTATTGAACTGCTTGATTCATTGCTATGTATTCTGCCTCACTAGTAGAAAGTGCTATCGATTTTTGTCTTTGTGAACACTATGTAACGATTCTATTTGTCATCAATCATCACGGAAATAGAAACTAATGCCGATCGTCTAGTAGTTGTACACCGGCATAGTCTGTATCCACGTAATTTGAGTTTCACGTTAGAATCATAAATTATACCATAGTTAATCGTTTCTTTTAAATATTTAAAAATACGTTCACCGCTTTCCGGTGTTTTTTTAGAAGCTCTTCTAAATATCGGCTGACAAAATGTACAGTAAATGTTATATTAAGTCTTGTCATTTAACTTAGATACAACAAACTTTCAATTTCTTCTCTGTATGATATTTTTTCCTACATGTAATGACTCAGACCAATTTCCACTTAAAGAGTGTTGAGAATCTATAGGAATGTGCATGGAATTGGTTCCTTTCATATTCAATTTTTCTAAGATTTTCTTGCAATAGGAAGATTGAAAATCAGATATCTGAACGTTTTTGATTCCTAGAAAATACTCAAGGTCACTTACTTTTGTCTCAAAATTGTTCTTTGGGCATCTCATCATCATATGCATCATTACGTCATCCGTTGCTGTTATGATCCTATCATTTACAAAAATTGCTATAGTTAATAATTGTTTATTTTTATTATTTACAATTACATAAAAGTCAGCCTTTGTTTTCTTCTGATCAAAATTTAACAGCATATATTTAAACTTTCTCATCCAATATCTGGGTACCTGTCTTAACCTATACCTACAAGTTACGTTGAAGTTTACACACTAATTTAGTTCTATCTTCATATTCCTTTGGTTGATTCATGTAAATTTCCTCTTCAAAGTCTCCACATGGAAAAAATTTTAATGTAAATTGTTAGAGTTTCAATTTAGTGTAGAGTCATACTTTACAACTGGACTGAATGTCTCTTTAAAACTTATTCTATGGACTACTCTGCTTTTTAACTATCAACTTAGATATCCATTTTCTTATGTTTAATGTTATATACCCAGCCAATGTTGACAACATTTTTTTTATTTGTAGGTAGATCAATTAACTTCTGCGTTTAATTTATCTGTAATAATAACATTTCTTCACTCATTGCTTCCTTCATTTATCATTATTTTCAGATATTTTTTAACATTTCACAATTTTCACTGTTACACATATAATTTAATTCTTATATTTATATATTTAAAAAAAATAGATTTGTTTAACATAAATAAAAATATTATATTTAATATTATCAACATGTGCTTAAATACATTTTAATACTACCCCTTTCAATTTTTGTAATTATGAATAACATTCTTCAAATACATTGTGAATACGAAGTAAAAGACAATGCTGAAACTCACATTGATATAGCTGACATTGATGCTTGGCTCTGTTAGATATACCGTATTTGAAACTTAACTTTTCGATTAATATTAGATATATATTCTTGATAGATTATCAATACAAATTAGAACGACTTTTTATCATCATTTTTTATTTCGACAGTTGTAAATATTATAATTAGGTTTTTGTTAACTTATTTTTAATTATTTAATTTTATGTTCTATTATTCAAATTTTTGTCACATGGAATAATGATTTGAATAGCATTAAAATAATAATTGATGAATGATAAGAGTTTTTATTTGACTTCTTAAATTTTTATAATATTATCGTTTATTTGTATTTTGTTTTTATCTATGTGTATCATATACCTCTTTAAATTTCTCATTAGTTTTAATATATTTTTTTCTTTTTGTTAATATATGTTTCATATATTTTATTATTTTATTACTACCTACCTATAATTAAATATTAAGGATAAAACATTAATTTAAATATACTAGATATTCATAATTTTTTCCTAGAATTTTAAGGTTTTCAACTTCTTAGTTAAAATTTGATAGTGATTTAATATTTAAACTAAGATGGAATATATTTATGTAAACCTATATTTTTATGATTTTTAGTAGTCTTAGAATTAAGATAGTTATTACAAAAACTATGTAGAATAATATTTTTGAGGGTTTGGAATAACATTGGTTTTTGTATTTATTTATTATTTCACTTTACATTCAACATAAAAAATAAAAATTGTTAGTTGATTTAAATAAATTTCAAATAGTTTTAAGATTATATTTAGATAAATTAAGATATCAAACCCTTAAAAATATTATTCTATTTAATTTTAGTTAAGGTCGTTATTATGGCTTGTCCATATTCCGTGTGGATTAGAGAGGGAAAACAAATAATGTTCTGACATCTTTTAATAAATTAAAAATATTTTAAAATTTAAAATTCGTCAAAGCAATTTTACAGTAATGTCTGATGATTATGATATAGATCAACCTTTATTTGTGATTGTTGCAATTCCCTTAATTCCTTACCACGTGCCCTTCCATACTTATTTTTCAACTTTTAAGAAATAGGTACCTATGCAATTATTTTAATAATAAATGTTGAGCTTAATAAAGAATTTATTTTAGGTACCTACGTGTTTTTCAACAAGTACCTATTGGCTACTAACGTGAAATCATATAAATGCCTTAATGTGTATATATTAGTCATAGATGCAAATATATATGCCATAGACTGTATATATTAGCCATAGATCCAAGTTGATATGCCATAGAGTGTATATATTAGCTTTATGTGGAAATATATATGCCTTACTAAGTCAGGGAAACTATATATGTATAAAAATAAAAAATAAAAATGTTTTATCTTATAATTTGTTTTAAGATCATATGTGAATTCGTTATTTAATATTTATACAATACTTTTATTTATTTATCGAAGGAATCTATCATATTATGTCATCATTTTTTTATTATGCTTGAAATATCTTAGTAGATATTGAATAATATTTTTATTTTCAAGAAAACTTCGGAATTGAAAACAGTAGGTACTAATAACGGTAAATAATAAATATCATTATTTTTTTTCGTTTATTATTTATCAATATCAAAAAAAAAAAAAAAAATAAAAAAATATATACATATGCTTACTTATTATCTGTTTTTTGTAAACCATAAGTTCAATATTTTTATAGGTGATAGCATTGTAAGTATGCCAAGTTACCAAGAAATACGTTTCGTAAAGTTATGAATAAAAGTATGAGTTTTTCTTTATTTTTTAGTGAATTTATTAGCATTTATCAATATTTTGTTTTTATTTTCTGCTCATACATTATTGCTTGTTGGTTCTGATTGACTTAATGTAGAATTTATAATTATGTCATTAGTTATTATAGGTAATTAGCTATGTATAAAATATTCTTTTAATATAGTCAAAGTTGATTTTATTGTACTATTAATAGAATAAAACCTTATACTTCATAATATATCAACAGATCGCGCCACATATTTCATAAAATAAATCGGAACACTGTCTCAAAACGAGCCAAACAAGGCGTTTTGTACTATTTTACTATCTCAACGTAGGAACGTTCGACCGCGGTCTGGTCATCATTATACATTTTTATGTAAATAAAATGTTGATAAGTTAATCGTATTCTAAAAAAATATTCTGTTATTACAAACGCGTATCTATTAAAAAAATAGTTATTTAGGCTATATCCTATATTATTATCTGTTATTATTCAAGGAAATTTTCAACTATTTTTTTAGAAAGTATATTATAGACTCAAAAATGTTTTTATATATTTATTTTTTTTTTTGCAGCGAGGACTTCATATCCCCCACCCAGTGACACTCTATAGTAAATTATTTTTGGAGGTTTCCTATAATAAAATGTTATTAAATTAAATTTTTGATGATTTTAATTTATTAATATTGAAAAAGATTTTTCTCCAAAAATTAGATTGTCTGAAAGTTCACTATTTTGTATTAACACTGTATTGTATACAATCATAATATTATACTACAATATCGCTCAAACTTAAAAGTTTTAGCACCAATATGATGATTGATGATGTTTCTTCTAATTTATATTTCATAAAGTAGTGCTAGTGCATAAAGTATAAAATATATAGGTCAACTTAAATATTGGCAGACAATTTATCATTTAAAATTCGGATAGTCATTTCACTGTTCATAAATAGTCATAATTGAATACGCTACATTGCCATATAGTATCTACTGAAGTCTGACGGTAACGTTAATACAATTGTACGACAAAGAAGAAACATTAATTTATTGTAATAATTAACTAACAGTGTTTTTTCTCACGTTGAGTTAACTTTTTAACATATTTGTAAACATTTAATGGTAGATAGACTTTTTGTAGTTTTTTTTTCAATTTTGTTGTTTCTGTATAACACACGTCTTCTTTTTCTTATGATTGTTTTTTTAAATTAGAGTAAAAATATTAGAAAATTCTGTTATTATTGTTATCAGTTTATCATTGTTACGTTTTATTTTTAAATATACATTAAGATCCTAAAATCTGAGAAAACTAATTTTATTTTATATACTTTTTTTTTTTTAAATAATTTTAACATTTTATAAATTCAAATATTCACAATTTACATTAAAATAAAAAATAAATAAAACTATAATAATAGACATTATTTACAGTTTTTCCAAGTTGATAAATACGTCATAGTATATTACGCATTGAACGACTGAACAGAATAGTTACAAAAACAGTTTTAAGATGTTGTTTAATATAGCTGTATAAATTAATTATCATGACTTACATTGAAATTACCATAACAATACCAAACGTTCACGTCTATCAAAATACGTAATCCTTTATCCGTATCAAAAATCATAATCATTAATCATATATTCATTTGAGTTTCAGTTATTGAATAGTAAAAGCTGTACTCTCACATAAAATATCCCAATTACTACTAACGTCATACATAAATACAAATATAAAATGATTTTTATATTTTAGTTTATGAAATTCACAATTTAATACGCATTTTATTAATATTATGGTTATTGATAATGATAACTAACAAATCACGAGTATGTTTATTGTTATTTAATATTTATATATTTTATTAAGAGGACGCATGTACTGTCTCCGTCATACAAATGTAAAACATAGCAAAAACTATATTGCGCGGGAAAGAACCGAAAAGGCTACAGCAATAACTAAAAACGAAATTTTCACCACTTAAAAAGGAAAACTTAGGTTGTGAAATATTTTTTTTATTTATTAGATATCGTAACTAAAAAAAAAGTTATTTAAGTTCAACAATAATGGATTTTAAAACAATATGACATTTTTTCGCAAAAGTGATATTAAAAATATAAAAACGATATTTTACAGATAATGTTCTTAACTATATTATATACCAATTTGGAGTCATAACGTCCACTACAGCCAGAGTGGTTTTATCCTGCATAAAACAGCATTTGCTATGTTTTATATGTGTAAGACGGAGACAACATATGAGGGTGTAGTGTCCTCTTAGGCAACTTTTTATTTTTTTAATCATTTAAATGTTAAGCTATGGCATGTTTAAAAATGAATTTTTTTTTGAATTATTTTCGTTATTACCCTTATTAGTTAGTATCGTACGTCAACATTTTTTAAAAATTTTATTGTTAATAGTTATATAGGTATAATATCAAAAATGACTAAATAGTTCTATAGTTCTATTAATATTACTAATTTTAGTAATTTTATTATCCTATAGCACCACTCATCATAGGCAGTGTAGGGGCCAGAGGGTTGCCTGAATTTACGGCTTTATATATATATATATATATAAATAATAATAAAAATAGTAATTAATAATAACAAAATAAAATTTTTTATAATGAACTGAATTCCTTGGATTTGATTGGGGTGAATTGTAAAAGGTACAATTAAATTATTAAATCAAGGAATAATTAAAATTAAAATTAATAAAAATACACAAACTTTAGTTCCGATTGATATTGATTCTAATGCTATTATTCATTAATTATTTAGTAACAGTAACTTTATCGTCTGAGTATATTACATGTTCAACAGACGACCCTCGTTAGGTATTCAAAATTTTATAAAAATGTATAACTTCTTGGATAAAAAAAACCTGTATACATGTCTAAAATGTGAGAAGTGGAAGTTAAATAGAGCATGTATTTTACCTGTAAGTTGAAGGAATGAATAGCGAGTACGCTAAGTTTGGAGTGTTTAATTTAAACAGAATAGAAACGCATAAAGCACAAAAATACATTTACAGATAGTTAATATTACTTATGAAATAATGTTTAATAATTATAGAATAGTCAGACATTTGGCGAAGGAAGGTTTAACCACTTAATATACTTAAATACAATAAAGACTATTGTTTTACTTTATTCAAAAGAGCACTGGCTTGTTTATCTGTTATACGATGAATAAATTGATTATAATTCATTATTAAGAATAATTTTAGTAAATTTAAGAATTTAACTGTTGTGTTAAACATGTTTTTCTGTTTTCGAATTTTAATGTATTGATAAAATAAATCAATTGTCTTATTATTGAAAATGAACATTCAACGTCTACTGATGTATAGCAAAACATATTTAAAATATATCAACTATTAAGTCGTTAATGTCTACCGGTTAATGAATCAAGTAAAGTTTTAGATAGACATAATACTGGCTAAAAGCTCAGAACAGATGCAATAAACTAAGTTGTCATCAAACGTACACCATCAACCGAGGAAAAGTGGAATTGATAACTGTAAGATAATAATAAGAGTGGTTGATAAACTCCGGGAAAATGGAAAAATCGTCGTCGTCGATGTGAATAAGTGGCTCGTAAAGTCTCCGCTGATGCTATCGTTCCACGCGACACAGATGTTATCATCGTGGTATCTTTAAATACCGGAAGTCGAATTTACGTGATATTTTGAAGATCTATTTTCCGATTTTTCAGTCATTAAGCGTAACCATTAAAACGACCAACAATAACCGACGAAACATTTTGATATTGTACTTGTAAACGAAGTTTTAACCTTGATCAGACTTATTTTTCAATTGTCACGGTTGGCCAATGATTTAAAATGTATAGTAGACTGTAATGTTATTCCTAATGTTAATCTACTATTAAATCATTCCAAGGTGAGCGAAGTTAATTGAATGCACAAAATCCTATCTACCATTGTTTCAATTTAAATGTCATTGTATATTTTTTTAGATATTTTATCATGTTTTATATAAAATAGAAAAGAATATCCTATACATTTTAGTATTTTTAAAAATTGGGTTAATATATCATATCAGTGCAAATTTTTATGTAGGTATACCCAAATATAACAGTAGATTCTTATTATGTCGATCGTTGATATCTCGAACTACATTGAAATCCCCTCGAAATCACTATTACACAATAGCGTTTTGCTCTCGATAACTTGAAATAAAATTAATCGTTTTTCGTTATCTCGAACGCACAAATAATATTTTTATTATGGTAAGAACAAAAAATTAAGCAGTACATTCGGTATAGTGATTGTGATTTCACGCGTTGATTAATACTCGCTAATATTTGTAGTCAATTATATATACAATATAGTGAAATAGAAAATAAGCGTAAATTAGATGTCCTTACAATTATTAATTTTCACATTCTTACAAAAAACAAATGTAATATTAAACAAATTGTAATGATAGATTAAAAAAAAATAAATTAAATTTATTCATTATTGTAGTTTGTTGATATGTACGTACTATGTAGTATTAGTATTTTAAGTATTTAAATTATTTAAGAATATTTTTAAGAATTTTAATAAAACTCGATATCTCTCGATAACTTTTTCCTATTTCCCTTGAGATTCAGCATAACGAGAATCTGCTGTACTTTTGTAAGTTATATAATTACCCGTCAACTACGTAATTTGTGAGAAAAGTCATAGTCATTGTTTATTCATTTAGTTGTTTCGTGTTTACGTCTTCTTGGAAAGATCCAAGCTCTACTGCCCTGGATTGTTTGTTCTGTGTGTTGTGCCTGGATTACTCGACATACTCCGTCATCTATATATTTTTTCCTAGTTCGGCCGGTATCATTTCAACTGTGCTTAAGCTTGGATAATATATTTTCCACCACCACAATCACGTTCTTGGCTCAGTCAATGTAGCTGTTGGACCCTATGGAAATCCTTCTACGGGAGACTCGTATTTCCCATAGGAACTGTAAGCTACAGCTTTTACAAACCACGGGTTTCGGTGTTTTAAGAATAAAGAGGTGACTGACATCCTAAACGTGTTTTACCTAGCTATTACGTTGTGTGTTCGGCTGTGTTGGTTGGGTGGAACGAGTACCAAGGGTGTTGTCAATTTTCACTTTATATAGGCAATGCTGAAAGCACCCACGCATCTTCAAAATATCATGTAAATTCGATTTCCGGCATTTGAAAAATTGTATGTAGAATTTTTTAAGCAAAATAATTAATTAATTCTTTGTTTTAATTATATAGGTATATATCGAAATACCGAATTATTGATGATAAAAGCATTAACGATATGTATACTATATAGCCGTATCACAGACTGTAATAAATATCAAAACATTAATAAATTATGAACTATAGGTATATGCAGTGTGCACACAAAATTCATAAACTATAATTAAATATTTATTAAATTGTTTTGAAAAAAATACTACATAATATATCTTAATATAAAAATTACATTACGACAAAAATTTGTTCAAAAAAAAAAAATATATATATGTATATATATATATATATATACGTATATAGGTGAATAATACCCATTTATGCGTTGAGTAACTTTTAATATAAAATTTAAAGTGTATATATACAGTTGAATAGTGTAACGTGGTCGGGGAATGACCAGTTAAATACAAGATATTATCTAGGGAGAGTCGTAGGACTCTCTAGATATAGTGACCGTAGCCCAGGGTAGATATCGGAATCTTAAATGTAATGTAAATAACAAGGATTCGGTTTCAGTTATTATTAACCTTTATTATATATTAAATAATTATAAATAACGATACTCACAATAATTATATTCTATACTATATGGCCTTAGTCGTACGGAGTCCTGTAGTCGTAATATGTTTTATGTTTAAGGTGTACAAGCGAACTGACTACCTCCAGTGTCTTGGCCATAGGCCTTAAAATTATATATATATGTGTGTGAGTGTGTGTGAATAATGTATTGGTCAGCAGTAGAGTTCGTATGTATACACATAAGTGTCATGTAACATAATTTTACTTATAATAAATTATTACAATAGTAATCCGAACTTTCGTGTAATAGCGTAGAAACCATATCTTAATTACATTTATTATGTAAAAGTATTATTAATCTTTAACTCATTTTGAATTACACAGATTTCTTAAAAATAGGTATAAAAAACAACTTAAATATTCTATTTAAAGGTTCTAAAAGTTTTTTATGTACTCGATTCGTGATTCGTAATTCAGATTGTTATTGATCGGGTAATTAAAAAGAAATATACCTTTATTGAGCACGTTAACAAATCTATAGCAGCATCGAAACGTTAATAAACTCGGCAAGTATCGCGCTCACGGCGTACAGGCATAGTTTATATACTAACCCGTATACTATTGTACTGCGAGGAACGTATAGAAAATTAATACCGCTTTATTCAACACGGCTTAAATCGTTGATGGGGAGATAAATCGACGGCGTTAACATTCGTAATTCGATCTGAAATATGATCTTCTATACGACGTAGAGTTTTTCTTCGTCCGTGCTCGGGGGCTTAGAGGGATTTTTTTATTATTATTATATATATTTTTTTATATTTAATCCAAGGCGATGTCTCGAAATCTACGATGGCTGCAGGGACACACACACACACACACACACACACACACACACACACACACGACACATTAAACACACAGCGGAGACACGTCGTCGTAGTGCGTGTTCGGTCTTCACACAAGATCTACACATATGGTTATTATTGTTGTTGCCGTCGATGAATATCTCGAAAACAACCGTCTGTCTGTCTGTCTGTCTGTCTGTGATGTGTCTGACTAAATTGCGAAGAAAAAAAAAAATACACGCGCACGCATGACTGTACGTTTTTTTTTTTTTGTAGCCCTATTATAATTATTATTATTATGATTCATAATATGGGTAACTGATAGGTAGGCACCTAGCTATATCAGCGCGTAACAACAATGCAAAGAAGAATGGTGGTAAAGTCGGAATCGAATAAAAGGCGTGACGGTGACGGTAGGCTTATAATTCATACCTACTATATTATGAGAAGGAGACACACACACACACACACACACACACACACATATATATATATACAAACACGCATGACTGGAACCACCTAAATCAATGCCGCAACTATTTTTGAAATACTTAATATCTAATATTATTTTAATCATTAGATATGCCTTATAATCTTAAAAAAATATATTTGTTATACCTACTAATATTGCTACAAAAAAAATACACTTTTTATAGGTAGTAAATATGTCTAGTAGATAGGGTTTTCCATTTGCTATAAGCCAACAGTACAAATAGTACAATAATAATTTCAATTTATAATAAAATAATCAAATAAGAATAATATTAATTTTTAATAAACCTTATTAACAAAGTTTCTAAAGTATTCGCAAGTTGAGGGAAATGGTGTCAACCCACCCAATTGAGATTAAAGAAATCTATTATTATAAATAGTAAATAATTAGTAAACTATTTTTTTTTTTTGTTCTATTTGATAATATCATCGTTGAAAAATGAAAATCTCTTGTTCATAAAATGTTTCGGTTGATTCGGATTTCTGAATATTAAGTGCTAATTATTATCGACATAATCACAGTTTAATAACCATAGTTATATATATTATATATATTTAATTTTTTTTTATTGTTTTATGATTGGTATATTTTTAAAAATATATTATGATATTAAAATCTGATTATTTCGGCGTAAAATATGTAAGTACTAATAAAAGAAAAAATTAAAAATAATTTTTTTCAAATTTATATTTAGGTTATTTTGAAAACAATCCACTTTTCTACATTTTTTTTATAATGTCCGATGTAAAAAGAGAGATAATTTTTTAACACTTGAATTTAATGTTGAAAGAATAAAGAAACATATTTTGAAAAAAAAGTGTAAAAGAAAGAAAGTATATTGCATTTATTCCTTTAATGATGAACCTCTGAATTTATTTTTTGCGAACATTCCTGCAAAGTTTATTTTTAAAATTATTTTTAATTGCATTTTCGTAAATTTGACAAGTGCAAATTTTTTTTTCACCATTTCGTATAGATAATCTGCGCAATATTTTTTTATTTATATAGATAATTATTCTATTCTTCAGTTTGGAGATACACCTGCAGAATTTTAAGGTTAACACTTATCATATTGTATTCATACATATTTACTTCGAGTAAGCCGAGGATTTCGGTAGGTTACTCTCATAAATCTTTGTTATAAAAAGAGTTTTAAATATTTGAGTATATTTTTTTCTGAGGACTTGTTTACAATTATGCACCATCTCTTTAAATATTTTAATAATATTCATTAGGTGTACATAAATTAATTAATTCTGTCGAGGAAGAAAAAAAAACAGGAACTAAAAATAATATCATATAAACTGCTGTGTCCTGTGTGGTGTCGAATCGGAAATTTTACAAGAAAACAAAATTAATGCCAATTATATTCATAACAAGTCATTATCTATGAGTAATAAGTATATTAGTATGTATATATATAGATATATGCTAAGAAATACAGTTGATTTTCAAAGAAAAAGATTTGTTTTTAAATTTAATCAACGCGTATGTGATGTGCAATGGCGTGTTCAGAATTCTTTTTGTGGATGGGCCACAGAAATTAAGTTCAGAATGGTTTTACACACTCATATTATAATTTGGTCTATTTAAGTTTTAGTATATTTTTATATTTTTATAACAAATGGTAGCTTATCTTTTATTAAAACATAAGCTTTATGATGTAATTTACTTTGGTTTTTAGATATTTCATTCTTGGATTAACCATAAACTGAAAATAATTGTAATAGAAAAAGTTATGGAAACAAAAACAATACTTAGAATAATAGAATACAACATCCTGCACAATATAAAAAAAATCCACAATTTCTCTTTAAATATTCAAATCTTACATTTTTATTGAAATACCTAACCTAATCAAAACAATTTTTTTTTAACCATAAATTATATTTTCATTTTTCTTTGAGCACCGGACTTATACTAATCTAGTACTTACATAAAAGTTGGGTGGGCATTTGCCCACCGGGCCCAACCCCTAAACACGCCACTGGTGATGCGATTAAAAGTATTATGTATAAACGAATATCATGTATAATAATAATACGCGATGCATATATATTAACATAAAGTTATGTAATATTAGTTTATTACGTATAGATAATACCTAGGCATATAAAATAATGATATATGATGTTTAATAATAAAGTATTAAATTATCTATGTATATGTAAATATCATATGACCACGCAGCAACATTTGTGCTTATTCGTACAATATAGGTAACGTATAATGTAGCGTAAGCTAGTCATATTAGTTGCTAATTTAACATTTAGATATATAATTGCATTTTTGTTGGCTCGCATAAATCACACTATCATTTTTAATGATAAGAAAGCGTTTTATTGCAAAATAATGATAAATCATGTATTTAATTGAGCATATTCGATGTTATAATAAAATAATAATAATATGTGTAGTTATTTTATCGGGCAAATCGATATCGGCCATAAGTTTAACCATTATAATGATGATAATTTATTATTAATCGGCTCGAATTTATTTTCAAATTAAATCCAACACTCGGTGATTGTTGCGGTAATATAATAACTTTATTGCCATTAGAGCGAAGCAACTGCATGACATTTACCAATATCACGAGAGTTCTTCTCGGGTGGATGTAAATAATTTTCCTAGTATACCTATTTCAGTCACTAAACATTGGCGCCGAGTAAAGTTTTCGCTAAATGGCATACGAAATAAGGTCCATTTTAATTTTGTAGCGAATTGTTGTGTGAAAAAAAAATGGGAAGCAGATGTGAATATTGTTTTGTAAGACCGTAATTGAAACACCTAAAAACTTCATAATAAATACTGAGGTTAATGTCAAATAATATATTTAAATTGCACGAGCGGAGGAAAAAATTGATTTTACAATTACATATATATATGTATATTATAAACATAGTTGGTAGACCGAGAACAAAATGATAATATTTATTTGTTCAAATATGTAAATTTTAGATGTTTTTTTTTATTTTATTTTGTTTAGGTATATATGCATATTATATATATATATATATATATAGTATATATTTTACCTCGAGGCTAGCGTAGATAAACAAATACGTTATTTTTTCAACGTGGAACAGCAACACCATTTTTATCTGTCAGAATTTATCTCGCGAACATCGTTTGTGTTCTGAATGTATAAAATTCTGGTTAAAGTCCAAACCACCGTCGCCGGTTCTTGCTAATAATATAATATAATATACGTATATATTCACTAGTGCATCACAAAGTTTTCTTCTCAGTATCGTCTTCAGCCATAACTTGCGTATATATATATATATATATATATATATATATATATACATAAACGACTGAGTCCTAACTTTTACCAATTACACACACACACACACACACATCCATAATTATGTGTATACGATTATAATATTGTATATTATACGCACCTACATCGACGCCACGTGTACGCGACGCGTATATGCATATGTTTTTCTGTGCATTTTATTATTAATTATTATTAAGCTCCGATTAAGCTCGCGCACCGTGTTAAGTAAATAAAAAAATATATTCAGAATTTAATTGCGACCTCGACGGCTGGTTTTGGAGGTTTTAAAAAGCTTTTTTTTTAAATTTAAATTTTTCGACTTTTAATGTTTTGTTTATATCGTGCACAATATGTACTGGGTTTTAATTTTTTTTTACCAGTCAAGCTTCCTTGGTTTTTGGCGTTGACACCGATATTTATGATATTTATATGCATTATGATTTTTTTTTTGCCGTGAATTGTTTTCCCTGCTTGGAAACGTTGAACTGCAGTAAGCTTAGCTCAGTACGCGCATTGTATATAATATAAAATATACATGTATATAGAAATAGGATGTGAGCAATGTTGAGGTTTTGCTTTAGATTTTGCAAAAAGGTCTAATACGAGCACAATGGTCATTAATGTGACCGACGAGTGTGTGCGTAGACGGTAGATATAACTACCTCTTTACATATATATAAATATACGTATATGTATACGTACTGCAGCAGTACGCGTACTTTTTTTACGGCGCCGCCTATATTATGTTGACAATGTTTTTCATGTATTTTCTCTGCGGTGAGCGCTGAATGGCCTGAATGACAATATAAATATCATTATTGTAATCAAGTCTTGACATCTTCATCAGGTATAATTCAAATTGTATTTTATTTCTAAAAAAAAATTGAAAATATTAATACTTTTATTTATTCTTATAGTATATATGGTTACCTACTAAAACTGCCTTTAGAAATTTATTCCTCATTTATTTTTATTATTATCGAAACCACTTGAATGACTTATAAAAGTTGATTAATTCTTAAAGTTCCAATTTAAATGCTGAAAACGTATTTTCAACAAATATTTCTCTCTCTCTCTCTCTATATGTATATATATATATATATATATGTATATATTCATGTCGTGTAATATGTATTGATTACTGTGAGATATTATGTTTATGTTGGGTGCAAGTTAATCAAAATTCGGTTACAAAAATAATTATTTGATTTCCTAGAGAAATTGTATTGTAGAAGACGTTGGTAATTACTTGAAAATTGGGTGTTCACGCAGCTACTTATAGAAAGTAATTTAATTGGGGATGTATTTTTTCAAGTGAAATTTCGGTACCAGAAAACGTTTTAACAAGTATAAGTACAAATCAAACGATTTTTGTACAACCTGTATTATGTACTCTTGATAATAGTGTAAAAAGTGAAATATTGTATTCAATAAATAAATTATTAAACATTTTTTTCCAGACCTAGACATTATATTGTGGAAACACTTTGGACACGTTTCTGTAGATTTAATGAGCTATTAGTGGGCGTTTCAAACAACAGTATATTCTGCTCTCAATGTTGTTTTTTATCCTCAAACCATCTGCGCATTAGGTGGTGAAATTAGACTGGCTATTAAAAGTATTCAAATGTTACTAAAATATATTTTAATACCTTCGAGGTCGATAATTTCACAATAGTATAAACTTTAAATATACAGCTTTGGAGCTATAATAACGTTTGACTGAGTATAATATTATGCAAAGGTAATAGGTACAATTAATAAGACATGTAAAAATTGTAAAAAATGAAATTAAACTCTATGTGATTACTTTAATACATCCGATCTTCATAAATATTTTTAATATGAAAACGAAAATAAAACTAATAGACGTAAATTAAGAATAATTGCGTATTTGTAAATGTCTGGATGGCGGTTGAACAGTTTTTTTCACAGTTATTCGTTTTGCAATTTTTGGTTATCTTTAATGACTGTGCAAACGGTACGTAGCATAAAAAGTTTATTGTTAGCGACGGTTGAATAATTTTATGGTTATGTAGTATATAGTTTGGAAAAAAAAATGTTTAAATTACAAAATTACAGCTAGTGATTCAGAACGAAAATATTTTTATAAAAATATCTACGTCTAATATATTAAATGAGGGATCAATGATTCAATAATTAAATATATATATATATAAGAAAATATTAAAAACTGACAGGGATAATATGTTTCCGAGCTAAAAACATCATACTCTGTTTAATATTATATTCTGTGTATGTATGATATATACACTATATATTATTTCTACCTTATACATACACACACACACACGCGCACACAATACATTTATTATATGCATATAAAGCGTGTCGTGTCTTATATTATGTTCTTAGATGCAGTCGTTGCATGCTTTACAATGTTGTGTTTGCCACTGAAATTTATCGGATCCATACATTTTATAGTGGAACGTGTTTCAGTCCCGTGTGGACTGTTTGAAAAATAACTGTGTGAAAAAATAGCGTTTTGAGAAATGGCTTTTAAAAACAAGTACGACCTATAGTAATCGGCTTCACATTTTATATAATAATAATATGGCGCATGTGGTGCAATACTTACCTATATAACTATACAACTATATGGCAAAGGGAAAAAAATAGAATAGAACAACTCGTGAACGGCCGCTGTTTTTTCCCCATTAGTTTTTAAAACAAAGTACTCGTAAGACTATTTATCGAACGATTTCCCCCCCGATAAAACTATGAAACCTTGAAAGATATAGCGATATTTAAAGTCCGTTTAATATACAGCGCAAAACGAGTATTTGGACACTGAATACCTACTTATAGAACTCTTATATATAATACTATATTATGTGTTTGAAAAATAATATTATTATTATTTTTTATTAGATAAAGTCTTGGCAACTAAGGTCAATGGCAGAATTAAATAAAATATTATTGTGTTTACACATCTTAAATCACATCGTGTACTTAGAACGTACTAATTACGATTGATTAATTAATTAACACTTTATACTTGTAATAAAGATTATCATGTATTTTAAGTTTTCCGGGTATTGAGCTTCAGAAAGAATGTTAACGCTCGTTTCACCGTTTCAAATAAATGACATTCGGATATGCTGAGTTTTATTGTATACCACAATTGGTGTAAATAGGGGAGTGGGCGAGGGTCTTCCCTTTTCATCGGGTACTGGTGAGTATTTTCGATTCGCAATCTATTGATGGATGTTTCTATTTTTCTTGAGATATCCGAAGAATATTATTAAATTGGCAATGACTGTGTCGTCTGTATAATTTATAAAATATAGTTGTAGTAATGTACGTTAAAGAAAGACAGTAGATACCATATTGTTTTTACCTAGTTAAAACTAAAATATATAATTAAATAGATATTATAGTAATGTCGATAGACTAATAATATAAATGTTGTTTTAGAAAACCCGCTAAACAGTTTGCCTAAATATCACCTAAAATATTATCTAGGAACCTACAGTTAAACGATGTTTAGGGGCATGGAGCCTAAGCCTTAAATCTCTTAAAGTAGGTTTTGAGATTAAAGTCATCACAAGCCTGTATAGTCGTTAGTTGACAGTTTGTAACGTTCGCCTGATATGGTATAGGTGGTGCACGGTGTCGTATTATATTTTAAAGAGAATTTTTAGAACATAAAAGGCTACAGTTTATGTTTGCACATTATTGTCGATATTACGTTTATTGTAGAAAATAATCATTATATATTATGTAACGATAGGCTGCTAACTTGTTAGTTTATGTTATTAGGTATTATGTGGGTTTGACATTAAATTAAATCAATAATAAATTAATAAATTGTGTTGCATTATAAAATATATACTGTATATTTCCATGTAACAAGGGTATAATGTAATAAAATGTAATAAACACACGTCGATTATACGTGATAATTAATGGGTACTTTATTGGATGAAACAAAATAGCAATTGGTAGATAAAATATTAAAATATATCAATAAAAAAAGTCTAACTTGGTAAGGTATATTAGTGGTTTGGGATTTATGCAAATAACATATCTACATGGATATGTTACAAAAAAATAAACCCTTTGTTCTGTCAACAAAACCCGATAAAATAGAAGGCAGTTAGCTTTTTTTTTTTTAATAATATGTGCTTAGTTTTATTTTATTTTTTTTATTCTTCTGACGTCGAAATGGCATTTTAAAATATGACAACTGCATCCGTTACAGGATTCATTATAAAAACTTAGTTTAGAATTATGACAGTCGACATTTCTTAGTAAGCGTTGACACAAAATGTGAAGTTCGCAATTGAAAATCGCAATACCATGGATTTATCTGAGAAGTATTAATTATTGTTTATTAGTATTATTAGTAAGTTTATTTTGGTAAATGAGTAGGTATATATAAAAACTAGATATATAAATTCACTATTCATTTGCTTTAAAACAATAAACTTATAAAATCATTTTTCTGAATAAAAACAAAGCGAGTAGGATATTCAAGTAGCAGAGTTCTTGAATCGATTAAATATTAAACGTAAAATTAAGTATCTGTTTATTGTTTTAAGTTAATAAAATAAAAATTAATTAATTTTGTTAAAATCTTAAATTTAAATATTTGTAATAAAATATTGTGTATATTTTACGTTTTCGATATTTTATAATACGTATATGGCCAACTTATGTAAAATCTAGTATTAAATATTCCAGCTTTCTTGTTCTCAAAAAATTCATCACACATACATTGAACAAATTTATAATTAAGTCATAATCAAAATAAATATAGTTATCATAAAAATAATCACCTTAATTTTAATATGATTTTATGTCTTGTAATTGGTAATATGAATATTCTGTTAACATTTTAAATCGTCAATTATTTATTTTTATTCAATTTCATAAAAAAAAAAAATAAGTCTTGTCAAAAGCTGATTATATTTTGCGTAAATATTACGGGTTTTACTTTTATTTATTTGTTTGAAATTTTCTAGTATTAATAATTTTTTATTCGCGAACCTTCGAAGTACCAACTACATCTAATTTGTTACTAGACACCATACTCAAAGTAACGTATTTACATTTTACCAAAAAGGTAGCAACAGACATATACAACAAAAAAAAAAAAAGAAAGCGTATATAAAATGTAAAATTGTAAAATCAATAAGTTCATCACTCAAAATTTAAAATAAATGTCTCATTGCTTAAAAAATATAAGCATTTTTTTCTCCGTTATAATGATATAGAAATGCTATGAATACGAGTCTTGTGTATGTAAAGCAAGCCTTTTCTCCATGTATTTACATAATCTTAGTAAAATATAAAAATATTTTATATACATTGTAAAAAGAGTCTGAGTTATGATATCTATAAAATGAATACAATCCTAGTCAGATCGGATGATAGTTAGTATAGGTAGTTTTAAGATAAATTTATTGGCAACAATTTGGACGAGATAAAAATTAAAAAAGCAAATATTTATAACTCGAGTCGATTACACTAGTTTACTGTACCATGACTAATGTTGCAATAATTATAAGAACATGATTGATATGTTTATTTGATTCGTTTTTTACTCGCAAGTATTTTCCGTTTTATAGAGATGATGTACAATTTTTAATTTATTTCTTTAAGTATTAAAAGAAAAAAAAAATGTTCAACAAAGAGTAACCGGAAGCGCGATCTATATATATATCAACAATATAGTACGATAATTAAGTTTTTTAATTTTTGTAATGGCAATTAAAATATTTATACCTTTTGGAATAGTTTTCCAATAAAGAACGTATTAGATCTATCATCAAACACAGTTCCCATAAAAACCGAAAGAGTGTATACATGTTGCCAATATTGATATAAGTAAAACCTTATATTTATAGGTATATATTGTGATAGTATAATACAGTTTATTTTCAATATCAAAAACAAGCCATATTAGATTGATCATAAAATAGACAACGGATTTAGAGCCAAAACATTTTACTAACAAAATAAAAACCAGCACATTATTTTCAATAGCATTCAGTGGATTTTTATTTAAAAGAAATAATGTCCAAGTAGGTTCTAGACTAAAGTCGTTTAAAATAATTTATAAAAGTAATTTAAATTTATAAGGTTTAATGTATTGATCGTATAATGAAACGGTAATTAATTACAAATTATATTTTAAATCGTGAAGTTTGTAAAATAAAATTTTAATAGAAGTCTATGGGAAATAAAAAATGAACTTTCAATGAAAGATAACGATGACGTTATGCTATGATTTTCAGTCCATATTCGTTACGTGTATATGTAAATTGCGTCCGACAGAGAATCTATCAGAAAAAATTTAAATATTACGGTCTACCTAATATAAATTGATAAGCAAGTCTTAACATTATTAATAACTATATGATTGTTTGTCAATTACTGTTCCATTGAATGATCGGAAATGTCAATGAATTAGTATTAATATTGTATGATATAAAAATGATGCGTAAAAATAAATGAAAAAAATTATAAAAATTAAAATAAAATTTAAAAATTACAGTTGATTAGCAATACAAATTTCGCTTTCGTATATTATGAAAAAAAAAAGATACCGAACGTTGATGTTGGTACTGTAAAATATCGCAATTGAATAAATAATTTTTCATAAAGTGACGGGAATATAACAACTATATTTTAATCGAATTAAAAATTAAGTGTACACTATCTGTACAAACACAAGGTAGTTTTAAATAAACAACAAATGTTCGACTAAAGATTTGGCTTGGACTAATTTTTTGCTATTGATAATTATTCATAATATGTATAAATACGACATATAAATTACTCAAATCCGGAATGTTGGTTGACACCAATAATTATATATCTTTATCACATATTATGTGAGTAATTTATGTAATGCATGCTAGTATTTACATTTTCATATCATTTTTATATTTATGAAAATCTATACATTTCTCGATGAACAACAAAAATGATTGATCAGAATTGTACTGCAGATGCAACTGAAATTTTTACTAAAACATGCGTAGTTCTTCCCGTAATAGAAATTGAAAATATAAAGTATACATTACATACACCTCAATACTACATTTACCAGGAGAGTCGAAATTAACGATAATCATAACAACAAAACAATATTTACAAAAGATTAAACTATCTATTTTTCCGGACATTGGTCACCAGATGTGACTATGGATGAGTCTTTATTATTTGTATTTAAACTGTTGTTGTGTGCCAAAGCGATTGGTAATTATTAATGTAATTAATTGGGTTCCGAACTAAAACAATGACTTAACATAGTATCAAGTTCCGTTTATATTAATTATTTATAAGTAATAGTTCCGGCATATAACCATGCCATTAGTATATAATGTGATTCTTTTTTTTTTTGCAGAGAGGTACGTATTGTTAAAACATTGATATAATATTTTTAACATAGTTCAGAGAAATATACCGAGTATAATACATAATAATATTATTATATTTTAAGATAGGTATTAAAAAATTAATCTACGCGGTAGTGTAGCTAAATTGCCTACCTTAAAAGCCGTATTACAATAATAATTGTATTACTAAAACCCATTTACATTATTTGAGCAACGTTTTATCATATTTATAAGATATGAGAATCTAAGGTAACGGCCAACACGTGCACATACTTACTTAATGCCGTATAATCATACTAGATTCCGAGTAGAGCAAAGTATGTATTGAGTTAACATTGATGTGTTTATTTTTTGTGACTCGAGACGATTTTTAGTCGAAATATTATTTGAACGTTAACTTAGAAGGTTGTTTTTAGTAGAAAATTGGACCTTAATGGTATTTTTAAGGGGATGTGGTTTGGTAAGTAAAATATCCCTTGCTTTTTTCTTAGCTGTTGCGATAAGACAGGGCTATATACGCTTAACACCTTTTTTGATAAATTGATTTTTGATTATTTTGTTAATTTATTGTAAATCAAAAACAAATAACTGCAGAAACTTTAAATTGTCATACATTATGTACAACTGAGACTACTAATTATTTTTTGTAAATGTTTATAACAATTTTTATACTTGCCAAAATACCTTTAAAATGTACTTTAAAATAATTAATATTATTGCATGCTTATAGAAATTATAAAAAAAAAATAAACTTAGATTTATATACGTAGATTAGTTTTAAGTAAGGCCCGAAAGTTCATGCATTTGCATGTTTTTACTGAAAGCATCAAAAAATTGCTGGACGAACTAAAAATTTGATTCACATTCTAATGAGTTCAAAAATATAATTATAGTGTGCATATTCTCGTATATTTTGAGGTTTTTTAAAAAAATGTGCATATTTTAAAATAAAATTGCATTTTACTAGTTTTTTTTTTTTTTTATTAATGTTTCATGAAAATGTCGGAATTTGAGTATATTTAAAAATTTATTTGTTGAAAAATATGTTTTTATAAAAACGTTACTAATATAAAATAAAAACCTGATTAAAATTAAAGGTCATTGCTTGTTCGGGTTGATAATCGCCGGTCGTTTGTACTTGAAAACCTGTCGAAATCCCTAGTTGTAAATTTTAATTCTTAAGATAATTATAAAAAATTATATCATATTAGAATTGTGCATATTTTTCTTTGTCTTTTAAATATTATTTTTACCAAAACGAAAAAATTTTCATGTAAAAATAAAAATTAAATGCGCATTTTAATGATTTTAAGCGCATATTTGCATGCGTATTTTGATGGTTTTTAGTATATGAATTTAGGACATTAGGTCACATTATTTTTTTTTTTTTTTTTTTGAGCGTTTTTAAGTTTAAATATTTAAAACATTCAAATATACAATCACCCAGATTTATCTAAAAAAATTTTTTGTTATTATTCAAACAAAATATGTAATTGAAACATTTTAATATTAACTATTTAAATTATCATTTTTTTATTTATTATACAATTTTCAAAGTATTATTTTTTATATGCATTTGACATTTTAGATTTTTTTATTTTAAACATTACATAAATATACTCGATAATAAGTTTTAAAATTCAATGAAAGTTTCTTATGATTATAAGTTGTCTTTAGAATTAATAAAAATGATTGAAATATTTAAACATATTTTTTTTAAGCGTTTTAAGTTAAATTTATAAACATTTGTAAATTATTTTATAGTTGTAAATGCATAGTTTTCAATTTTAAAACAATTACTTTAAAATATAAAGCATAGTTCCTTAAATGTTGTTTATATAGGAATATTCAAATATCGAAAATTCATATATTCACTTTATAAATATTTCGATGTTAAAATTTGTAATTTAATTGAAAAATAATGATTTTAGTTGTTTTGTTTTAATTACAAAAGTATTATTCGTTGGAGTTTGTAACTTTTTACTGCTAAGTATTTTATAGTTTACTTTAAACAATGAAATTCTTTGGACTCATTTTAAGCTACTTATATCACGAACCAATTCACCACACAGTGCTACGGATCTCGCTATAGACTTGCAAAGTTATTAGCAGCTAATATAAAATATTATTTTAATAATATAACGTTGTAAATTGCTTTTAATTAATAACGATTAAACTTCTGGCATTATTTATTTAAATATCAATATAAAATACAATATCCATAAACACGTAGGCAAACAGTCGGTTTAGGTACAGAATTTGCATGCAATGATTCATCATTGAATTCAAATTCAATCCATCAGAGCGATTTACTCGATACTGCCTATACAATAGAGAGAATTCCACAGTTTTTTGTTGTTTTATTAAAAAATGTAACAACATTTAATTTTTTTATAGGAAAATTAATAACTTTAATATTAGCATTAGCCTTTAATTATTTTTATGTGTATTTTGCTTTACCGTTAAATTTCAAAACGTGGCGAATATGCATATTGACTGGATTACGTGTATATTAGCCATATTACTTGGATAAAGCACATACTCAATAACTAAAATATTAGTTGTTTATATTAACTGGCTACTATCGTTATTGCCTATTAGTAGTTAAATAAAATAACTATCGAGAGAAAAATATATAAAATCATTTACGGACGATGGGCCCAGGGGCATGCAAAACCTATGAAGATAAGATGGGCTTTTAAAATAGAGCTTTAATTAATAATAAATAATATACCATGACATAAAAATATTTAATTAATGTAACTAACAAAATATACCTGAACTACCATATTCCCATATTATTCATATTGATTTACTTATCAAAACAAATAGTATTATAATAACAATGCCTATTAATAAAATACAATTTATATAATTTGATGCAAATTCTACTTATTTATATTATTTGTTTTAAATAGACAAACAAACGTTTTATCACGAGATATATATGGTGTCTGAAGTTATACACTACTTACCTACTTTATTATTATTCTTTTCATCAATAAATTCTGAAATTGGCGAATGTTAACGTTATCTGATTTCGAACTTTTGCCATAGTATAATAAACAGTAGTATATACCTATACATTGTATAATTATTAAAAAGTTAAGTCTGAGAATAAATTAAAAAGAATTGCTGTGAGCATAAATGTAAGCACTTTGTTTATAAATATTGAATAGTGACTTAGAAAGATAAAACAGATCCTCAGACAACAGATATTGTATAATATGATATTATTAAGAGTGTATGTTAATATCAATTTATTATTAAAATACTCGTAATATAATGCAACATGAAATATAATTAAATGGGTTTTATGTAAAAGAGATGTTTAATATTTTTAACATTACCTATTTTCGTTTATTATAATATATTCTGTATATTATTATTATAGTGACATGTAAGTATCTTTTTGAAGTGCTTTTTTGAAACATTTTTTAAAGGAAGAAAGAGGTTCGAAAATGCTCCCGACGTGGATTGCAAAATTGTATTAAGGTTATTTTTTTTTGCAAATTAATAATGATAATTACTTTTATAAATGTCGATAAAAACTTTTTAGGCAGCCAATGTATATTAATATAATCAAACGAAATACTCCAGGCGGTGGTATAGGGGAATAAGGGGCCGACTCTCGTTGCAACTATAATAATAATAATAATAATAATAATATTCTGTTAAGTGTACCGTCCATAAAAACTTGAGCCACTGTAATAAGTTCACGGGCTTTCCTTGTATAATGCAATTGATTAAAAACGCGTTATTCCAAAGGATTGAAACTCAAAAGCGTATAATATACTCGTATACTCGTTACGTTTTATGCATGATTCCACGTAAATCTACGGCGAAGCCCCAGAGGCGTCTCTGTATATAGTGTTGGAACTGAAAGGTCTTTGCCACCGAACCCGAGCACTCTGAATTTCCATTAGGCATATTACTCTACGGAAAATTGCTTTGTGCTATACAGGTTAGATCACATCATTAGAAACTGGCGTGGGACGTTTTACATTTTTTTCGGAATAATGCGGTTCTATTGTCTTCGGATTTTTCTTGGTATGACTACCGCAGTGAAGCCGGAACGTCGTCGTGACGTCGTAGCGGTAGGTTCATTGGCGACAAACATTAAGGCATAATATTATTTAGTGCAGCATCGCCCGTTGGCCTCTCGCAAATCAGTTAATCGACAATAAGCAGGATATCGGTAGTTTTAACAATAAAAATATATTATGTAATTGAAAATTTAGAGTTCGTATCGTAATATTAATGAGTACTGAGCGCGGTTCGTCGTAATGAGTTTCATCCGGTAATAAATGGAAATCTTATGAAAATTTCAGTCGTAAGTTTTGATAAATACACTTTTTAGATTACATATACTTTTGTCTTAAATGTCTGACTCGGCGTTTCTTAAACTATTTTATCCGTGAAATCCTTTTTAATATCCACTTTTATTATCATTTCTGTGTAGGTCTCGAAGTCAGTGGGAGTATGAAGAGCACTAATTCCCGCTATACCGCTAAGTTTTAGTGCTAAATTAGTGCTTTAAGATTATATGAAAAATAAAAAATTAGTGTTCCATCCCACAAACGATTGTCCACTGTGTACTGTATAATCACTAAAAATTTTGAAAAAAAAATTACTGAAGCTTCGCGAAACCCCGAAGTGATCTCCGTGGTACCCTGAACACAGTTTAAGAACGCTGGTCTAACTGTTTGGCTTGTCCGTATAGCAATGGTTTTGACATCAAATTTTCGTTCTATAATACAGAAATCATTTAACATGATGTTAAACTGTGACAGTTCTTTAATATTTTAAACATTAAAAAGAGTTAATAAAATAAAAATGAAATGGTAAAAGCATTTCAAACTCTTTTATGCATTTTGTATGATATATAATACCTTTTTTTCGATTAAAAAAAAATAATATTTTAATGAAATCGTTTTATGTTTGATTACTTATTCAAATAATAATATCCTGATGTTTATAATGTTTATTTCAAATATTTTTTACGTAAAATTATTATATATTTATTTAGAAAAGTTAAAAAAACATCTTATAAATTATTTATTTTCCCAAATGTTTAAATAATGTATGAGTAACCTATGTAATTATGTAATTATCTATAAATATTGAATAACGATTTAATTGTTATAATTATTTATAAAATATAATTAATAGTTAAACACTTAAATTTTATAGTCTCGAACAATAGACTATAATTGTTTTGTTCTCATAATTATACAATATTAGGATAGTAATAAATAGTAATAACAGTTACATAAGAATATACTAAAATATAATAGATATCACGAATCTATAGGTTACCGTCACCTATTATTATAAATCAATACGACATTCGAATAAATTTTTTATATGATAATAATTAATATACATTATACTCATATATTATATCAATATGTTTAGAAGACATTAAGTCAAGAAAACCTTAAAAATAATAAAAAAAAAATATAATATAATATGAGTAGGTATATCAATTGGTATTACAAAAAGTGTGTTTAAATTAATATATTATTTAAAATTTTTATTTTACTTTAGTAAATATATAATTATGTATATATTAATATAAAATCCATAAATTATATCCTTTGTATCAATATTATGCATCTCTTATAGGCAAAATATATAATTATAATACTTAGTCAATTGGTAAAAAAATCATGTAAATGGTTCTTTTAGATATTTTCAAAAAATTCTTAAAAAAATGCATATGGTGGTTTGTTTTGTTTTGGTATTAAACAATTAATGACAATAGTTTTTTGTAACAATATATTTCATGTTAAGTTTTAAATATTGATAAAACGTTATTAAGGTTTTTTAAATTAGAGGGGCTCTATGATAAAAAATGTTAAGTTAAATTTTTAATTTTCATATATCGTGTTGCATTAAGCCACAAGATTATAAATACATAGAGTTATGAATTGTTAACTAAGCTTCTACGTTATACGATATTTAAATAGGTACTCTCTCGACTATTATAGTTATAAGAATTCTAAATTTATAAGTTTATATTAAATTTTTTAAAAGAAATATGAAGTACAATATAAATATTAAGCAACATTTATTTCCCACGCTAACATAAAATTAAAATTAGTTCGTTATTAATAAATTATTTTATTTAATAGGTATTGATAAATACCATCGCGAGCAGGAATCGTTATTATTTATTTACTATCTCGAAAACACGAATTGCAGGCTATATCTAATAACACAATGGTTATTCATAATTATAAACAAATAAAAACTATTATGGATTAATAGTGATGTACTATAATTATTAACTTAAATGGATAATTTTATATCTAAATAATTATTTAAAAGGTCAACTGCAGTTAACAGGCATAGAAAAATATGTCATGTTTCACTATCAAAAAATGTTTATTATACACAATTATACATACCTATACAATTTAAGAACAAAGCCCATCAGACAAAAGAATTACGCACGAATTTCAGTTATCTTATGTAAACAGTGTAGTAGTTATTTTATACATCATTCCAAAATAGCTCTAACTTGTTATGGGGTTTCAGTGATCACGTATCACCGCCATTCTTCAATGAATTGACGTTCCAATAAAGTAGTTTCCCATTTTACTTTGATGTTCTACTTGTGTTTTAATAAGCTTTTGCTTCAATCATTAAGGCGCGTACTTTGGCTCTAAGGCCGACAGCAAACTATTGATTATTCGATAATGAATTGAATCTAAATATTCATAGCATTTCACTCGCTCGAATGTCGATACTAAGCTTTTATCCTATTCATATATTGTTTAATCGCGGACACTCTGACGAGTATAATATGATTATAGTCCGTTTCGTTTTTATTCATATCATTATATTGTATCGTCGTATGCGGTTTGAACGCAGTCTTGGAGTGTGTGGATTTTTGGAAAAGCACGAGAGGCAGAAGTGAAACGAGCCCATACCGCATAAAACATAAGTCGAAGCTCAATATAACGATGAATGACTGACGTTAAATTTACCATTGTCTTATCCTTTGGTTTATGTGTACCTACGTGGTAAACTTTAATGCATAGTGACGTGTGAAGAAATCGACTTAAGCTTCCATAATACACTTTATGAATGCGTTCCTAAATAATAGTTTGCGCGATGGACATATTAGATACTAAAAAACTAAAAATCTCAGGTCGTCGGCCGCATTTGTGGCCGAGTGGCAGAAAGACAGCGGATGTTCACGCGAAATGCATTGGTATTACCTACTAAATTTATTTAAACATTTTTAACGCGTTGATATCTTGCGTTATAAATCATATTCGCGTGTCGTGAAATATTATTATTCAAAGGTCTTCAAACGCGATAGTGCTAATCTAAATGGAAAAACGTCGACGTCGAGTTTCCCCAACGTTACACTTCTTTTATTATAGCGAAATAAAATATTAGGTCGTTTTACTTAATTTTAATGTTCTCGACGGACGTCACACAAAGCGAGGATAACACAAATCTATTGTTATAAATCCAGAGCGATTATCCTATTGGCCATTCAGACTTTTAGAATAATGTTTATCCCGTTTAGCGCGAAACGTGTGACTTTTGAAGACTTATTATATTACATCTGGTTTATAACACACGCGACGGATATATTATTGTGTCTAATATACTCGCACAATAGAACACGATAAAAAGAGTGGGTGTACATCGTGTTGGATGTAAAAAAAAATCGCCGCGCGTCGAGCATCGTTTCCGAACGTTTAAAACATATTCTATTTTTGTAAGTCACGCGTACGATTTCGTACGACGGTAAAATAATGTAATAATAATACCTCCTCCGCCGTCCAATTCGACGACACGAGTGTGTTGCGCGTAAGAGAGCAGCTGATTATTTTTCCGACAGAATGCCAGCCGAGGGTTTTCGTGTACCTTTATCGTATACCGCGTGCATGATGCATACTTATTTATACACGCCACCCAATACATCCTGCTGCAATAACACTAATGCATAATTCAATAAAATGTTCACGAATCCCGGAATTCGTATTATTTTGAACTTCCTGCGATTCATGTCGCGCAGACGTCATCATAAATGGTATAAAACGCTTATTCGTACGAACCGTCTCTTATTTACGCCTAGTTGATTTTCTAACTTCAAAACGACTGTGTGTATATATTTATATTATATGTGTAAGAAGTGTGTATAAGACCTTTTTGCAAACAAAAACGTCGCCGGTATATCGTCGATAATAATATTTGAATTTTCATCCGTTTATGTGTTTGTTTCTTTCGGTTGTTTGTTCGCGGTAAGTGTTGTATAACTTACGGTTTACATTGTTTTCCCGATTTATAAGGCCCTTCCCGATACGCCCGATTTTCTTTTATATCCGTTAGCTCGGAGACGACGTCACGAGAACGGCCGATCAAAATTATTGACTGCTTCGCGATCACAGTCATAGTTTTGAGTAAAATTTATAAATCATAGAAATCAACCACCGTGTAGTACGCCATCGTCTGACTTACGATATCGTTAATAAGTAGACACACTACGCAGTGTACACAACACTCGTCGTCGACCTGACCACGGAATAGTGTCTATACCCAAGCGCTTGATGAGCGAGTTTGTATAATGCAGACTGCACTATATATAATGGTTTTCTGCTCCGTATGTTTCCAATGTTTCCGTCCTATACCCATCACGAGAAGTACAGGAAAACTTAGCCGCTTCGTATGTACAGCGCACCTTACCAGCGCCGCGAGACCGATAAACACTACGAAAATCGATTAATTACACACAAAATAACAATGTTTGTAAATAGCATTATTTGTTTTAAAGTTAAAATACAGAACAACAGCTGGTACACGAACAAGCGTTAATTTCTCTCTTTACGATTATAGTATACGTTAAGTGAATTTATTCTAATATTAGATTACAACGACTGCGATGGTAATACGAAGCAGTATTTTTTTCTATTCCACCCGTTAACGAGACGGTGACAGTTAATGTCGGGGTAGCCGTGCCGTTGATTTAATGAAATGTATAAATACTTACGTGCAAGTATTATATGTCTGTGATTGCGAATGAAAATCTGGAAGTACTATACTGTTATTATAGTAACCGTCCGTGGACTTGTGTGTTTAATTTGTTGTTGTTTTATGGTCTGTACTCGACACCAAAGCGACAAGTCGTAATAATGTTACAGTGAAAACGAATTTGAGTGGGGTAATGTGTGTCATATACTTATTTGTTATTACTCACATGATAAAATACGGTTATATCTATTGAGTATATTGAAATAATATTGACGCATGAATCATATTCCCTGATAGGAAGCTCAAAGTGTGTCATAGAGAAAAAACTTATTTTGTTTTAAAATTGTTTAAAGACAGAAATGATTTTTATTAATATTATTTGTATGATTTTTTTGGAAAACGTTTTAAATATAATTCAAATTATATTACAAATGCCGCAGAAACATGCACGTAATTTATGGGAGTGGGGGGGGGGGGTGATAGAAGCGATCGCTCACTCCCAAAGATCGTATTTTAGTAACTAATAATTAATAAAAAACATTTTTTTTTAAGCTTCAACTATTCTGAAAAAGGTTAATCACTCCTCCCCCCCCAAATAAGAATCTATTTACGTGTAGTTCAATATCGATCACTATTTAATCACTATAGCTCACTTATCTTAGACTTAATTAATAAGCTGTATTATTCTTTATACATTGACACTAATACGCTATTTACGTATCTAAGTAATACGTTAATTTGTCATCACTTGTGTTGTATTCGGCGCTCAATCCGCCTGGGTTTTTAAAACTTAATTGGGACTCACTATTCGTGTGTCAGTGATACTGATTTATTATAAGAAAATAATATATTACATACGAGAAATTTATAATGATAATTATACAGGCAGTTATAAAATAAATAGGTGTATGATATTGGTGAAGTCTATATTTATTATTTTGAATACCAAATATATTTTCAGTTGCTTTAGCAACGTTTACTGCAGGTGTTAATACGAAAAGGTCGGTCAACATTCACTACTTCAAAAAAATATATTCAAATCCATGTACACCTAACCATTTAAAAATTCAAATCGCCGTAAGATCAATACCTACTTAAACATATCCGTTATTTTCGGAATCTAAAATATACAATTATTTAGTTTTGATAATTTTTTATTGTTTGTGAAACTATAATAATTATCAATAACCATTTTTGTTTATCAAATTTAAAATACTACATTATATTGTTTACTTAATATTTAATAGTTTTTACGGATGACTGACGGGTAATTATAATTGTTCAATACTGTTTAATATTTATTACAGTTCCATAACTGCTTTGATGTGTAGATAATGTATTGCTTCTACGAGTTTCCGAAAAATAAAGCATTGTTGATTCGGTTATTCAGTAATAATCAAAAATAATATTTTTATCGAATCTAAATTGTCGGAATACCTTCATCGGTTGGCTCTATTACGTCAACAACATAATCATATAATTTCGTTGTTCGTTTTTTAATTGTTTTTTTTAAATTTTTATCTCACCTGCTCTTCATTTTTTCCCAACAAAATAGCACAGCGTTATCATATTATCTTGTTTACCATCTAGTTGTTTTTTTATTTTTAATCAATAATAAGCTACTCAACTGACTTAACCAACGAAGCGTGCATACTTGTTGTATACATTTTAGTGATTATTATTTATATTTGTTTTTATGGTTTTTTGTTTTATTTACATAATTTTAGACACGAATAATTTGTATATACTGTTGTTGTAATAGTTATAACTTATCATGCTGCAATATTAGTAATAGCTAATAAGTAGTTACTAACCCGGTAGGATTATACGCGTATCTAGTTGTTATTATTGTAAACTATTTTACTTAATGCCGGCAATACCGTCTTTAGGGTTATTACTTAATAGACTGCTATCTATTACAATAATCCTTTATGGTTTGTGTTGTTGTTTTTGTTGGTGATTTTAATTATTATACTATATTATCATGAATAATTAACTACAGCACCCAAATTGTTACCTAAAAAAGGTTGAACGGAATTCATAAAATTAAAATTAAAAAAAAAAAAAATTAAAACAATAATAATAACAAAGCAGTAGTCTAATTTAAAGAAAAAAAACGATCATTATCAATCACTTTTTTAATATTATACTTTATATATCATATATAAGTGGTGATAAATGATACGAAAAAAATAAAAATAAACGTTTATACTTTTATTTACGATTATTATTGTTATTATATTCTCTTGCCGTTATCGATTCATTCTTTTATAACAATAACTCAACGTAAAAAACGAACCGGAACTTTTGGTCTACATGGGATATATTATTATACACTACGTACATAATTTATATATATATGATCTCATTCCCGAGTATCTGTTATTATATAGTAGGGCATATAGTAGTCACCCGTATACGGCCAAATAAAATGTACGTTTTTGTACGATATTCTTGGAAAATCGTCACCGGGTATGTCGGTTGATCTGTTAAGTGGTTTTCCCCGCATTGGCCGAGCAATGTGCTCTCTGCCGGTATTTAAATATTTGTTGTACCAATGTGTGCACAACACTATTTAGGGACTATAATGTAGGCGCTATGTTGAAAAAAAATGAACATTTGTATTTTTATGAGCATCAAATATAATTAACATTCTGTACAGTACACAATTATACATTTTTATACACTATAATTTTATATAAGTACAAAATAATACAACGTTATAACTCGAATAATTCGAGCAATCACGTTCGCAACTATAGCCTAATCAAATACAAATGATATGCATTTTACATAATATATATTATACACATAATAATTAATAATAATAATATAGGTAATAATGTTATATATGTAATACGAAACAAACACGGAAATCAAGATTTTCACTTATAATGTAAAAATAATACATTATTATAATATATAATAAGAATATTGTATTGTATTGTACAATATTAAAAGAAGGTAGGTTTGAAAAAAATACTAAATTTTAACATGGCCGTTAGTTTACCAGTCGGACGTGTTGTACGATTGTTTTAATAATATGATATATTATTATTAACACACAATAAACAAATATAATCGTAATAATGCATAGTGGCCTGATACGGTTATAGATATATAAACTAATAAATTAGTCAATAAAGATAACTGACACAATTAAGCAATGCGGTCGTTCTTCTTTTCACACTTACAATAATATATATGTATATACATATATATATATATCAATGTAGTACATGGTATACACGTGCTAGTATATATATATATATATGTATGTATATTTGACCTATTTATTTATGGCAATAGATAACGCACTATTATTCTCCGTAATAGTTATGTTACTTTTAAATTAAGAAAAATAACTACACCAATGAATGATTATTTAGAAACAGGTAAAAATGAATGTATTTATTTTAGTAATACTTTTTATATTATCTCAAGCTGTTCGTTTATTTTTACTTTCCAACGATGTGTTACGTATATTATTAACATCCCAATTGACTAGTTAAAAATTAAAATATATAATTAAGCTTTGTTTTGAGGCCATATTGTGTACTTGGATATCGGACAAACAGATTTTTCATAACCATTATTTTTGTGAGCCTTCTGCTCGAAATATGCTATTGTTATTTATGTGTTGTGTAACCGAATATGAGCGTTAACTTTTAATTGTGTTTGTAAAGTTCAAAATAGACAGGGCAATGTGTTGAAATGACGTAAATTCCTTATAAATTAATTGTACCTAATCCAAATAATACGATGTTTCGACGAATAAAAGAGATTTTTGTAGAGCTTTACGAAAAAAAAAATGATAACGACAAATAATGAAGTTCATACGGCCATGAATAATAGAGCGCCTTTGTGGTTAAATATTTCGCCGAAGGCTGTGAGTAGTTGAAAAATAAAAAAAAATTTGTGTGAAGAGAAACGTGTCGGAAGAAGGGTCTTTGTTAATTATTTTTGTGCGAAAAAAAAAATAATAAAAATAAATTCAAATTTACGTGTAATTAATTCAAGTAAAAAGTAAGTAACAATTTTGCAGAGGTCAGATGTACGCGCGTGAACACAATATTACGTACTAGGTAGGAATTGAATGCGTGAGAGGGGGGGACACGTATAGAGATGATTAATCAAAACGATCATCATTATATACTGTTGAAATGACAAGCACACGCAAAAATATCATTATCACAGAGCCTTTATAGTCGATTACAACGTTTTCATTTTTTTTTTTTTTTTAACTACACCAAAACCGTGGTTAAACCGTAATGCTACGCGACCCATTCGTTTATATAACATTATTTTGTTTTATCGTGTGTTGCATCGGCTGTTTTGAATCGTTAAACGCGTTTTAATAAGGACCGACCGAAAAATCGATGCAAGACGGCATCTAATAACCGTCACAAACACTATTACAGTACTACAACATATACTTGTGCGGTTGTTGTGTTTCGTTTAAAATCGTTGTACGAAGCAGCCGTCGATGTATTTACACCGATGTATGTTGATCGACAAATATAACTACGATCGAGTGGGGCCATTCAAACATTTTCAAATGCTCCGGTGGAGGCTACATGATTTTAAAACACCGTCCACAGAGTGTTGCGCGACGTCGCCGGGTGTGTGTAAAAGCACCTTATTGCACTTAAGTGAGGACAGATTCGAAGTACTCGACAAATTGTCGCTCGGAAACAGTCTATGCGCGTATGCATGCAACCGCGCGAGGATATTATTATGAGCGTGGAACGATGGGCGGGAAATGGATAGAAAAATAACACTAACATCGTTGTGTATACCTGTAAATATCGATTATTATCGAATTATAATAAGAAAAAAAAAAAATTAAAATTAAAAGACAGTGAAACCGTGGAAATGGGATCGCGTTGACATCGAATGGCCGTTGAGCCTCTATTGGAAAGCGAGTGATAAAAAAAATAAAATAATTATCATTTAATTTACCAATAAACGGTGAAAGATCGTTTTAAACATTTTTTTTTTTTTTTTTATCTAACGGCGACGATAGATGGTACAGAGAATAATATTATATATCGGGCGGAGAGTGTGGCGTGTCACTCTACGGGAATCTGGCCGCGTGATATGTGGAAAATACATAATGTAAATCGACACAGTGCATACGACACTGATGTGTAGTGACCGGCCATGCATTTCGTTACGGGTAAATGCAACAGATTTTCATTAGATAACATTGTTATGTGCATTTATTTTTCTAAGGCTACTTAATTGAAAACATTCCGTATAAGCACAAAGACATATTATAATAGTTGCATAATAATATTTTTTCAATCCTAACAACACTACTAATAATCAAAATGAATTTTCTTTATTTAATTTTTTTATACTTTTTTTTTTTTAGAAAAATACCATTATAACATTATGACGTATAATACACTATGAAACCGTATTGAATAGTATAATATTATATAAAAAAGAGAATAATTATTATGTTAAGTAAGTTATTTTAAATATTGATGTATAACATATATATTATGATAGTAATAATAATTTTATAAAAAGTAGAGAGCTACACATAATATAATGACGATTTCTAAATTCGATCATTATTAGCACAAAAAAATCGTCGGGTTTGGATTACAACAGCAATACTTTTATTAATTTATAGAAGAACGTCTGACTCGTACAATGGATCACATAAATATTCAAACAGAATACAACAAGGAAAATGATTAATTTATCTCTTTTTACAAAACTTAAATTTTTTTTTTCAAATTTATCTTTTATACTAATATTCTACGACTAGATCTAGAATGTGTGTGAGTGTGTGTGTGTATGTGAGTATCCAACGTTCTCCAAACACACATACATTGTTGATGTGTTAGTAGCGGCGGCCGCGACGGTATTGGTTTTCTTATATTGAATATTTTTTCGGACTCGATCGTGAACGTATCCCGTGAAACACAACGACTGCAGTCTTTACTCTTTCGAATTTTTTATCAAATGGTATATATTACTATATATACCGACACGTGCCTACAGCAAGGCGTAGCGCGTGCTTTGCGTGTTACGCGATCGTTGAGATGCATAACTGGTTTACAAAGGCCACTTGGCTTCTCCTCCTCTCCACAGCCACCAGCACGGTCGAAATGACAACACGATGTCCGAGTAGCACTCGAGCCGGAGATGGGGTTGTTAGTGGATGATGTGGCGGGTGGTGGAGGATGGCTAGGGGATCGTGCGCAAGTAGGATTTATTTTGTCGGTGCGATTGGGGTCGTCGGGGCAGAGGTACAAGTAGAACGGGGTCGTCGGCAAGTGTGTATTGTTTGTGGCTGAGCTTAAGTGTCGCAGAAACGGCGGAGAGAGTGTGGGTGGTAGACGCGGTAACCGGGCGGTGGCAGAGATCTGTTGTTAAGCGTTTGGCCGCCGCCTCCGTATTTGCTTATTTCGCCGGAAATGTACGAAAAACCGGTGACATTAGTAGTACCGTCGGACGTTCCGGCGGTCTGGTATCGCCTCTCGCCCGTCGGCGTCGAGGCGAAAAGCTCTAGCTACAGTTCCGTGACCGGTATCGGCTTGTCGTTGCGGTGCGGCATCGTGTTCTGGTGGCGCTGCTGTTGCGGCTGGTACAAGTGTTGGTTGTGATGGCTGTACGTACTATGGTGCAGTGGCGGCGGCGGTGGTGGGGGTGGTGGTGCTGGCGACATCATCATCATCATGTGATGGTCGTTGCTGTGGTGCTGGTGTTGCTGTTGCTGGATGTGTTGCTGAAAATTTTGGAGGTGGTGGTGCTGCTGCTTGTGCTGCTGCTGGCCGTGGTGCTGTACGCCACCGTGGTACTGGTTGTGCTGCGAGGTGTGGTGTTGGGGCTGGTGGTGGTGATGATATTGCTGTTGCTGCTGCTGTTGCTGTGGCGTTTGATTGCCGTGAGGACCGGTGTGGTGTTGTGTGTTAGAGTTCCGGACGATGAACTCGTCGTCCGAGAACGTCTTCTGGTACTCAAGGTCTTTGCGGTTCACCGTCTCCTTGTTCCAGAACGTCTTCTTCAGTGAATGGTGCAGACGCTTCCGGAACCGGTACGCCAACAGCAACATGAGTGCTATGAACGCCACCGTACATCCGAACACCGCTCCCACGATGACCTGTTGCCTGGTGTAGTATTTGGCACACGACAGGTCGTCGGACCCAAGAGAGTTGAGCGGTTTATCCTTGAGGGGTGCAGGGCTGGCGCAGTTTACGTGGCTGGTGTTGCGGCGGGCTAAAAGCTCTTTGAGCCACAGCACTGAACACTCGCACACCAACGGGTTTTCGGTCAAATCGATCTGTTGTAATTCTTGCCACGTGACCATCCCCTCGGAAAACGACGTGAACACGTTGTTGCGCATGATCAGATTCCGGAGGTTGGGCAGCCCCATGAACGCACCGTTTTCGATGGTCGCCAGCTGCTTGTTGCTACTGAAATTTATCGTTTCCAAGTTGAGGTTGTCGTTGAACACGCCCTTTTTAATGATAGATAGCTGAGACGCGCCGGATACGTCAATCGATCGCAAGTTTACCAGCCCTTTGAACGCGTTTGGCTCGATCGTCACAAAGTCGTTCTGGCCCACGCACAGGTCTTCCAACCTGTTCAGGTCGGACAGCTGTTTGGTGGGTATGGCAGACAGTCGGTTATCCGTCAACACTAGCCGCCTGAGCACGGTCAGTCCCTTGAACGCATTGGTGCTGATGTTGATCAACGCCGCTCCAGTAAGCTCGAGCACGGACAGACGACCAAGCCCTGCGAAACAATCGTCGTCCAGCGTAGTGAATGCGTTCAGGCCGATGCGCATCTCGGCCAAGTTTCCTAGGAACTTGAATGCGGGTGTGGGTATAGCCCGGAGCTGGTTGTCGTCCAAGTACAGCACCCGGAGCCGGGTTAGGCCCTGAAACGAAGCAGGATCGATGCGGGTGATGCGGTTGGCGCCCAGGTCGAGCTCTTCGAGCTTGGGCATCGCTGCGAACAGCCGGTCCGGTAAGTCTTCCAGATAGTTGCCGCGCAGGTTTAGTATGGTGAGCGATGCTAGCCCTATGAACGTCTTGTTGTTCATCGAAGAGATCTTGTTGTGGTTCAGGTGGAGCTCGACTAGCTTATCCTGGGCCTCGAACCCCTTGTTGGGTATGTTCACCAGGTGGTTGTGTGATATGTCCACGTACTGCAGGGCGCCGTAAAACTGGAACGACGCGTCCACGATCTTGATGCGGTTGTACATGAGCATCAGTCTTTGGATGGACGGGTTCAGCGTGATTGGGATCACATCTAGGTTGCCTTCTTTGCACAACACCACCAGCGTGTCGTCGTCACACGAGCAGTTGGACGGGCAGTGGGCCCGTATCATCGCGGTCACGGCCAATATCGTGAAGGCCCACGTGGCCGAGACGCGGTTGGTCGCAAACATTTTGATCTGATGTGGCTTACACGGTCCGTACGCGAAACATCTGCAACACAACAAAAATCCGTTACATAGTGATCAACAGCAGATTATATAGAGTAAGATTAAAACTATAATACAGCGCTAATGTTAGTTTCCATAATAGTGTCCAATTATCTTAACTCGGACTTTTTATAAAATATTAAAATATATCATTATAACATTATGAATTCGCGCCCAATTTTAAATGCATAGGCATTTTTAATGTTATATATCTATTATCTAATGGTACATCTAGTTTTTAATATGATTTTATGACTGTTGAAATCTATAAGAGAGTAAATTAATATGTATTTGTTCGTATAGCCATATAGGTGACGTTAAATTTACATAAAATATGTGCATTATCTGCAGCACAATCACAACCGTGGTATCCGTAAGTATTAACGATTTTACAAAATACATTATGTTTTAAAATGCATTAAGGTCAGAGTACAGCGCCGTGATTTCTCTGTAGCGATGACGTTTTATAAAAGGTTTTCTTTTGTTACTGGTAATGTCAGCAATTGCATGTCATATAAAATGAAAAAGAAATCTAATGAGCAGAAAAATATTCCATGGCGTATATACCACAAATCAATAATGTACGCATTTATACCTATTTTTTTTTTCGTACCAAGAATCATTCTATATATAATGCATAATATTGAAAGAACACGTTGATAAATAATTATTATGAACCGTCGGACTTTAGCACGGTGTCTTTAACCTTTCGTGGTCGCCTAAATCACTTATCGAACAGCCAAGGTCAAATTCACGAGTGTTTCGGCGAAATACAAGTTAAATAATTATTGTTTACACACGTGTTTTTCCTTTTTTTTTTTTCTATATCGATTCGTTTGCATGTTAAACTGCAAAATATTGAAAATGATAGACACTACAGATGATTTATTACGAGACCCCTAAACGTTTATGATTGATATATTATTAAATTATGTATTGACGCACACAATCTGCAGTGTGCGCGAGATTAAGTGAGCCATGAGTAAATTGGTACAGTAAAAAGCTATTTACATTTTTGTATTTCAAATTTTATGGAATTTCATACACGAATGCGTCGCTTAAGAAGCAACAAAGGCGATTAGTATATTATTATATGACTCACGTAGGGGAAAGAACCCGATATATAGTAATATTTTTTTATCGATCATATGCAGAGCGTGTAGAGAGTATACAATATAAATTATTATTAAAACACGTATACGATGCACTTAATAATAATAATAATAATAATAGTAATAGTAATAATAACTGCAATAAAAAAAAATACGTTATATTATTATGTGTTGACAAAACAGGGATTTGGTTAAGTCAGGCTATAGGCGTTGGATGCGAAACGATCGGGTTAAACCATAATATTTTGCACACGCGTAAAATAAAAACGTGTCTGGCTTGGTCGACGGGCGTAGCGCAGGCGATATGCTATAGGAACCGAAACTATCCCGACGCGCGTGAAACTGTCGCCGCACCGTTGTTGATTTATTACTATTATGGTTTAATTATTTTTTAAACACGTTTTTATTATTTTTTGTATTTTTTTTTTTCAACTCGTAAGCGAAACGATTGTATTTGAAATGTTTTGGTTGAAACACACATCGCAATATGTGTGCGGACAGTGTTGTTTAGTTTTTTTTTAAAGATTATTTTATTTTTATTTATTTCACACGTTCGCACGTTATAAATCGACCCAGACACGACGATATAATATTATTAAAATGCTTAACCGTAGTTTTTATTCTTCGTTAATGAGACGTAACTACATGATACGCATTGCACCAGTGAAACGGGTTTCTATCCGTGTAGAACGGAACTCGTGTGGACGACGACCAACAAAGAGAGGAATACGAATGGAACAAAACGCCCGAGTATAAACATTATAGTCCGATGATTAGTGATATTATTTTGTTAATGCCCGTCGTGGAGATATTAATTGCGATAGTGTCCGTCAATAGATGTTTTTTATAGATTTTTACTGTCCATTAAAGTTACATCACTATAATAGGACATATGTATATTTTTTTTTTTGCTCGGTCGTGTCGTAAGCTATATGATGCATACTTGAGCACTAAACATAATTTATTTTCTAACATCGTAAACACGAATATTTACATAATAATCTTGGGGTACGTTTCTGATAGTAGAAATTGTTTTGTTTCTATTAAGTGCGTATTTCGAAGCGTTGTCCGTTATATATTTTTATTCACAAAGGGATACGCCATTTGCCGACTTATTTTTTACAGCTTTTATTTTTTTAATATTTTAAAGTACGTAGCATAATAATTGTTTTATTTAAATGTGTAAAAGTTGTTTTAATTTCGTTGAACAATAAAGTAGTTACGTATGCGGAATTTTATCAGCTACTTTTCTCTAAAAAAAAAAAATTTAGGACGTTTTTCTAAGGTATTAGAATTACGTTACAACAATATATATTAATATATTAAAAAAACTATAACATGTTACCATGTTAATAGTTATAGACTGCACGTAAATCATGTTGTACTATAAAGTGGGTTATTAAAGGGTCAGTTAAATTGCGTGAACTATTTTTTTTTTTTTTTTTTTTAGTATTTTGTGGAGTTCTTTTGAGAAAACAAATTGAGTAGCTGCATACAACCGTGAGTTTTTTTTTATACGAATTTTAACTGATATAATATAATGCCGTTGCATCGTTATTGGGTAATGATAAAAATATAAAATTATTCCACTTGCCAGCGGTGTACGTATCGCGCAGAAACCATAATCATATCGAATATTCGGTTCAGTCTGCGCGCAGCCGTCACTTTAGAGTATACGAAATGGGTCGAGTGGTAACATAATACAATATTATTAATAAAAACTTTAACAAAACCGACGGTTGAACCGACTTTTTACTTTTTTTAATTATGTTGCTGCATCGACGTGTTTTATGTTTTCGGGAATTATTTTTCCCCGTACGAACGTGAACAGCGAGCACATTACACTGTTTAATCGAATTCGAAATTATTCAAAAGTACCTAACAGTCTTATATCGCCTCTCAAGCGTATAACGGGAGGGGTAATCACCCACCCATCAGCGGTTTGCCTCATCCGTAGTCGGTGTATACGTTATATAATATACATGAACGTAATAGTTTTTAACTACGAAACGTAGGTATTATAAGTACCCATACATTATATGAACGTTGAGCGCGTGGATCTCGCAAATGATTTCTATTCAATTTTGATACAAAGCCGACCCCAACTCATGCGTTCATCAAAACTTTTCTTCCTTAGTATTCTGGAAATTCTGCGCTTAATCCATTTTTTTTTTTGACTCGTGACGTTCCCGGGTATCTAACGTTTATAAAGTTTAAACTTTAAAGTTTCTCCGTCTGTCTTCGTCTATCTCTCTGTTCCTGTCTATCTGTCCGTCTCTCTCTCTTTCTCTTTCTCGCCGTGCATTATATGCCACTTCAACGAAGTACGCGTACACTACACGTACAACTGCGAAATCGTACGCCCAGATCAGCTGTAGCAATAGTCCACACACCGGCAAGACATAATAATTAACAAGTTTACCGCGTCTCGCACATATATACGATTTGCAGCATACCTAAAGTGCATTTGGCGTGGACGAATCGGCCGAATATTCAAAAAATGCACGCTGCAACAGTATGTACGGACACCGTTCGCGAATTTATGTTATTTAAACGATTCACCTGTATACACTTATATGCGTACGATATACGATATACATAGTATAAGGCAAATAATAATATGCGCGGTCTTTCCTTTCCGTTTCATCAGTGCACTGCACAGATCGTATTTTAATGTACACCGCGTTATATCGTTGCAATATTACTTTATAATAGAAAACCGTCTGTACCGCGAACACGGCGAGTGTATAACCTAAACACAGTCGTGGTCGCTTACTTTCGTATTACATTATAATCTACGGTGACACACCATCTTAATTGTTTTTTTATTTTACATGTTTTTTTACGACAAATGTACAGCGATAGTCGAACTATCCTCTAGAAATTGGCTCAGTCACTATAATGGAGAAAAGCGATCGTGCGCACCTATATAAGTAAGTCGTTATCGTTCCGCGTGACCGAGAAAACGAGGTGGGTCGTACCGGGCGGCGGTGTCGTTATTATAATAGAGATGATGGCAGAAGGATTTAGATAGAATCCCTCGAGACGAACACCTTTAAAACTCTGTATTTAAACTCTGGAATTAAAAGCTAGTGTGAAACGCACAAAAATAAAATATATTATACTATTTCCTTCCACCAGCGCTGCCCGCAAGTATAAACATTGACCCGTTCTGTGTTCGCTCTGCATCACCTAGCCAACGCCACCGCAGCAACCGCGCGTGACGTGTGGCGGTCGTATAAGTTTATTCAAGTCGTCTACTATTATTTTATTTATATTATAATACGTTCGCGTTCGAGATTTTTACGTGCTCGTTGTGCGTTACAAGTTTTTTCGTCGGTGGCTAAGTTTTACACGGCCAATATACAACATAATAATATAATGTAAGCACCAAATAATAAAACTATGTTAAATATATAAACGCATATATTTTTATTTAAGTATAGATCGAAAAAATGCAAACAATACACCGCCGTGTGGGTGGAAAATGGACAAAAATTACTCTCTGTAGATCATATTATATTGAGAATCATACGGCGCATCCGAGTATATTAATTAAAAAAAAAAATAATAAACCCCGTGCAATAAATTTTAATATAATATTATTCTACTGTTTTTATTTTTCGACCATGGTCGCCTCTGTTGCCGTTGTTCAAACTGCGAATGATTCGTTCATTTAGTTTAATAATTATTATCATACAGCGTAACCGCCATTGCCACCCGACCAGCATCATATTATAATATTTAAGCATGCGGTTGTGGCGAAAGTTCTGTGGATTGGTAGAGAGGTCGGGGATGTGTACCCAACAACGGATCTCAGCTTAATATATTACAGATAAATAAATAATAATAGCTTATAAGGTATACACGTGCAATTAATATATATTAATATTATTACTGTTATTGTTGTGTTGATTATACGCGGACGGTTCGTTCACCTTTACCCCTAATGATCTGGCAGTGATCGAGATGGTAATATTACTAATAATTGCGCGTATCATAATGTTATATAATGTAAATCTACTCGTCGTTCGTATAAATGCAAATGATAACGTCGTAATATTACGATGTAATATATATATATATTACATCGTAATATTTTGGAGTTTTCATTTAGATAACACAAAATAATATGTTTCGTTTGTTTTTATTGTTATTTATATTTTTCCTTTTTATCAACATTTTTTTTTTAATAACTTATTGTTTTATCTTGAAAATATTTTCTGGTTTATTTTTTAAACGTATAAAAACCGTTTAGCTTATTCGGGTGAACTGTAAAAATACATTAGAAAGTTAGAAAACTCAGTCGAGTAGATAACGTTTTTATATTAATTCTATACGATAGTATTTTTGTAAGGGATTTTTCGAGTTGATTACACAATACAAATCGGTATTAGTTAGCTTCATCAATATTTATTTATTTATTTATCTTTAATTCTTCGTATAATCTCTCTTTTTTTCTCCTTCATCCATTTAATCCTAACCGAGGGGAGGAGTTGTTCATCAGATGATGCTATTATTATATTATTTTAAGGGTAACAATTCCATTGTCGTAGAGAATTTGTGTCAAATAGGATTTGAATAAGGATCATACAAATGGAGGAATTTCGCAGTACAACCCCTCTGTGTTTATTTGTTTAATATAATGTCATTATTTATTCTAGAGAGTATTTTTTTTTATCACTGTTCTAACAGTCTTCGGCTTTGTCATATTTTATTTTAATTTAAGTAATAAAATACATTTTTACAGTAGGTACATTTTTGAAGAGAATTTTGATAAGTACACATTTTTCGCATAATATAGTCAAATAAATATTACCTGTACCTATAACAATACACATTTCTGCGGTACTCAGAAACTCGGACCTTGGTAGTATGTCATAGTTAATAAATATTAGTTCTATTATAATTGCTTGTAAGTGCGTGCTTAATTTTATGCGAAAAACTGAATAGACCTTAATGATTGCGTTTTAATTAAGTGTTGACACATATTATATTATCTGCGACGACCACGAAGTGTTTGGTGATGACGAGACACAGTTTTACGATAATATTATTGTTTGTTGTTTTCATTACTTGAACGTAATATTTGGGTTACCTATATATCTAATTGGGAACATTTCCGCAATAACGTTGGAATTGAATGCATGAATACACACAGCCCCGAGCACGATGTTATAATATTAGTATATTACACATGTACATATATTGTTATACAATGATAGCGCGCAATCAATAATCAGCAATGGAAATGTTGTATGCACAACAGTAAACGGTTGTCTATAGTGTTGACAATGCAGTGCAGTCTACAGCATTAATGACGAATAAAAGAGGAAGGACCTAGGAGGAATGAAAAGAAAATAAGTAATGTAGGTAAATAAATAAACAAAAATCCGTCAAAATCCATTCGTCAGTCGATTTATTATTCAACAGACGTTCGTTACACACACACACAACACACACAAACAAACACACACACGCGCAGTAACACACTGACGCACGCTGTGTTTCACTGTTAGTCCGATGATTTTGTTTTGTTTGGTCTCGACGGAGGTCTAACCGGCAGGTGGAGATCGCACTCTTCGTTGGATAAGTGAATTGTCCTGTTTCTTTGAACCGTTATCTCGAGCATGTTCAAGTATACCTACAGGATCCGATGCGGTCATAGCCGTCGTGTATATACAAAGTATTATACATATATTATATTGTATATGTATAACTAGAAACTTAAAAAAAAAGTAAAAGAACCTTTTTCCGCGAGTTTTGCAAGTTTAATCATTATTTGCCTACCGGTCAAGAAGCCCGTGAAACGTACGTCAAATACACGCGTTGGTCTTTATCTCTTTTTTTCTCGCCTTCTCTTTCTTTATATATATATATATATATATATTATGTATATCACATTCTTATGTACAGGTACTCGCTATTAACCACTCCGCAAAAACGTATACTCAACGCGCATAGATGATAAACCGCCTCGGAATATAAATTTCTCCAGTAAAATAATCGCGGAAATATTTTATTTATTTTTTTCAACAATTCTATGCGCGACCGGATAAAAATATGAAACGCGACCACGTAGATATATATATATTTATTATACGCGCATATAATATACAGCTACGTATTATATTACAGGGTATATGTTATTCACACATACACACTCACACTTTCATACACATATATAAGAGACCACCATGACCACGGTTGTCGGTTCTCCTTAACGTGGTTAATCAAAAGAGGAACGCGATTCGGCTAATCTCCGGATACGATGGAGTTGACCTACTTTTTTCAAAGACCGTACAGCACACAGAATAACGTTCAAATGAACGAATTTTATACGTTTATATAGATTAATTTATGATCTCAGACGGGTAATTGCTCGGCGACGTTTCGTTTTCGCCAATTACATATTGTTCTTAGGACAAATTACTTTTGATAGATATATTTTGGTAGCAAACGATTCACAAAGCAATTCATGTATAAATATTTAGGTATACGGAATAGGTACTTTTATAAAATATATATTATATATTTGCATTATATATACATACGCGTTCGGTGCTAAAACAACAAATCTTTTTCGACTTTTGTCGTTTTGGGAGTTTTTGAATTACACGCCCAGCCGTCAAGCGAATTCCTTCGAATATTAATTTTTCTGAAAACACTCCGCTTAAACAGGAATACAAACAATATAACTTATAACGAAAAGCAGAAAACCTTTGCTTCACTGATTTTTGAATTTCAACAATATTCATGGAGGGTGCGACTTTGTTTTATAAGTAAATGTAAAACGTTATGCCTTTAAGTTTGTCATGTAATTATCATAATTGTATAATAATAATTATCACAATAACAATATACTCAGAGACTAATCTTGTAGTTCGCTGCAGCTAAGACTATTTTTATGCTATATTCCGAAATGTACTTATATTATATATGTATATATTTATATTTTTAGTTTCTTTAATTATTATTTTAATTCAGAAATGTTACGAATGCCGGATTACAGCTACGCTATATATAGTATTCAATTCACTCGAAAAGGGTTTTAAATTAGTACCTAGCAAAAACATTGCACTAACTGCGGGAGAAAATAATATAAACACATCTCGTATCCGTTAATGGTATAGGTTATATATAGAAAAAGGCATCGTATACCGCGGGATGCCTGATGCTATACATGACCGTTGGTCGAAAAATGCATACATATATAAACACTCATACGCATGGGCCAACCATATAGGACTATATGGTCCGCGAATAAATCGATTGTCGTCCGCATACGAGTGGAATGCTGCACGTCGTTTAAAGAGGAAAAAAAATTAAACGAAAAAAGAAAAATCTATATATTATATATATATAAATATATATATATATTATATATATATAAATATATATATATATGTGTGTGTGTAATAATAATAATAATAATATATATGCTGGGGTAACCGTTGCCCCCGTATTATATATATAATATAGAGACGTATATAAAACGAGCGCTCGAAACCGAGGTAAAATTCAATTCGGTTTTGCGGACCTCAAACGGCAAGATGGCTGGAGGGGAACCCCGTATCGGGGCTGTATATACCCATTACAAATACACCTATATATATAAATACACACACACACAGCCGACGACAATACACACGGTTTGGCGTGGTCCCAAGTCTGCGCCATACAGCTATATTATTATAGTGCATAAGACACGCGCTGTGTTTCGGTCCTCGACGGCGGGGTCGTAATATGTATATAATATACATATATATTATAATTGCGTTATATCCGCACCGGAGGCGCCGTCCAAGTCTGTTTGTCATAATATAATATATATATATATATACACCTTTTTAATTCATTCCATTTTCGTTTATATAATATAATATACACGTGTTATGTGTGCGTATTTTACGGGTCGGGCGAAAAAAGCTCTCGGTCGGTCGTCGTAACCCAAAGTTTTTATTAATTTTACTCGCACCAACGGCGATTTGCAGTTTGATTTCGTATACACACTATAATATAAGTACCTAGGTACTAAACTCGTACGGGTATATTGCGGCTGTGCTATATAGATATTATATATATATATATTTATAATATATAAAACATGGATGAAAAATGCATATAGGTGTAATATTTGTCAAGGGCCTATAGAATTTATTTTTACAATTTCGTCGTACTGTAGGTCGTTGACACATTTACAATTTAATTTTTCTAAAAGATAACATTTCATGGTTCAATAATTATTCAACCATTCGATTTGAAATTAATAGAACTTTATATGAAGTCACTGTGTATTATCAATCGTTTGAAAGCACGCAGAGACAAGAACCGGAACACTGACATAATAATATTGGTGCAATACATTGTATTTATGTATCGCGAAAAAGACGAGTAAATTATAAAATACAATATTATGAATTATGATTATCAGTCGACCGGAAGAGTCTGTCTCAACGCGGGACAATATCGTCGAAACGATCGAACAACGTAACAATATTTTACTTGTGGCATATTATTGACAATGCACGACAGACGGCTGGCCATGGTTGCATATTATTACACTCGCCAACATATATACACACGTATAACAATGCGTATACTTCGTTTATATATATTATACATGTATAAGAATAAGAAGGATTTTATTGCACTCGCTACCCGGCCATATATTATCGAGTGCATACGTGTTGCAGTGGCTGCAATTTCTCGCGTATATACATAATATGCATAAAAACGTCATGAAAATATGATTAGTGGCGATGGAGGGGGTGGGGTGGCCCATAAAAAACATGTTTGTATATGCACGTTTTAATAAGCGTACCGTATTTTGTATATGTATATAGATACGCGCGTTTATTGTGCACACGGTATGTTTATTATAAATATCATGCGCTTTGTCGGAGAAAAACAAGAAACCAAAACACGGTTTTCGTGTGCACGAGACTCGATACTAAATAAACAACACATTTATACACGGACTGTACGGCGATATTGCGAAATATTATGTGGAGCGCATATTATACCGGGTCACGGGACGATTATCGCCTTAACATTCCCCCAACGAGTAAACGAGATACCCGTGAGTACATGTGCACCAATATATATATATATATATATATATATATGTAATATACATTATTAAATATTATGCTCCGCAGTAAACTCGAGAGGTCAATGTCGCTCGCGTCTCGATGAATAGAGTTGGTGGTAAGAGGGGAGTGGTGGTGTACGAGAGCATTTTTTACAAAAAAAAAAAAAAACATAAAAACTTGGTCTATAATATATAGTTAGGACACTACGTCACGCGCAAAATGCGCATGTGCAACTGGCGTATATTGTAAGTGCCTATATTATAATATACCTGTTTCGTTACTGTATTGCATTATACATTAAATAATATCGGTGTCTGACTGACCGGCGGAGTTGCCGCGTCACGAGGACGGGTGTCAGAATAATATCGAGAAAGTATAATATAAATACTATTCGGATCTCGCCGTCGTATATATTATGCTCGTATACACACACACACACACATAGAATATTTTATACGGTCATAGTATGGGCGATATCATCGGTTACGGCGTGGCAGGGCCCGAAGGAGGGAGGCGTGACCAGATCCGCGCAAACGGCCGCGGCGGAATCGCGGTTAATGCCGAGCATCGTTTGTGCGCGAGTTTCGCCGCAGAGTCGCAAACCCGCCCGCTCGCCCGTCGTCGTAGCCGCCGAGTTTTATTTTTCTCCGACTCCTTCTCTCTCTCCCCCTCGGAAGTGCGTTCTAGCGCCGACGCGACCGGCCGGCGGACGGCAGCTGCATTATTATTAAATTCAGGATACGTTCGCGTCCGAGAGCTCCCAACCCATACGACGACAAAAGAACACAGAAATATATATATATTTGTTGTATTCGAATATATTGCAACTGGAATAATAGTATACAATACACAATATGATTATTATTATTGTAATGTGTGCACATAGTGCAGTTCGGAGTGTTTAGCCATATCGCGCCGACCAAAGCATGTTTAAAATACAATATATACACAACGGATGTTTATGGGTACTGTGTACAATAATAATAATAATATGTAGGTGTCACGTGTTTTGATCGGTTTTTATTGTGGACAAAAAAAAAAAAATTAAATCCGTCTCACGCGGTTATTGGAATTCTTTTGCGATTATAATATCACATCAAGTCGTCGTGAATCGTTTTCCGTTCATAATATTATAATATTTTTGAGATATTATACAATGCGCAATAGGTCTGACAATGGAAATATATATAACAACAATAATACCACTACATATACACATATACTCAGTATAGTCACTACTGGTATAATAATAATAATAATATGTCATTGGCATTAAAATATACAACGCGTTATCGTGCATTATTTATATTTCGGTTGTTAAACGACGCTAAAAATCGGAATAATCGGGAAATTCGTGCAGAGTTTTACGACCACACGGACCACGTCAGCTACACCGAGTCGGATGATTGCGAAGGGGGAAGGGCATTATGTGCCGATGTTTTTTTTTTCAAATGCCACTGCAGCAGTAAATTTGTCGAAAATGAAATATGCTCTTCGAGCTTTTTGAAATCCCTCCGGTACAACAAACCAAAATGGATGTAACCACGGGGGATTTGGGTTGGGGGTAGGTGGTCGAGCATAGCTTTGGATAAACGCACAACTAATAAACGACGATTGAACTATCGATATATACAATAACAATATAATGTGTACACATAACATATTACGTGCTTATGTAATTTTACGATTATCATCATGAGTTGCGTAATATGAAAAAAAGCGCTAAGGTGACTTATAAATTAATGTTGTTATACGAGTGATCCTAAATTTATTTTACTGTTTTGCAGATAACTCAATATAATTTGGAGTTGATGAAATAGCTTATAATATGCTTTCTTGTTGATTTATGATAGCTATATCGTATGTATCAATGAATACAAACACACACACGCGCGAGATAACGTAACGGCACGAGCACAAATAAACGAGCTTAAAGAGAAAAACGATAGGGCCAAAGTGAATCGACCTTGACGGTGCGTTTAATGTCGTCGACGCGTTGAAGTCGGTCAACCTCGAAATCAGTTATCGCAGGTGAGAGGGAAAAGTGAACATTAAAGACTATAGATAAAATATTAATAATAATCGTCTTGTCGTGTAATATAATATTACAATAATAGAGTGTTTGACGAAAAGCGATGACATTATATCGGAAATATATTTTAATATAATTTTTTTTTACTGAATAACTTTATTCAATAATAATAAAAATATTTAAATAATATGTTAATGTCGGTCATCAGTTTATTGAGCCTATTAAACGATTGACTAATTATTACAAATACGCGTTGTAAAATGGGTGCATGGCGTGGAGTTATATAATATTGTAATATCATTGAGTATAATATATTATATTTGTAAAATATATGGTCAATGGTATTATCATTATTATCTATTTATGAACTTATAGAAAAATTGTATATTCTTTTTATTATTATTTTTAATAACTGGTTCCACAACGCATAATCTTAATGAAAACATCATGCTTACCGGGAAAGTTATCTTTTCAGTTCACGGTGGTGGCAGGAAGCTCCGACGACAACTACGGCGAGAGTAAGAAAAAACAATCGAGATTACTACGGTTTTATAACGGGATGAATAATGGTTTTTAATTGTTATTTAATAGTTTAAGCGGCGCAAATGTTTTGTTAAGCCGTTTGTTATTTATTTTTCGTCCCACTCGAGAATAATAATAATAATAATATGATGATGATGATGATGATGATAATAATATATGAATGTAATAAAAGAATATTATATCCATCATCGCATTATAATGCTATTATTATATTAATGTATTTAACGTAATTTTTTTTAGAGTCCTCTACGTTGTCAAGTAGATTTTGCATAGGCGTTTTTCAGAAAGGACATTAGGTAGGTTTCGCCCTTCAAAATATGTCGATGTTCGTTATGTTTAAAAAAAAAAATTATTATATTTTGTTCCAGAACGTTTTAATCAAATACTTTTTAAACATCTAGTTGTTATGATTACAGAACGGCGTGTTACATCGTGTTACGTTTATACATTTTGAATAATAATATTTCCTAAGAATTTTGATTGGTTTTAATTTAAACACATTGAATAAATTCTAATAAATATGTAAATATTAAAATGTTTTATTAATTTTTTTTTTTACTCAATAGTTATACGCCCATGTTAATGACGTATTTAAACGCATAAAAATTCCACAACAGCCGTGCGCATTGCAGTGTATTCAGTTATTGGTACAGTAATTAAATTATTTTAATTAACTACCTACATGAGCTACACGACGTAAATAAAATAGCGAGCTGGATGATGCATACATATTTTCAAGAGAAAAACAAATGCTAAATCACTACAAAGAACACGCCTGCGGGAATACAATACAATTTCACGCGCAATTTGAAGTAAAATATTGACAAAATTAGTTTAATTTTTATTTCTTGTCGACAGCGCAAAAAACGAGTAGACAATCGAAAAGAATGTTCCGAAGAATGCGGTTATTAAAACCTAATGGAATTTTACGGTTCACGACTTTTGCGGCGTTTATAAGCGTTTGTCCAAATTGATCTATAGAACTGCTAGCTCGCAAAAACTTTGGCAAGTTTGCTTCTTTTGACTGGTATTAGTTTTAAAACTTTCCGCCCAGAAATTCGAGAGGAGATTACCACTTTTAGAAAACTGTCGTTTATCCAATAATTGTGTTATATTGACGGAGCTTTAGCCACCTATCGAGCGATATATTTTAAAATAACATGAATATTTAAATACACAGGGTGGGCTCTACCCGGACACTGTATTTGTACGTTTTCTTGCGTTAGGTTTATGAAAAAAAAAAAACAGAAAAATACAGTAGCCATTCTGTATATACGCATGTCTTGTATGTTGGGCGTACGACGTCGTTATCGCTCTTTGCGGAATACGTGTCAAACGACCAAAAGTAGTAGGTAGTTGCTGCGAGTTGAAGTCATTTTTCGGTTTATATTTTTCTTTAGTCTCAATGGTTTTTTTTCTCAAGCCCTCGGAACAGTTGAAACGTTTCGACGCGAAACAAAATCCGTCCAACGCACACTGCTGTTGGACGTTTACCAAATGTTCGATCCCCTCGTGGTTTTTTTTTTCACCGGTCCGAATTAACGCCCAAACAAAAAGACTCTTCCTTTTGTGTGTACGACACCTTTACGAGCGAAATTAAATTTAGACCCGTCAATTATATTTATATATATATATTTATAACATGTGTACACATATATACATACTCACACACATATTATTACACATATCGAGCATTGTTGTCCAATGCCAAGTAGGAGTTTGTATGGGAATATAAAAACCTATAGAAAAAACTAGTCAAACACCAGCTGCAAGATTTTGCAGAGATGATTTTTTTTTCACAATCGCGTATTGTTATTATTATTTTTATTATTGTGCTATATACTCATTTATATATATATGTACATAAACGACGCGTTTGGGATAAACGCATAATTTTATCGACATACCGCTGCGTTGATCCATATACTTATATATATTTGTATTATATTATTATATGATTATTACTGTTATTATGTTTATTACTATCATCATTATTATGATTATTATTATTTTTTATCATAATGTATACAAATATGCATATGTACATAAAACAATGGCGTTATAGCGTGTTAGTGGTAAAAACTCAAGTGCGCTCTTCGAATTTAGATGAAAAAATATGTATATATGATTAAATATATTATCTAATTTAAATAGAGAGTCGTCATGTTTAAACGTTTAGAAACAGCTAACTTTATTCTGATCAATTAACATAAGTGAAGTACACATGGATTATTAAGTAAAATTATAACAGCTATACATTTTATAATATCACCGCATACAATATTATTTTTTACAGAAGACGGTTTTAATATACTCTGCGTTTCCATTTTACATAGATTATAGATAGATATTATAACATATTATGCTGTGTACACCACCTATATAAATCAATAATATTATATTATATGAAATATTATACGTGTTTAATGTATTTTAAATGTCGTACCTAAATGTAATTTATTTATAAACAGTAGGGCATAAGTATTCTCTTTGTACGTCGTCGCTCGGGGCCTACCAGTGACGCATAATAAATCCAAGACATTGTAATTCGATGTGACACGAGCGTGATGATACGATCGTCTCGCGCCGCAATGTCAATATTTCCATAGATCGGATAAAAACTTCCGCCGATTAAAATGCCGCCGCTGATACGCATTACACCACGGCCACGCGTATTAAAGTCGTCGAAGTATCACCGACACACAATAAAATACAAGTTCAAAATCTTTGTAAAAAGTAATATACATATAATATATAAGAGTAATAATATGCACGATTAATGTCTATAAAAACGTGGTATGTAACCGTGTAATATGTTTATTATAATACGTAGGTACGCGCGCGTACACACATTATGATTGATGTATTATTATCTCTAATTAATATGTTAATTTTATTGAAATATACCATTTTCCCAATTAATTGAATATAAACAAATTCCAGAGCAATGTAGAAAAACAACTGCTATAAAAAAACTAAAAAGTGATGAGTTATATATCTGTATATATAGGTATAAATAATACTATTCGATAAAATTGAAAAACAACGAAATCGCATTCAAATTCAAAGTTCAAAACTGCAAAAAATGTATTTATTCGGTGTAAAGAACAATTATATTTTAATTACTAGTTTAGTAAAATACATCTGTACCGAAATAGTTGGTTTAACAGACAGTTAATCTCCATAATATATTTTAATAATACAATTATTCTTTAAGTATATTCTATTAATATTTAATATAAGCACTTATTATAATAAGTACCTGCTATACCGATGAACGAATATTTTGAATTCGAAATAATGTTCGCGGAATACCCTGTTTGGAAAAATATTGGCTATATACAAACAAATATAATATTACGTTATACACACTCTATTACATGGTTATGTTATTTTGTAGACATTACAACGCTATTATTGCTTTTTACATGCAGGTACTTAGTAGTAATATTATATGATGATAATAATACCTAGTATTAATAATAGTACCTAGGTACCTACCTACTTTAATATAGTGATGCACTATAAGAAAATATGCTCGCAATGTAGACGTATAATAATCGTCCGATGATCCGAATCAAACCTAACGATCGTGATCGGTTTTACAGAACACGATTTTTCTACGCTTTCAGTCAACGATGTTCACTATAACGTATTCAATTATTACGGAATGCATACCGAATGCGGATATATAATATAATATCTATACTCGGACCGTTTTCAATCATTGCGGATCGGCATCGCTATGCGTAAGTTACCTTATTCACTGAATATATTATAGGTAGGTATAAAATAATAAATAATTATAATACCTGGCTACGCACGAATAATTCGAAGAAATCGCGCTTAAACCATACCTAGCAGCAGTTAACCGTTTACGCGGTGCCACAACATAAACGATGATTAATAATAAATGGGCACGAAAAGATGTAATAATTTAACTATTAAAAAGCTCATTTAAAAAAAAAAAAATAAAAATAAAAAAAATACTAATAATAATAAATTGTCGTTATGCCCACGCCACGGTTACATACTGCGTACGGATTAAAATCCAATTGAGTGCGTACATTATGATATTATTCTATGCATTATGTAAATAATAATTATAGCGGAACAGTTTTTAAGACTAGCGCGTATTGTTATGTCGCAAATACGTGCTATATAAAATAACAATATATATATATATATTATTGTCATTAACGCGATCGCAAAAGTCGCAGCAAAACCGATAAATCGTCCGAAACGGGTCTTGGTGATACACAATACGCGCGGCCGCATATCATTACGGCGTACGTAGCAAAAAAAAAAAATGATATCGAAAATAATAAAATAGATATCTGTAGTAAATATTAATATACATTATGATATTGTGTACCTCCGCCGTTGCGTTGTGGTCGTAAGTCGTGACGTGGTTTCAATTGTACTAGATACCCGACACACAACATATTATACTGTACTGTAACTCGTAACATCGAACATCGCTCAACTCTGTCTCCAGTCGAAAACGGGTTGTGCGCGCTCGCGGATCGGTGTACACGAAATGATATTATACCTACACGTCTCGCATTCAAATACATCGTAAAATCGTTACTTTGACCGTGCAGTTGTTGTACCGCGAGGGAAAAAAAAATCGCGTACATTATATAATGCAGTGTAATGACATTCGATCGTAATAAAAATAACAATAATAATAATAGCAGTAGTAGTAGGAGGAGGACGAGAACACAAAATATAATATAACGCCACGTTGACGATCTGTGGCGAATTATATTATTATGATTTCGGTGCAAGGACCGAACTCGGCTCGAGCGGCATGCGAACGCCGTCGCAGTTACCACGCACACCCGCCCATGTGGTGGTTTCGTGCGCGCCCTGCAGATCGATATTGTACGGTGTTATTATTATTATATACATATATGCGGCACAGAGAAGACGTCCTCGTATATTTTATATTTACATGACATACACACGCGTACATAATATATTATTATATTATACACATACACACAACACACACGCGCAAACAAATGCATACACATACACGCGTGCATATCCCACGTCAGCCCGTATACCGAGGTCTGGGTTAAAACCGGAAAATATACCTATAACCTGGTGGTTACCCGGCGAAATTGTACGGTGCGGTTACGGAGCCTGTGTAATAATAATCATAACGCGTACCATACCGGTGTACGCGGATATAGAAAACATTGCGGATATCTGTAGCCATTGGCCCGAAACGAAGACGACGAAAATTCGACGAAATCGAATAATTCGATTTTCCACCGGCGCATCGTAATAATAATAATAATAATAATAACAATATGCGTTAAGTTGGAATATTAATATTGTATAAATATTCTTGATAAAACCCGAGTTTATGACGACGGATAGGCGGTGTGTTGCGCCGCATTGAAAATCGGACGGAAAGCGAAATTGTTACGTACTTTGGCCGATACTTTTCACGGCCGACCGCCGTGCGAAAGCCAACGATACCGGACAGAAAGTATTATTTTCACTCTCGTCCAAAATGGCGATGCGGTGGTAAGTTTCCCGAGAAGGGGAACGCTCGGTTGGTGGTAGGCCTTACATATATGACAGATATAAAGTGACATCCATACACAGTGTAGTATAGTATTGTATTCTCTTTTACCCACATATAACACGCACACGGACACTACAGAAAAGCTCGTACTTAGATTGAATATAATAAATGTATTATAATACGTGTTTACCCACCTCAGAAGCGAAGGGTTTAGCTTTAACCCTTTGTGAGCGATATTTCTGGCTATATTATTATTAGGGGGGGGGGTGTAGGGTTTAATTTTTATCCGTTCCAAATTCTCGTCCTCTGCTACCTCTGTGCTTTTCCATGTCAAAACGAGCACCATATTGGCCCTACTACGCCGCTATGTATAATAATATTATGTACACAATATGATACGCACACTAAAATGCACGCCATAGTATACATATAGGTGTGACGGGCGAGCCGAGCACGCGATTTTATTTATAATATTAACCCTGTGCGAAGGGGTGTCTCGAAAATCCTTCATGTCAAAATATAAAAGCCACTTTTTATCTGTAAATACGCATCACACGACGTGTAGTAGACATATGCTATTATATAGCGAAATTCGTGACGCCGGCGATCGGCACAGTGTATATATATATATAGTATTACATACAATGTAATAATATATTATTTATACAACGAACACCACATTACATACATACGCACGCGCGAGAGAATAATATTGTACTTGTATCATAAGCACTGTTCGCGTGTATCTTCTACCAATATTACCGGTGTCATATCTAATGGACCATACAAAACGCCTGGGTATAGGTTGCGAGGGCGTATGCGGAAATCATGAGCGCGCAGGCCGCACGTATTCATCGAGACGTTTAAGCGATGATTTTCACGCATAATACCTAATTATTAACATTATAGATAATCGTACGACATGGCGTATACATACATTAGCGGCGTATAGATGCAAATATATAGGTATAATGCACAATATGCGCCGGGAATTCGATTATTTGTATTATACATACATATTACATGGCGATAATGACGGGTTTATGTCGAATATCATAACTGCTGCGGCGTATTGTCGCCGTCTCAGTTATGTAGGGAGTGGCGATTTTCGATAAACGTTGTTCATTCTATACAATGATTGACATCACAATATTATTATAATATATACGCGTATAATTATATTATTATAATATATACACGTATAATTATATTATATAATATACACATTACAATATATGCACATGTGCCACGATGTATACTAAAGTCGATAGCGTTTACGACAAACGCAGTTACTGTACTATACACGTGGGTCCATATTTAGTGTATAGGTGGCGGAGTTGGAGATAACAAGTCAAATTGATAATTTCTATCAACACCTCTTGGGGAGAGACAATTTACAAATTTTACAAATTAATAAAATGTTAGTACCCATATCAAATAATAATTAATTGATATACTTAATATGGATTATGGTATAGAAAAAAAATTACTGTGAAGAGAAACAAATTAAGAAAACAAAAATTTCTAAATATTTCTATATTCACTAACAAAATTTAAAACCACTTTTACGGCAATCTGTTTATTGCCCCGGCGTCGATTTTTTAAATCTGGCCTAACTACACTGAGCGCAGTAAATCCACAGACAACTCCGACCACTTTTATTACCATCACAGCTAGTAATGGTAATATAATATTATACGGTGTGTGTGTGTTTTGATTATATCATCCACTCACCGCGAACTATAAATGAAAAAACTTACTGACAATGGTGGTGATTTGAAAAACTCCAACGTGAACGCATTGATGGCTTACGGTAAAAATAATATTGCAGCTGGCCTGTATAGCCCATGAATTAGAAGTGTAAAACGAAAAAATCTTATCCACTGATAAGACATGTAATAAATATTAATTGTATTCGGAGTTTTGTAGGTCAATACACTTAAAATTGCTCTACTAGAATTATGTTACGGGTTACGTAGGTCTATATTATATACTAGATTTTTAGTGTACTAAAATAATATTATAGTCTTACATTGTTATAGGTATAGTAATCACTTTGTGGTATTTAATTTTTCGAAGGAAAAAAGTTTATCGACCTGTTGCAAAATCCATATAGATATACAAAAGATATAACATTGATTATGTCTATGTATATGAGTTATTTAATTTATTATATTTAATTATTAAAATTAAAATTTTAGAAAAAATTTTGAATTCATTTTAAGCTTTACTCAAATCCTATTTAGAGTTTTAAAATGTTAAAGTACAACCAATTTAAAGTATATTGAATATTATTCGATGTAAAGTAGATTAAAGTTAGTAGGTAATATAATTGAAAACCATTAAAATCAGGATAATACGCGAGGGTAGTCGACGACTCATTTTAAGTGCAATTGGTTAGTTCAATATTTTTTTTCAGCAAAGAGAGCATTTGCACAAGAAAAGGTTAATTAGAGGAACAGCTGGACTACACCCGATTTATCTAGAGGTAATCTTAAGAGACTGAACAAAGATGACAATAACAGTAAATAATGGTTAATAACTAGCAGACGACTAGATACGAAAGAACAACGTTTTAATAATATAATATATGAAATATATTTTATATATATACAAGTATACACTGGCCGTCGAGTGTCGACACGACCACATCAACAATAAGCAATATAAACCCGATTATAACTTCATGGTTGGTGTGAACGGGGGAGTGAAACGGTTGGTCTTTAATTATATTTATATCCCGCAAAGCAGGTTATTATTAATTATTATTATACGGTATTATATTAACTGCGGAAAAAAATTAAACGCTAATTCGGAACGATGTTTCATCGTGAAAAGCGACTAAGTGTACACAATTAATTATCTCGGTGAAACCGTTAACCGAAATAATAATAATTTAACGTCACATCGGTAAAATATCATAGAAAATTACAACAAACAATATACAAACGTATTATAGAATATCAATATCACATAAAATTGATATTATTATATTAATTTATATATTTTTTTTTCATTGTGGGCGGAGCGACTGGGATGGTAGCATTTTCGCTGGTGGTGGCGTCGGCGGCGTACCTTTTGGTATTTAATCAACAATCAATTTAGACAGCGTGGGGCGGGTACACTCGTGAAAACAGACGACGTTGTCCCAACAAATTTGATTTACTTGAAACGCGCCCGCGTTCGTCGTCGCTGATTAAAAGCAATATTTATTTTAGCCTGCAGAGTGCAATGGGTGGATGGGCAATCGGGTGAGCGGCGAATTAATTCAATTATAGTTACACCTACCCGATCATGCGTGCAGTTAAAAGTTTTATTTTTTGATATATTTTTGGTGAAACATTTATTTTGTGAAATAAAGAAATGCCGCCTTTAGAGCCAGGGTCTTGTACAGTCCAATTATTATTACATCCAAGGTTCCTCGGTACACACTCAGCGGCCGATCATGTATACACTTCATAATCCCGTGTATACATGCACACACGCACACAATTATCAAGTTGTTGATTACTATATATATATATGTGTATATGTGTACGAGGGGGATTTAAGCAGCTGCAGCAGGGAATGACAAAGAGGCGGCGTAGGAGTAGACGCTGTGTATATAATTATTTGTTCCCTGCGCGCACTCTTTTTTGTGGAACATTAGACGCGACGTCATAAAGGCTTCCCGTATAGAACCGAGTTTATTCCATCCGCCGTTCTTAAGTCGTTCACCTCTCTATCGTCGTTCTATTCATTTCGTGTCCCAACATTAGCAGCACGTGACATTTTTCACTATTTTAATATGATATATTTATATATATATATATATATATATATATGTATGTAGTATGTACATTATGATAATAGATTATTTTATTCTATACTCGCTATACGCGTATCTATGTTTTTATACCGAACAATGTAATGGTATGCAAAATAATTATAAAACAAATATGTGTAGTACATAACATAATATAATATGATAAGGTAAAATGTCTGGTAAAATGCATAGTTGCATCGCGTAATCCAAACAGAATTTTTCGCATAGATTCCATGATTCTTGCGGCGTGCCGTGTATTGTGATAGCGAAATAAATGTGAAGGCGCACTACGGTAACTATACTTCTACGAAACGCTTTTAATATTCGTCAAATTCGTATTTATACACACAGGGTCAACTGCATGGAGTAAACGACCCGAAATGTGATTAAAAAAAAATTTAAGTTAAATGAGGTGCGACGGCGACGACAACGCAGTAGTCTAAAAGTTTTAGTGAAAATAAAAATAAAAAAAATAAAAACAACTACCTAAAGCCATAAGCGGTGGTCTAACTTTTTAAGCACCAACTCAAAGGTTTTGCATTACTTATGTACATTATAATGCACCCCACCCAGCGGATTATGCCAGTATTTCGTTTAAAATAAAGAGCGCATCATATTGTCGTTGACGACGCCATTCGCGGCTTTTTGTATATACCTATATGCGTGAAAATGTCGATAGTAAACGAACTGACGATTGGTGACAAGAATTAGCACCAGTGATGGTAAGTTTATTACGTATACACTTACGACCTGCATCTACTCGGACCATGCGGATATTGTGTAGGATGATTGCCGCACCCAAGTCAATAACTTTTCTGCAGGATTTTCTAAAGGATTGGACGAGTGTTTGGTGGGGTCTGCCCCGGAGTCGTAACTACATATAATATCGTTTACCGAAATGTGAAAATAATTTTTTTACCAAACTCCACGTTCACCGAATGGGATTCACGGACATGGTTATAAGAACACGGCAGAGAGTGATAGAGAGCCGGTCTGGCGGCGGCGTTATGGTTGGTCCCTCGGGTGTCGTTCAGCACTAGCCCAGAGCCACTAAAGCGGCCATCTTTTTATTTTTTAATGGACTTTATACATTTTTCATCAGTATATACGTACTTACGCAATTACATATGTTTTTTTTATACTGGACGACGGTTGTATACTTGCGCGTGTTGCTCGAATATTTTCGATTGCTCTGTACAATTTATGCAGGTAAGACGCAATACGTGATTATATTCGCCATACATATTATCACTAGCTATAAGATTATTTTTAACATTTTGTTTAAAAATGAAAATGATTATATTATTTGATTTAAAAAGATTAATCTGTATTTTTCGTACATAGGTATATAAATTATTAGAAATATATATATAAGAGATACCTACATATTTTATTATTCTGACAAAAAAAAAAAAACAATTAAATGAAAACTTTTTAAAAATAGCACTCTGAATGGATAATTTTAACATTATTTCGGAGTCAAAATGAGTTCTAAATGAATTGAATTCATACTTTAAAACAAAATTTTCTATTTTGTCAATTCAGCTTCTGGTCTTATTTTATGTTGAATACATACCACTTTCTAATTTATTTAAATAATTTTGCATGTTATTATAAATCATTCATATCATTTCTCAAAATTATGTACATGAGTTAACGTTTTATTGTGGTTGATATAATATAGTATGCAGTTTATTTAACTAATACATATTTAACATCGTAAATTTTGAGTTAAATGGACTAGGTCCTTAATTTTTATATGTGATAGCAGAACAAACATCGTTACAAAATAACGCAAAATAATCACATCCATAATATAATAACCATTATCTATATGAGTGTTGATATTTCACCAATTTTAACTATTTACAATACTTAGTATTATGTGGTTTTGAAATACAAAAATGTATTCGAGTGTATATTATACACGTCAATACTGTTTAATAATGTGTATTATGAAATAGAAAGCATCCGGGTGAATTGTATTTTTCTTAGCATAATATTTTGAAGATTTTGGTTTTAATACTCAAAAGTTATCTCTGGACAGCTCAAATTTTTTCTACATTCCTGGTAAAATGTTTATTCGGTCAAATACTTTTAAAACTCAATAACGTCTAAGCTGGGTTCGAAAGTTTGGAGCTAACCGCTGTCACACACATCCTTTGCAGTAAGCTCGTGCTGTACAACCTTTTCTCTGATATATGCAGGCGTTAAACTTTAAAACATATTCTATCTCAGACATGCACATTTGTATTATATATAAATTAAATGTATTTATGTGAAATTAAATTAAAAGTATTTTTTTTTTACTAAAAGTTATATATGATATTATTTTAACTTATGTGACCAAACGTATAAAATATATTAGATATTATAATATCGACGTTTCGATTTTTGACAGTGTACATTATTAAAAGTGTAAAGTATGAAAATAAATCTATCGGTAACGTCAAATCATGCAAAATCCAAGAGCATATCAATAATAAACAGAAGGTTTTGTTAAACGGACCATTAACCAATGGCCGAAAAATGGCATTGTCCAATTTAAATTCACAATATATTTAAAACATAATAATCGAGGGGGATTAGTTGACCCTAAATCACATTAATTATTATATTTACGCCCTCATAACTAAAAAAAACACACTACTCTCTCTCTCACACACACACAAACACACACACGCACAGTTCACATATTTATTATTATTATAATGATATATATTTTATCATGGTATCGAATTCACGTTTATCACGCACAACATATATATTTATATGTTATATATTACAAGTAGCCTTTCTAAAATATCTATTGTGAAAAAGTAGCAGTAAAATATAAGTTTTCATAGCTTTTTTCCGGAAATTTTTTCACATTTTTTTGTTATATTAATTACCCTTCGCGCGCAGCGTTCAAAGCGAGACCTTCTTTTGTATATATTATTATTTCTAAGTGAAGGAAAGCAAGTGTAATATTTTAGTTTATTTTTTTTTTCGTTGTGTGCACTTAATGCATTCTCTGTAGAATGATGGTAAACGGTGGTGTGCGTAGTTGTCATTGTATATTATAGTCATCGTTAAATTTTACGGTAATTATAAAATATTTACATAATTCAAGAGTACTGCGCAGCTATACACACACCCACACACACACACACATATAAAATTTAACATGTGATGTTCCTTTTTAAAATGTTTAATAATACATCACATTTTTTGTTGTTATATAATTAATGAGTTTTAATTATTCTTTCTATATTTCCACACCGAGGGGGGCGAATGGTGGATTTTCGACATCCTCGGAAATTTTCTAGAACACCCATGTTACTGCACGCAACAGACATAATTTATATTTCAGGTTGCCATTGGATACTATACATGGATACGTTACACAGCAGTTTAAGATTTTCAGCAAACCCCTATTTCGGACACTGAATTCAACGAATCTATTCGATACTATATTGCGGGTGAGTTGTATATACTCTTTGCTATCCGATCAGCCAAGCTCCATTAATACCAACGCGTAAAACGTCACCCAAAGGCTACGAGGCTACTTTCAATGACCATTTTTCAAAATAAAGAAAGAAATAGTGAAAAAAAATCAATGAGGATAATATAAAGTACGCTACCCCTAAAAATACAAAAATATACCAAGTTGTGCACTATATTTTGTAAATATCACGTTTTCGTTTACAAATATTAGCATATACAAGTAAGTTAAATCATAACTTTAATCAAAACTTAGAACTTTTATCAAGTATTTACTTTTTTTTATATTATGGAATACACAGCCGTTATATAATATGTAAGACTTTCATTAATACTTACTGTAGCGATTATATTTATAAAAATAAATAAAAATCATGACATGCTATGTGGCTAATAATAAAATATGATACAATCATACCATTTAAAAGTACTTATAGGTTTTAACACGTAATACTACATTTTGTATGCTTATTTTAAACTCCAAATACACTGGAATTGAGTATACCTATATATCGTCTGTCAAATACAGAGTCAAACATATATTTTCGAGAGTAGGAAGTATTGTTTTTATACGTCAAGAATAATTTAATTTTGAATGCGTGAAAGGGGAAGTTTAAAGTTTCGATATAAACAAGTTTAAGTGACGAGTAATTTAGTAAACATATTGTTGGTAAACTTGTAATCCCTATAGTAAGTATAATAAAAACCATACTTCCTGTCAATCTAAAAGAGATGAAATATACATTTTGAGTCAAATTTGTTATTAAAGAATTTTAAGTATGATTAGCTATTTTTAAAAAAGATACATTATATAATCATAAAAATGTCTTCTTCTTTTTAATAAGATTATATGCATTTTGTATACAGCTATTAACATTCAACAGTTTAGTCTACGATTGACGATACTAGTACAATGTTACTTGAAGCAATTTGATTTATAATGTTAAAACATCGAATTACTGAATAATAGGAAACTTGCGTATATGTACGATAATTGTATCTGTCAGATGGAAATGGCTCGATAACCAAAATGTTATTAAATTACGAGTTTGTGATGTTGGGAATGACAGTATTAATGGATTATGTACTGGCTATGACCATAAACCGAATATCGATGTAATTAATTTCTCAGATTATGTTTAATATTGAACTTGCCGTTGCTATATATACAAATTGAATAATTGCATTGTGCCCTAATGAAAGATAATACATTTACTTTGTTTTGGTATTTTACAACGTCCATCGTTGGTACAGAAACAATGTTTCCAAATATAAAAATAATGTCCTTTATTTACAAAAATCGAATTCCTGGTTGACATATTATCGAATAATGATTTAATTTTAAAATGTAAATATTGTAAATATTATATTACACTAATATAACAATATATTATAACTTGTGTTATATATATATATATATATTTGCATGACAAAAATATTATATGTACCCGAAAGAATAATAAACATTTATAAATACAAGTTGTGAATTATTTTAATGGAAATTAATTACTTCATTGATTCTCCAATTCGATACTCTCAAATTTATAGTGCAGCAATATTGCCAGTAACAATATAATATAATAGTATATATACTTATCTTACATAAGAATACACTTGAGATCGCCGCGCCGAGCCGCAGTTGTATGTATATCGACACGACACTATATTAGTTTTACGCAAAAATGGACCATACATATTTTGCAACAAAGTACATCTAACAAAATGGTATTTAAAGTCCGACGAATCCTTTATATATACCACCATATATATACCACCAGTACTATAGGTTCCTCATGGGATCTGGGTCACTATATTATGAGCTACATTCTAATGTCCACTGTGGTATATACGTACAACAAAACCTAATATGTTCGACCGTTGTACAAAATATATATACCTAACCTATACTGCATTAATGACTCTGCCTCTAGTGTATTCCCAGCTGATAGCTGTATACGTGCTTTTTGTTTTGTTTGTAAATACCGTTTTAGCTTTATATACGTATACAGTCCTAGGGAACACACTACGCCATAGTCGGTGCTAAAGGGAGTTTTTCTCAACATAGATATCAACATCGACTTGTTATAGAATGTAATCTATTTAATATTGCACGATCAAAATTCAAGACAATAATTATAATTATAATAATAAAAATAATAAAATATCATCGATTTTTGGTTGGTTAATGTGTATATGTTTTCAATTCTATTTTTAATTGGATATACGTATTTTATTTTTTTTTTTAGTTTGAGTTAGTGGTCAATCGGTTGGATTATAACCGGATTTCCAAGATATCGGACGTGACGAATCCAAGTGAACTCACCTCTCAACTACTATATCATCTAATAATTTTACACACTGGACCGAACCTTAAGCAATAATACATAATAACTGTGAATATAACGAAGAAAAAAACTTTGTGCCTACTACAGGTTGTGTATAATATATTATAGTATACATATGTATAACTATATGAACGAGAATATTATATTATATGTGAGTCAATTTCGGAAAACCACAAAACTATATTACCTATCGATTTCCTGAACACAAAGCATCATCTTCTAGCTGTTACATGAAACGTCATGAAGATTATAGATTAAAAAGAATAATATTATTATTGTACTTACACTTAGCTAGGGAGTGCATCAATTTTTTGAAAGGAATCGGTTTCGTAAAACTATTTCAGAACGTTTTCAATAAAAAAAAAAAATAATAATAAATAAGTAGAAAAAAATATATAGGTAGATAAACCACTATATTCTCATAGTTTATACGCATTTTACGCACCCCCGGGACATAGAGATACCCAATTTTCCGTTCGTTCTTGCAGATATTTTAGTAAAATACAAAAATCGGTTTAGCCAAACAAAATGTATGTGATGGTTTTATACAAGGTACCTATATAATAAACAAATATAATTTTCTTTTCCTCGTGAAATAAAATAAATACATTTTGTGTTAGTTGGCGATAATAAAACAAATATATAAAACACCATTGACGCAATAAATCGTGGTAATCAGGAAATACAATATGTACGAGAACAATACAAAAAAAGATACTCCTACTAGACATGACATTGAACTGAAAACAATCGAATTTTAATTGATTACAAAATATATGATCCAATGTGGAAAGTACGAAACAATTAATTAATCGTGCAAAATGTTCATATATTTATTGTTAAAGGTATTAGCAAAACGAGTTTTGATGAAAGCCGATGAAGTTCGTTACACATTTTGTAAATTATTAATCAAGTATTTTGTAACTGAAAACTGTTTAAATTCGATTAATTCAATTTATATCCCTAGTGTTAAACCTTACTTGCAATAATAAAATTAGGAATAAAAGTTTCTGTAACTATAAATACGAAGAACAACTTATTTGTATTGTACTTCTATGTTATTTAATTTCGTGACAAATGCGGAAACATTTTTTAGCTGAAAATTATAGAATATATAATTTTTCGAACAATTTATTACTAAAAATTTAATTTTATGAAAGTAAGTAGTTTTTATTGAAACAAATAAAACTTTTCATGACTTCGTTCTTAACAAATTGTTAAATATACTGGTGAAACAATGTTTAAATTTTTCTTTATAACTGTTTTGAGTGTGTTATCCAATAAATATTATAACTTATAATTTTATTTTTTTTTTTTACTCTAATAAAATATTTTATGTACGAAAACTTATTTTTATATAAGTTTTAAATATTAATTACATTGAATTTGTTTTTAAAATTAATCTATTAGAAAAGTAAAAATAATTTTATTTTTATCACATTTTGAATCTAACATTTTAAAAGTTACTCGTTTTAAAAAAAATATTATCCGTTTATCTTACTTAGAATTTTCTTATTAAAATTTAACCTACTTCTAATTAATTGGTTTATGGTTAAATACAAATTACTGAAGTACCAAGTTATAAATTTATATTTTCAGAAAAAATACTGTTTTGGGAATAAAATTAAAATTTATTTTTTACACAATTGATTTTTAGATTTTTATTCTTTGAAAGTTTTTTTTTCCAAAACATAAACATTCATTCAACAGACATAAAATCAAAAATAAATTATCATTGATATCGTTACAATTTCTTTGTATGTACCTAGTTTAAAAACACCCATAAAAAACTGTTAAAGCTAAAAATATCATATTTAAAAAAAATTCATGGTACTATGTTTTTAATGAGTTATATGGAGACTACTCATTGTTTTTCAAAATTTTTTCAAACGCTTAAATATTAAATTTTCTTATAATGTATTCAACATTTTCATGAAAATCTAAATGTTTTCTACACTGAGAAAAATATCTAGAAGGCTTATTAATGTAATATTATTACGGATTAATTATATTATTAAGTACAATTAAATTTAAAAATAAATGTCATAAATCGATTTATAATCTTATCAACACAATATTACATATATGATTATAATATTTATTACCTATAGTTATTATGTATGTATACACGATAAATTTAAAAAATATTCCTAGTTTTCTCATAACGATAACAATAGCAATAGTCGTAGTCGTCCTTACCGTGGTCTCAGTGAAGATGCCAACCAAGAGGCCAATATCTCTGTTCACGCGATCCTTGTGATATGTCTTCGCAGCTTCCCCCGCGACAACAAATATTTTGTGATAACGGTGTGGACGACGATAATATTTAAGGTACGTAGATATATACCGTGCGGACAGTGTTATAGAATATGGAAACAAACGGCGGAAAACGCATGTGAAGCGAATCTCACGTGCTAGTCTGTCGCGAACGAGAAGAAAAAAAATGACATCAAATCCGCGGTCGAATCGATGTTTTTCGGCGAATGGATGCGAAAAATAAATCAAATCACCGGTCGACGAAGACTACGACGACGACTGCGCCGACAGACACGGAAGCGACGATGAGTTTGTACGGCCGAGCTGACTGAACTGATCGTCGAGCGTACCGTAGCGGTAATGCGCGAGGCGCTCGCGAGAGAGTACGACGGCGGCGGCGGCGGCTACCGACAACAACAACGCGCACACAATCGCGGCGGCGGTGGCGGGTAGGGCAGACGGACGGTCGGGCGGGCGGTGCAGCGGCAGCAGCTGCCTCGCAACGACGACGACGACGACGACGAGGACGACGACGACGACGTCGGTGGTGGCGGCGGTAACGACGGCGGTTGAAGACGACGGCCGCCGCCGCCTTTCTCCTGGGCTCGTGTCGTCGTCGTAGTCGTCGTTACCAGTACACCGTCGAAGCTGTACGGAAAAAAACGCGCGTTCTCCGGGGGGGCGTCGTACGCCCGCCACCCGCCAGTGTTGCCACGACGGGAGCGCGTTGTCGTCGGCGGTCGTCGGCCCCAGTCGTCCGTGATATAATACATTATTACGACTCTCCGGCGGCGCAGCATCCGGACCCCGCGAGATCGGTGGTTGAGGTTGGACGAGGGGAAGGACCTTAAAGCGGCTAAGCCATCAAAACTCGCGAACCCCTCGAGAGTACCAACGCCACCCCTCATCGTCACTTTGCCAGCCGTGTATATAGAGCTCTGCGCGCGACTCGCAGTCCTTATCATTATCATATTACCCTATACATACACGATTGTATGGTGGCGTAACTTTGGCATTTTGGCCCGCGAGCGACAATTTTAGACTCGAACGTTGGGCGAAAGCTGTACGACGAACGAAATACGAGTGAACTGCAATTCTTGTTCTCTTTGATTCGAACTAAAACATAGCGTTATGTATACTGACACATTTTTAACTTCGGAAAACACAGGTAGAATATATAGCCTAATAGAAATGTCGTAGTGTGAACGACGGTTTAAGACACTTTTTTGTTATTAAAATTAAAAATATATTGTATTAGATCAGAATACAAAACAACAACAATAATAACAATAACAAAAACAAAATAATCAATAACTAGCCATAATATATATTTTTATACACAATACCAATAATGGTGTCCCTAATATAAGTGTTGGAAGCTGGGTGCCACCGAACTCCCCTTTGATCCCTCCTATACTTCCTATTATAGTTACGCCACTGCACAGATCATAATATATTATGTATGGCGGCCGAATGCTGGCTGATGGTAGTCGATATTATAGCGTTATTATTGTTCCCATTATCCGGCGGAATATCGCAGCGAATAACAATTTATTACGCACGTGCATACGATGTATACGATATTATCCGAACGTCGTGACATCGTATAACAATATTCCCAGCCCGTTTCGTATAATGCGTTTGCAGGGTGTATTCCCGTATAATATGTAAGTGTACACTGCGTATAGGTGTATACTCCACTTACGAGGCAGTCGGACGGACGGCTATTTCGCCCTTGAATATTCGTGTCATATGCATGTTGTATTGATATCGGCAGCCGGTAAAATCGGTGTGAAACTATCGTGTATAGAACACTCGGTCCCGCGCCACATTGTAAATTGCCTATTTACGAATCAACTCGTATACGCATGTAAAATACAATATTAATACAAATGTGTACTGTGTGAATACGTATTATATTGTGTAGAGGTATATATTTAAATAATTACTATCGTATAATATATTAAAATATAATGTTGTGAGTTGGTGAAGACTTCTCGGCGACGATATGTTTAAGGCTCACGAGTTACGGCACGCGTTACGCTATGCGCTTTGGTTTAATCGCGTTCGTCCGCCATCTGTGCCGTCATGCCGCGCCGTTCAAAAGCAAAAAATTACCAATCAAACTTCCGCACGACGCGATTTCCGTACGACCACAATCAATCGATTCCCCTCCCACGACCATCGGTCGTCGGTAACGTCGTGGCAAAAAAATTTCCCATAAAACATGTACGGGTGGGATTAGGTTAAGTCAAGTATATGTATATATACCCACCGGTAAATATACTTGTAACGATTTGAGGGGATTTTAATTTTCGATCAGAAACATCTGATCGGATTATTTATAAGTTTAGTTAAGTTTGGATTCAGATTATTTTTTAGCATGGTTCGATGAAGTTCGTAGTGGAATTTGGTTTAACCCCTATTGACAAGTTGATTTGACAGGTGAGTTGTTGGAAAACAGGGGAGGAATTTCTTTAAGACGATATTGCTTTATAAATCTAATCATTTATACATATATATATTATATATATATATTAATACTAAAAGGCTTGTAGGGTATAGTCTATTGGTTATCCACATTAGCGTCTCCGTTATAGTTGTATTCATTTAAAAGTTGTCAAATGGTATTTTCCGGAAATTCCGATTCGGTTGACATATTTTAGTTTCCGGCATTTAATTGTAGAAATATATTTGATTTTTCTCCCTACAACACCACAATATAATACATAAATGTTTTGACAATTTATCAAATTGTATGTTCCAACAATGTCGATAGAGTTCCGTTTAGATTGTTTAGAATTTTATTGCAATTTAATTGGTAATTAATAAGATAAAAATATGGCAATACAAATTGATCAATTAAATTATTCAAATGTATTAAAATTATATTATTTTGGACCTCGACTTCAAAATATTTAGCAAACAAAAATATATACATATACATTTAATATCTTTCCATATTCCTTTAAAACATTTTAATGTTTTATTATTTAATATAATGTATTTATTTGAATTTATGGATTGATCATTGGCAACTGAGGAATTGGATGAACACATTATATAAGCGCTACTATTATATAATAACATATCTCATTAGTAGAAACTCGTAATGAAAAGTTTGTAAAAGATTTAAGACTTTAAGAAGAAATAGTTTGTTTCTATTGATCAGATTTAATTTTATGAAAAGGTTGACACTTTGAATACCTATTTATATTAATTATGTGGCGTTCGCAATCAAATATATTAGAAATGATAACTATATATTTATATGATACACTATAAACCACAATAATTTAAAACAAATTAACTCGCTATAGATAATTATGGTAATTATTATTATTAGTTGTCCGTAATTTTGTGTTCGTCATTTTAGTACTTTTATTTTTTTAATAATTATTGTTGTAACGTTGTTTGTTTATTGGAACAATTGAAATGATATATTATTCGGTTGTGCATTAGAATAAACGGCGAATGCAATGAGCGTGAAAAATATATTCATCCGGATTTCAACGAACGCGGTATTTATCCTTTGTCTTAAAAATATATATGTATATATTTAACGCAAAGACGTTTTTTTCTTAGGACCGGTGAAGGGGTGAAGTGTTCGAGCTGGATCGATCATAGGACTTCCGGAAGCCACGACCAGCCAACCAAAGTCAGTGTACAGCAAATACAATGGGGTCTTTCGTTTTCAAATCGTTGGCAGATTATCTTGCGAATTCAAATCGAATTGTGGTTTTTTTGTTCGACTCCGTGATTGTCTTCGGCGTAGTGTTTGTTTTTGTCGACGGTATAATGTATTGGTAATATTATAATATGGAATTACGGCATGTGTTATGATAAATTATGTATAAAACTTAATCATCCAATTACCCTTCGAATTACTACGATCTAGACTACGATATCGAGGTTAACGGACGAAGAATTATAATATACGAAAAATAAAAACCGTATCTATGCACACACACACGCATATATGATATATATATATATATATATATATATAGCAATAGGTCATATTGTTATTATTTTTTATTTTACCTAACACCATCGTAATATGCTTTCTTATAAGGGCGGCTTAAAGTGGCTTTGGCCCCCGGGATTCGTTTCTCACAATAATGAGTAATAATGATGACATTAACGTGCAACAAGAACAATATAAAACAGCGTGTGACAAAAATCGGTCATATCCTTCGCACTCGCTCTTAATGTATATTGTATTATGTACCTACCTATACATATACACTGGTAATAAAATACTTGTAAGAGTACTATGAAAAAAAATAATAATATGAGTAGGCAATATACGTATATACATACACGCAATATACCTATAAACAGCTACTCAATAACATCGTTTTACATGAACCCCATTAATAAAAAAGATTAGGAACCAATGTTAATATCATGATAAATATAAATATCGTCAACACGTATTTTGTAATTTTACTCTTATAAAGTATATACTTATTAGTATGTATTAATGAGAAAATCGTTCTCATTTAAAACGGGGCTATTACGTCCAAAATTGATTTTGTATAGGAATTTATTTTTTTTTTCGTCTTGTCGGCGTCGCAATATAATTACGTATATGATATATAGTATCGCACCAAAGGAAAAAAACCATAATATTATATAACACGAGGTTGTTGGTTTACAACCATGCTGCTGACGAATCATCGAATATAGGGACGGACCGTACCTTAATTAACTAAAAAACCGTACCTATATGCAATATATATATATATATATATATATACGAGTATATGTATAACCTATAGATGCGCATAAAGGACACCGCACATATCTAACTGCACAACGTATTTGTCGGCAAACGGCATTTTGCCGATGACCGTAACACGAGAAACAATAATTGTTATTATGAAGGAATCGCATCCAGAAAATAATGTTTAATATAAAATCGTTGTATTACGCGGTATTCATTGTGCCGGGTGTCGGCGTACGTATCTCTACAAAGAAATCGTATTAAATCGCGATTTATTATTATTATTATTATTAGTTTTTTCTTCTAAACATTGACGTTTTATAGAATACAGGTTTCGGATCACCGCGCGTAGTAATACGCCTCGTGCGGCTATTATTATACATATATATTTTATTATTATAGGTACGCGCGCGATATGTTATAATGTACACACACCCGCAGATTATTGTTTGCCTATAAATTGCACATACCTGTCCTGGACTGTTATCAATTTAATTTTCACTGTGCCGTGTATTGCTTTTTTTTTTTTTAACGGTCATACTTTTAAACCACTATTACTTTGATTACTACAAACGCGTTGTTCGGGCAACCGACGGGCCAACCGTTATATAATACACCGCCGCGCTTTAACGTATACGAAAACGACGATAATAAAATTTAATATTATGGCTATTGGCTACTTAAGGGAAGCATTAAAAACGTTTATATTTGTATTACGTTCTCGGTTCGACAAATGCAAAACAGCCGAAACACCAAATTAACTCTAAAGTATTCTGGTTTATAGGAATTCTCACGTAAAATTGTTGAAAATATAATTAACTGGGTTTTTTTTTTTTTTTGTATGCGGGGAAACCATATGCTGAAAATCTGTAATTGTAGGTAGCAAATCGTTTTTAATAATATTTTTTTTCGTTCGTATCGTATAGTCATTGAATTCAATATAGTTGACTTTTATTAGTAATAATCGTCGTGAAGTAAAATACAATTTCTGTTCAGTTGTATACATATAATATATTATAAAATATACCTATAATTCATTTTTAGTCGTAACTTTGCGAATTCTTCGAATTGTTTCAAATGTTTTTAAGAGGAATTTGATGAAAACATCGTATAAAATATATTAATTTATTATAAAATGTCATCAGCTGGCACGATGATCGAGCTATTTTACGACGATTGTTATTGTTCTTAACTTTTCTCATATTAACCTTTGTGTCATTGCCGGGATAAAATAGCTTACCCTATAAGGGTTTACCTATTGTATTAGTTAAAAGGGGTTAAAAGGGTCGAGTTTTTGGTTGAAAAGATACATATTTACCGAAAATTAGATTATATACCAAACAATAATTTCTCCATATAAAAAACTTGGTTAATGTGCCAATGTTTTAGATTTAATTATGCGTTACACGTAACTCGTTTTAATTTTAAATATTATTTAGATTTTTTAAATTATTTATAGCACATAAATATAATATATTAAAACATATGGTGTTTTAATATTCTTTTTACTATACATTAATTGAAGTTTAATATTTGTAAATATTTAGCTAAATTTGATGAATTATTATAGGTACAATTACACTGGCAAATTTGTAACAAATTTTAAATTTTAAATAAATTGAATCATTTTGCTTATGATATATCTAGTTTAATTCTAATAAAATTATACATTGATACTGTATAAAACAATTATTGCGTTATAATTAGTGATATTTTTCCCCGAAATTAATTTCTTAAAAAAGTAACTTTTTATAAATACAAAAACGCGTTTTAATGACGAGTTTTTTTGTAAAGGGTATTTTCTTTAGATCTACGCGTACAATGGCCATCTATTGTATTGTTAATTATTGTTTGTTTGACGGTGCCACACACAAACGCTCGTATCAGTGTATACTTAATCTTAATGGTATACGAGTTTTTTATGTTGTTGTTTTTATTCATTCATTAAATATAAAAATATTCATTGAATACGTAATGTATTTTATATTGGATGTGTATTCATTAATAATGAGTTGCGTTTGAAATGGGAAAAATCTCTAAAACATAAATCGGTTAAAAATTATACCTATAGAAGTCGTTCGTGTATACACATATTACGTATTATTTTAATGGTTATTTATAGCAACATTCGTTAATGTGGTACGGCGTAGAGAGATAGGTACACATTTCGATTTATTTTTCATTTGCTCAAGTTTGAAAATTATGAATTTTCAAATGACAGCCATTATTAATTCTGGGCCGTCTTTGCCGAAATGTACTAAACCATTACCATTAAATATAGTTAACGATTTTTCAAAGCCGAAAATAACCTATACAAATAAGCGTATTGCGTACAAGCTTCGACAATCGATAATTTAAAGTTTATTTAGCTACCATTATTATATTATAAATACAAATGTAGTTATGTATACAGCTGTCAATTGTATAGACAAAAGGCGTGAATAATATTATTGCAGGACAAACAAATCGTTGCAATATTCTACGATGTGTACAATTTTTTAATTATACGCGCGTACAACACTATATACCTATTATAGTATCATGGCCGAGTAAAATACGTTCCCATATCGTATTTTTATCTTTTTTTTTCACAGCTACTTTAACCGATGACTTAGCGTTATTCGACCGCGGTACCTGCCGTATACTACACATTTTATATTGTTATTTATTATGCAACAACGACCTCTGTAAGTCTTAAAAGCAGCAGACCAGATAAGTTGTAATTTTTCATATTCACTGTTTAGATATTAATATCATCGGTACTTATAGTTTAATATGATTTATTTATCTATACCTATATACTCGTATATAATATTATATATAATATACATGCTTTTCTCACACGGTTCTGTATTCTGTAAAGGTCACCCGGATACGAGATAATAGAAATACCACCAATTATATGTTCGTTTATATTATTTTCAAAACGACCATAATAAAAATGTGTAATTTGAAATTCGAATAGCCACGTAAGTACCTAATGGTCGTTTGTTCCAAGAACGTAAAACGAACCTCGCATACAACTCTTTATACAAAAATTGGTTGTTGAGGTTATTGTTTTGTTATATTATTAAAATAAAGTGTGTATGTATTTTAAATCCAATGCGTAAAAAAAGAATCAAAAAAACACTAGACATGCAGTGGGTTTATTATATTATACATCTCGGCTTTCAAAAAATAATAATAATAATAAGTAAATAAAAACAAAATACTAGTTTGATAAAAATCACTTTAAAATTAAGACAGCACACGAATAAGTATTGCCCAAAAAATATCACGATGTGAAAAATATTTACGCAACGCTATACTTAATATTTTATACATCAACGAGCTAATGTAGCTCACATTAAATTTAAAAATAATCAGTGTGTACACACTATGCATGTTTTAAACATACAGAATGACTATAAAGTTTTAGAAACTTTAACTTGTAGTGGTGATCACAGAATATGATAACGTGTAAATTAATCTTAAATCGTTGTATATTATCATAAAATGTGATCCCTTCTATACACATTTAGAGTTTTGGAACTTTCTAAACATACCCTCCGTACTTATACATATTATAATATATATATATATATAGGGGATTCCAATATCTATATATATATATATATATATATATATAATGTATGCAGAAATCGAAATTAATTTTCTTGTTTATATATGTTATATGTAGTATATAATGTATTTATCGTCAAATTGTTAGTACATATTTTTTGACTAATCATTATCACCAGTAAACTGAGAATTTATCGAAAATAATTTATTACTATAATTGTTGTCAGTCTTTAATCGATCGATTTTATAAAAATGCTAGAAAAAGTAAAACAAAATGTTTACAAATTATATATACTTATAATTCGTATTATGTTTAATCTCCAATAATTTTAAATAACTATAATATAGAGAAAATAACATTTGATAAAAAATAAATAACAAAAGCTGAAAGTATGTAACTGCTCTGTCGTAGAGAAGGTGTCAAGTGTATTGTGTATAGTATACTGTAATGGATGAGTTAATCGTTTTACTGCTGAATTAAAACTATTCTGATCGAAGTCAGTCTTACTTTTTATAATCAAGGTTAAATATTTGTATTTTTTCCCACAATTATTTCAAAAGTTATTGAGAAATTTTTATTTTTAATTCATTAAAGTACATAGTAGATCTAATTTTCTATCAGAAATCTGTATAAAAATTGATGAAGAGATCATTTTTCTATTTGAAAAAGTGGCTTCAGAAACAAAAAAAAAATATATAAATATCATGATATGAATATTGTAAAAATCTAAAATTAAAATATTGATTTAAATTTTAAAAAATATGTATTAATTAGGTATAATAAATATAAAATAAGCTAATAATCTAAAACTGTAGTTGAACATTGGTTTCTATTCTCTGAAGACAAGCCCGTATACGGATGGGAGGGGTTTAAGGGTTCAATTCTCCCAGAATTTTTTAAAGTAGAAAAAACTAACTATAACATTTATAATGTATTTTTTAATTCATGTATTATAAATATTATAACCACCCCCTCCCGAAAATTAATCATGAGTATGTGCTGTTTTAAGTATTGTTATAGGTATACAAAATTGTTTTAATCTCGTTGTGTAGTTATAATAATAATGATATGCAAAATATTAAATAAGTTAATACGTCAAGGTCTATTAAAATGTTTGATTATTATAAAAAAATAAAATTTTATTGTACTGGAAGCAGCAAATATATTTCTACATAATCAGCATTTACTATTTAATCAAAATGAGGACGTTCAACTGGAAATGAAAGAAGTAAAAATCATATTATACTGTTTATAGTGAACTATAAAAAATATCTAGACTTTGATAAATCCATTGGTATTTAGTGAACGTTAAAAGAAATATAGAAAGTTTGTATTTGTAAACATACACAATTAACAGAACTATGCAATATAATATATTATATAGAAATGTGAGTTTGATATATTCTATCTTTGAACAGTTTTTAATAAAAGTTTTACTTATTTACTATTGTAAATAGGTAGTAAAAAATACCACAAACATTGTATGAACACACAAACTTGATAAGTCTAAACGAATAAATCCTATAAAATATTTACATATAGGTAATTTCTTTACTTTAGGCGGTTGGAAGCAGCGTAGGTATACAAAATCTTCGTATCTTTTATATATATATGTTTTTTCTTTATCTAATGAATTTTAAATTTTCAGCAGAAATCAGTTATATTGCTTTTCAATGATTTTGTTTATTCTTGAAAAATACTTTTTAGGGACAAATAATAGAGTTTTAACATTTTAAAAGGCACATATCTATATTGACGAAATAGTAGACATAGATGACATTTTAGAGATATCTATTTTATAAATAATTGTGGAATAGTTGATTGCTAAAAGATGTTCATTTCTTTAACCTTAACGATTTCGACTTATTTTATTATAGTCTTATCTCTACAAAACTATACAAATATTATATATACGCTAGTATTATTTAAAATTAATATATTGTAATACATATTTCTATTAGTGTTTATAGTCCACCTTTGAATTTTATAACAAAGTAAGAATTTTAGTAAAATTAAGTTTTAATAATAATATAAACGTAAGCATTCTAAGGAAAACTTGAAACTCTGATTAGTTGAGTATAATTTTTACTTTACTATTAAGTTAAAATCTAATGCTGAAACTGTCAACACTGCAAATTCGTGAACATTTTTATTCTATTATTTTATAACAAAACACACAACTTAACTGGATACATTAATAATACTATGTTAATCATTTCAATATTTTGGTAATTTTAATTATTAATTGAAAGGATAAGTACATTAGTCAATGACCATACAATGATATGTGTTAGATTCTGAGCTGAGTGATGGATGTATTAGTTTTAAAATGATCTGTATTTTAATTTTATGTAGATATTAATGTCATCACTTTGTCGAGTACTTTTCAAAATAATGAAAAATTACAAAAAAATGGTAAAATTTACTAGAAACTCAATTTAGTCTAAATTATTTTGTTATTTAGTTATTTTTCATAAAAGATTAGTACTTGAAATAGTTCATTTTTACCAACATTTTAATTTTCTATACATGATAATATTTTTAAAATATTTAGATTAATTTTTAGTTTATTTATACATTTTTTTAAATGTGTAGATTTTTATTTTACACATACACCGTCAATATTTTTTTTTATCCATAGAAGTATACTATATATCTACCTCACTTTTATACAAAAATATAATGATTTTAAGTAATTTAGGTGTTATAATTCAAAGAATTTTGATTCGACCATTTTACGGCAATTACGTAAGTATTAATACATATTATTAATTTCTATGATAAAATACTCAACATAACCACTTGACGTTAATTCACATGTATATTATAAATAAAATGTATATATATATATATATATATATATATATATAGAAAAGAATAAAAAATAAAAGTATATTAACGTGTAACGAAATTTATTTTTGCATAAAATAATATAATATATGTATATATATATATTTATGATTTTAAAATGACAACGGTTACAGCACGACTGACATTATAGATCTTTCACGTAGAATTCACGGGGAATAATGGAAAATATGGCAAGAACAAAAATGTGGACGGTTTAAATATTTATGAATCGTTTGAAAAAACAAAATGAAAGTCGCGACGACGCGTTTATAGATTGAATTCTATTCTTCTATACATTTTATAACAGGCCTGTGCAGTACAGTTTGTATAGGTAGTGAGTACGCTCACGTTTCTATGTCAACTCTGGCGGGACTTGAGATTTTCGATATGTATGGAATCCAATTTTGCAGCGTACAATATTTTATACACACACGAGAACGTGGTGAGACAGGTATACGCGGAGACAACGAACTTTATTATTGCACCGTGTCATGTGTTAAATACGTAATACGAGTACCGATTGGACGGCTGTGGAATGTTTTCGCGAACAAACGGGAAATTCGGCCGGTAATGTGCGTCTTGTAGAATTACGATTTTCTTCTCCTGACAGTGCTCCCCGCAACCCTCCCCGAAACGCTGGCGATAACAAGGTCTACCCCCGTTCCAAATTCGCACACGTGTACATATACTTTTTAGGTTGATGGTAATCGGCGTGAGTGGGTGGTAACTTTTTAGTTTTTACAATCACGTGATCTCTCTTTTTCTCTTTATATATTTATAAATATTCACGAAACACGTCTAAACTTATAACACAACAATTTATATTATATACCTGTGTAGAAATAAGTAATAACCGCTGCTGTCAAGTACAGTCCACGAGACCAATCTTAATAATAATAATAATAATAATCTTATCGAAAATAATTATATTTTATAATATATATTATGTACGGGGTAGATGAACGGGTAAGGTGGGGTAGCTTCAAAAAAGACTTTATTACCAACGAAAATCTTTGAACCTTCAACACTCGGGCGCCACTGTAACAGCAGCAGCAATGGCGGTTGTGGTATAAGATTGCGTGCGATAGAAGCAGCTGCGGCTGTTCCAGTTCATTATAATACACACAATATTATATAGGTATAGCCTAATTATAAATATACCTTTGACGACAACCAGTGTGCGTGTCCGCGGACGACGATTTTCGCCGGTCGCGTCTGATTACAATTAATTATTACATTATATTATATATACCTAATGCTCATCGAGACCATGATTATATACTATTTGGTAACCATATGTGATGTCGTGATATTATTATAATCCTATTACATACATACCATATGTAGGTAAAATAATTATACGATATTGCCGCCAAAGCGACTAGCCGCCGCAGCCTCCGTCTCGTCAGCCGTCTTTCCGCAAAACGATTGTAGTCACTTCGAAAGCGGAAATTCTAATATCATCGTCTGCACAATATAATACAATACAATAAAAGTATTATACGTAGAAGTGTCTGTCCCTCACTATCTCTTTTATTTTCTTTCTCACACCTGCACATACAACTATTATACTGTTTAATATACATTGCGCACGCGAATCGTTTATACTCGACCGCCATCGCTGTCATTTTAATGTCGCTTCTGTTCTCTCGCTCTCGTTAAATGTATATTACGCAATATATATTATAATTAATATTGTTTTACGACGGCGGTAATCGCATTGAAGCTTATGATCTCCAACAGTATACAATTACACGATGTATGTCATATTATTGTTTTGTAGTATTATTATACGGATAACCGCAGCAGCAGTTGCGCGGCTATATTATTACGTGAAGCACTCCATCGATATCGAGTGATATAGAGAGGTGCTTGCTTTTTAGTCTTCCTTTAAGGTATATAGTGATCCAGACATATCACGACGTATGACTCTCGACGAGTTACTTCGAAACTATAAGATTACTTACTGAAACTATTTTGTAGTACATTTATAACACGGGAGTTGTATTATTATTATAATTATTATACTACTCGAAAACAATTATTAATAGGTTTTAAAATAAGTAATAACAATCCAATAGGTTGTTAAATGTATAGGTACATATTTATTATATAAATGCTTATTTTGTATTAATGTTCTATATTATTATATGATTAAATAATATATTATAATATCATATATGTGTGCAATACATTCAATATTGTTTAATTATGTTGACAAAATAAAAACTAATTACAAAATTAAAAATGCAATTGATTTTTCCAACAGTTGGCACACTCATTCATTCATATTTCTGATAAAACAAAACTACCTATTGTTTAGTTTGGTATTTATGTTATTTATAATTGTACAAATATAAATCGATTATCAATGTTTTTAACTTTATGCAAATATTTGTATTGCTTGACTCATATTATGATGTAATACTTATGATAGCTATACAGAAATTATAAAACAATAATGATTAGTGATATCTGATGACTTAGCATTGAATCATTTCAATTTCAAACAAATTTTTAATCCATAAATATCTACCTATATAAAAGACTAAACTTGTATCGTATTTATTATTCTAAGAGTGCCTAAGGAAATTTTAAAAAGGTATATTAAATTAAAAAAAAAATCATTTTTAATAAACGAAACATAAAAATCTCTAGTTTCACGTAGGAATAACCGTATAATAGAAAGTGTGATAATAGAAAAACGTAAATATAGTATAATATAACTACCGATAAGAGATTAAATGTCGACAACACACCCATAGTTAAATGACTTTACGCCGTACGCCGGAAAGCTTCTTAAAAGCTACGATACCATAGGTGGTGTTCTGAATGGTTTGATATACTTTTTTGCTGGATTTTACTTTTCTATACAGGTGCACATTCGTGACGTTTTCTTAGTGATAATGTCGACTATTATAAGTCATAGTATCATATACAAACGATACAAAAGCTCGCACAGATAAATGAAATATTGTGTATTACCAATCACATATTCAAGCTCAGTATCGCAGTTTTCAAATAATATATTAAAAAGTATAATTTTCTTTGGAATCGTCACATACTAGTAGACTACTTACGATAATATACTACGCGTTAAGCGTACGCGTCATTTTAAATGACTACACACGTATACCTACATAGGTAAAAATATCTCATTTTTGGCCCGCTCGTATTTTCGATTCTGGCACGTCCTCCGGTTTGTCCGACTGATATTATGCGCACACACTCGCCAGTGTTTTTCGTCACCGTAACGTGATATCACCACTGCCTCGTACAATAAACATAAATAATAGTGGTGTTATCCACGGCAGCCTATATGGCTACAGACGTGTTGCGGTACAAAACCATCACGCGTAGAATTACTCTTTATATATAATACTGTGTTGAAGGTAAGAACGTGTACAACACGAGACGCCTTTTGGGCGAACGTTAATTATGGCGCCCTGAAAATGCAAAGTCGTGGTTAAACGGGGGGTAAAACATATTATAAATAAAGAAAAATCTAAAAACCGTTTAGTCTTTCCACCGCCAACGTGGAAAGTAAATAATTATATGGAAAATCAGTTAACAAATCGTGTCGTAGACGGCTTCCGAATAAATGATATCGAGGTGTCCAAAACAGATTTGATTGCCCGCGCTGTGTTCGTTCTGATTTCGTGATTATTTTCCTCCAAAACCACTACATAGTCTACGTGTATGCATACTAATCGTAGAGCATTAAAAACGCGAATAACATTGCAGACATTTCAATCGTACGCATTTACTATTTTTTGTAACGATATACAAAGAAACGAAGTGCTCCGCGGTGTGGTCGTATAAGTATAATATTAATATAATATTTGTAGAGGTATAATTTTTATACTTGTACATCGCATCCTTATATGTATACGTCTATGTATACTCTGCTGGGCACGTTGCGAAGTCTTAACGGTTCGCGAATAACGCTCGCGCGCGACATAGTCCATCCGAATATCGGAGTTAATCGATAAACATAGGCGCGGCGCACCACCACCACCACTACCACCCCTTAAAACAGGCGTGGGGTGGGGGCGGATGATGTGCGCATACATATTATATATTTTATTTTATTGTACATCATATATGGGTTCACGGGTACGAAAAATTTCACATTCGCGGAAATTCTGAGAAAATTAATTCGTAGTCAAGTGTACTTTGCCGGGTCGTGTATAATTTTTATACATCGCGTGTGCTGCAGCGTGCGCTCAAGCGGGTGCCCGTGTGTGCACGTATATTTTATTTTATATAAATTATTAATCGAAACGCTATTTGGACGAAACACCACCGCCACCGCCGCCGCCGGTAGACCGTGTATACATTAGTGTTTTGCGGTGTATCTGTACTCTCGTCGTGTCTACGACTCGCGTGTAAATATATATATATATATATATATCGTACATGTATGTATGTATGACGTGTATATCGTTAACACCCGCAATGACGTGTAGGTATATAATATTATTTATAAATTATATGTATTATTTGTATGTATACATATATATATATATAGATAATAGGCCTACACGCGGTATGAATTTTCCACGTATACGCTGTATATTATTATACATTATTATTTGAATACGCATGCATAGTGTTACCTATATATTTTGCGTTTCACTACGCATCCGCACAACTATACGTATAAATTATGATATTATGTTTCGTTTGGGTAAAAAGAAAAGTGAAAAGAAAAATATATTTTTCGATAATATTTTAGGAATAATTTCAAATATAATATTATTAACGTCGTATAAATTGTAATACATACATCGCTTGCTCATTTCTTATATAATACCTATAGTAATCTGTGTTTGACATGGCATTATTCGACGGTCACGTGTGGAGGATATGTGATTAGGTATACCGTGGCCCGTGGCATAACGTAAATATTAATAAAACCAAAAACATATTACTCAACCTTAATTTTGTAAAGTTTATGATAATTCTAGGAAAATTTATTTTTAGATTTAAGAACTTGATATGTGTTGGAAATTTATCGTAAAACATCGTATGCACTTTATTTAGAATTATATAACGGATAAAACACGAATCCAACGAACAATAATAACTAAAATATCTGTTAAAAAAAGTATTTAGTCCCCGAGAAATTTAAATATAGGATAATTATAGTGTATACTACGAATACTAGTCATAACTTCATAAATTATTACATAAATATAATGTAATAATAATTCAACATAACTGGTAATACGCTTTAAAAGAATATATTATATTTTATTATTATTTATTTGACAAATGGTATAAACAATACCAAAGTACTAATTATGCACGAAAAATCAACATAATCAACACACTTATATATCGGTTTAAACATTTATTATATATACATTCCGATCATGGACAAAAATAGTAACTGTTTCTAGACGAAAAAAAACTACACTTAGGGAACGTCGAGAAAATAATATTGTGATACCTATGCAAAATGTATAGGATTATTGCATTATTCATTCCATTCCATAATTATTGATAGTTGTAATTTAACAAATTTATATTGTATTAGTAAACTACACATTTGTATACATAATATTATATTTATGTATAAATATAAAAAAAAATGTATTCTCGTATTATGATTGTTATTTTAATGATGTAAGAAAAATATATTTTAACTATTTAATTAATTTGTTTTTCAAATTATGAAGTCATGGGTCTCCACACGAACGTCATGTTCAGCGGGGCCCATTATCTTCTTGAAGAATAAATAAAAATAATATAGAATTCAACTCGATCGGATAATTCGTTGGTAACGCAAATGCTAGAATAACACGCTAACATAAAACTGAAATCGTTTTTGAATAGTTCAGGATTATAAATGTAACTTATCGCACAGAAAAAGTTCATTATAAAATAATATAGTATAGAGATAAGATTTCCCAAGTGCGTAAATGTCTTTTTGTACGTCAATGCGTTTTGGTCGTTTGTCATTCATTCATTTATTTATTATTTTTCATCTCAATGTATTCTATTTTACATACAGTGAGTATTTTGCATCTATGTATAAGATTGCTAGACATGATAAAAGAAAAAAATAATAAATAAATAAAAACATAATAAGTGTACCTATATAACAAAACTTATATTACAATGTAGACTAAAGAATTATCTAGTCGTTGTATAGTGTATATCTAACAACATTAATATTTTTTTGTTATCAGTTTAGTCAGGTAATAAAGAGGTCGGCGCCTCAAGAGTTTTAATAGTTTTATACGTATAACCAATGGAGATATTTTTAATACTTAATATTCTATATTTTTTTTAAGTGTTCTGTTGTTGCGTAATTTTAGTTAATTTCTATTATTTCCAAGTAATAATTTCCTGTAACTATTTAATCGCGTATTGAGGCTTAATAATTTGGAATATAACTATCACTACGCATGTCTATATCATTTTGATTCCAATCGTTTGCGTTCGTGAAGACACGACAACTATAATAATACCTACGTTATTCGACTAGTTACCTATTACCTGTTTAGTGTTTACACTATAGTTTTGCGATCGATTGTCTTATACTATATAGTTAACAATAATTATTATTAATTATATATATTTCGGGTTCAACTGCCAATAATTCATCACGCAATCACAGGTGGCCGCCGGCTAAACAATACGACCACCTGATCAAATGTCCTGGATCCGTTCATCATTGCGTTTTCATCATACGATGTGTGTTTACTTGTTTTCACGCTAATCCGTAGCACTTAAAACGGTGCAGCGTACAGCGTTCATTGATATACGTTCGAATCGAGAACAATGTCTGATCAATATGCGATGAATGTTTAATAAACAATTTATCATTTATAAAACATTCTCACATTTATGCTATACCTATGAAATTATGTGCGTAACAATGGAATGGAAGAGTGTACACAGATGGCATGTGCGATGAATTGATTTGGATTGGGCTATTGTATAATGCATAATATTTATATATATATAACTGTGTATAACGTGTACGTAGTATACTGTGCGTCGTGATAGGGAATTTCGAAACAACGAAATGTGTATACCAAGAAATGGTTTTCGTGAAAATCGGTCTTAAATATATCAACCCAATCGAGGATGTGACAAAGTATTATGCGATCAACGTAAACGCGCGAGAAGTGTCATTATAATATTATCTAAACGCCTAAAACATGTCGTGGCAGATCCGGATTCGCTGTCGTCGTGCTCGGTCCAATCGATAACATTTCAATTCCTCGTAGATATTGGTACTTGTATACACACTTATAAGTGCATAATAACATTTCAAGACATATTGACTATATTTTTTTTTGTTGCGGAAGTGAAAATCGTTTTTAAAATTCAAATTAAATTTAAACTTTATAATTTTATTATTTATTATTTTATATGAATTCGATTTTACAAGATTTCAATAAAATTATAAATCATATTATATGTGAGCATGTATAATATTTGCATGTTAAATGCAATTTAATACGTAAGTTGTGACTTGTTCTCAATGTTTTATATTTCTTTAATTTACCTTAAATTTAAAAATGTCGAGATAAAAAAAAAAGCATCTACATACGAAACATCCATAAAATACGCAGAGTGATAGTGCCTTTGAAAATGGTTAACTTTTATCGAGAATTTCTTGCAAGTAATCAACGTTTAGTTATTTCAGTTGAATTTTCGAAAAAGTTCACTGTCTAACGCGTTGAATTGGGGATTTGTTGGAGTGAAAAATGATTTCCAAAAGATTCTTTCATTATGTTATGTGAACACTAAAATATTATTGCCAATTTCTTATAAAACAAATATTTTATTTAAATGCAATATTATAATAATCTCATAATAATATATATTTAATCTTAAGTATAAATTTAAATTCATAATTCACCAATTTATAGTCATTAGTTGTTCATAACTGTAATAAAATGTTTAGATTAAAATACAGTTTTATAAATGTATTTAAGCAACTTTTCATTTCTTGCTATACTCATAATTTTATGGATTTACTTTTATTACCTATGCATAATATATGTTACAGTGTTAAGACTTTTGAGTTTTCTACATTTTAGAAAATACTTAAGCGTTTATAATACCGTACAAAATTAATAATATATTATTATTTTATAGATTTCCGAGTAAACTATTTTTTTTCAATTATAAATTACGAGTATTATATAATAAGTAAAGTAGACTTGAGACTAATAAAAGTTAATAATTTATTCATATCGCTTGCGCAAAGTCTATTACATTTGTATATAAAAAACCATTAATTACTATAATAATTTTAAGGAAATATTATATAATTAAGACAAATCGTTTTTTTGATACGTTTTTTTTTTTAATTGAATTGAACATTTTCGTTCGAGAATGTAGCGGGTCAAAAGGTCTGTATGGTTTCCGATTCACGTAATAAAAATAAAAATAAAACAGAAAAAAATAAATAACTTTGGTCTAAAGTATAGCCAGCGCTACTAGAGTAATATATTTCTTATTTCTGAGTGCACTTTTTGGTTATTTGACAGGTTTTTGTCTTTTACAGGTTTGGGACGTGCGTGAAGGTTTTTATGTTAACTGTATATTTATTTTTTTGAGAGAATAAGAGAATAACAGAAATAGATCAATACAATGGAGAAAGAAATCATAAGAGTTTCGATGGGCTTTAAAAAAAAAAAAAAAAAAAAAAAATGAAAACACGTACTTTTTTATTATATTTGGTTTATATTCCAACGCGAACAAATATCACACTTCAATTTAAAATATATTATCTATGTGACTATGTCAATTGTTTTCAAACTGAAATTCGCTAAAGTATTTATAAAAAACATAATTTTTATATACCTATTTCATTTTGAGGAGGAAACGTGTTATAAAAATTCATTTTTACCAATAGGTGACCATTTTATTGTTTTATTTATTAAATTGTCTATGCCTTAAATGTATGATGTACCTACATTATCATTTTACAGTGCGTTGTATTAGGTATACATACTTCCATTTAAATTATTGAATCAAAAAATTTTGTTCACATTTTAAAATGGTATTATTTATTTATTATACTATGAGATTTTGAATGTGTTGTGTGTAAGTAATAATAAACTGTAAATAAATAAATTATCTCAAATAATATAATACTTTATAGCTATGGGTACCTACATATAGAATGTTACATTGCCATTTTCCATTTTATGATAGTTTATTCTTCATTTTTTTTCTACATCAACAAAGAAACACTTATATAAGTATAATTAAAATAATACCAGTATTTGAAGTTGATGTGTTGCTGTTTTTTGTTGATGTCTCGTTCACATTATGATTATGTGTCATTGATTAATTGACACGCAACAGCCTCCTCGGCGAATAAGAAATACTCATGATGTATACGCTTCTGCACGTGTGACCCTTCTTCAAAGGATTTTTTTTTTTTTATAGTCAACTATTTTTAGATAGTATATATTTAAAGTGGTATTTATTAGTTATTTTCGCATATATATGTGTATTATATTATGTTTTCTCGTATAGTATTAAAAAATGTGACCGAAGGATTAAATTAAATTTTAATTGCTCAGAAAAATATTAAATAGGTTCTATATACTATATGTGTAATAATAAAACCGTCTAATGAAATCTGATGGAAAAGCTTATGTTATATATAAAAGAACACGCCATGGCTGTCTGTCACGTCATGAAGCGAGCGATCATCTGATGGATTGCAGTTTTTCAGGTAATGCTATAAGTTTTATTTTCTCACTCATTGGTTTAAAATACTCATAAAATATAGGTATAAGTGTATATTATTTTACATGACATTGTCGGAGGGCGATGCAAAGAGGTCAGTCATGAATATTAATAACATTATATTATACAATATACCTACACATAATATAATGCATATTAATATTATATAATTTTTTTATGTACATATTATTATATTTGTTGTGTAAAATAACTATACATTGTGCACTTTTATCAGATTTAATTTTAATATTATTGGCTCCTATAAAACGTATATGTTCCTGTAAAAAAGTTACCTATACTAAATTCATTATCGTTTATACAGTGTTCAACTTATATATACGTGGGTACTTTATTTTTGTAAAATTGGCCAGCACGCGACGGGTGCTGTTTTTATTTTTAAAATGTTTTACAATAAAAATAATAAAAAAGTCCACCCCTTAACCTGTGTAAACATATAATTAGTGTCGTTCACATTTCGCTTTTGGGTAGACATTTTTATTTTTATTTTTAGATCCCTGTCGAAGATTAGGTACCTAATATCTATATCGATTTTACGTCAGTTATTTTATATAATATAATAATATCTGACTCCAATATAACGCATATTAATAAAAATAATAATAATAATAAAAGAAAAAAACAACGACGAAGTCAAAACCGTTCGTTTCTGAAAAGGATCTGGAACCTATCCTGCTTATAATAGTGCGTAAACTGAGATAAGTATATGTGTCGGACGGATTTTCGGTGCACCCTAATAATAATATTGTTACAGGTCACCAAGATCAATTCGGTCATGAATATAAGGACAAACACATGGTTTTACATTTAACGCGTCACCTCGGTCGGGCGCATGTTTGACGAAGAAAATGTGCCATGCCGCAAACAATACAATGGCATCGGTCGAATGCGATATAATATAATAATAAATTATAGCAATAACTGTGTAATATGAGGTTTAAACGTTTCACGTGTGTACCATCGGACTCGCCGTAACATCGACACGATTTCCAAATGAAATGGTATAATTCTCATCATATTGTATTACATGTTCACAAAAACCGTTGTACACCCGACAACGCGGGTGAGAGGGTGAGTCGGTGGCGTATCCTATTCGTTAAGTCCACGACAGTCTAGCTTTATGTACCAATACAATATATATGTATAATATATATTATGTATAATAATAATTTGTAAACCTGCGGGTACCACTCGAAAATCTCGCATTGATCAACCGACATCGAATAATGACACCGCGTAATAATAATAATAATAATAATAATAATATGATATAATAAAGCAGCGATCGCGCGCGTCTCAAGGCTGATTGGACGCGGTGTACCGTGTGGTTTGAAGCGTGAAGGCGGGTGCACACCGCGACGAGGGAGAGGAGACCGCAGTCAAAAAAAAAAAATAATAATAATATTAAGATAATAATAACGAAAACGTATAAGTAGGTATAGGTGTTATCGTATAGTGTATGTGTTAACGGTTCGAGTTTGGATGCGACGCGAGAAAAAAATACGAATTTTCTCGATCTCCGACATGTATACGTAGTATTGTCGTCTCGCCACCAACACATATAATAATAATAATAACAATAATATTGACGGATGTAAATGCGTAGTAAGCAATATCCCAACCGAAAAGCTACACTGCCGGTCCCCAAAGAAAACACAGTGCACACAATATACTTGTACACATATATGTATAAATAATATAATGACGGGACGTAAAATATTGCATCGAGCACTGCGACGATAAATAAAAACCGTTTGTTTTACGATCGGCGGTGCGCCGTCGTTGCACGTCGCAATCGAATCGACTGGACGCGTCCAGATAATAACGCGATGTGATATTCTTTTATTCCTACACAAATCTCGTACACATGAGATATGTAACGTCGCGCCGTCGTAAAACCGTATAATATAATATAATGTGGAATCCATAACGCACGACGCGCGAATCCCGTATGATAATAATAAAGACGATGATATGCGAGTACATATACGTATGTGTGTGCGTGTGTGCGCCGCGCGTATCATCATAACGCATAACACACACGCTATACGTTACGTGGTATATTATAGCATATCGCACACGACGAGGAGTGCTATATACACCACTATATACCTATATTATAATATGTTATTAGTAGGACGCTGTCGTCTAGTGGTGCTGGAAATAAAAATAAATTATAAACAATTTGAGTTCCTCAGTTGCGCATTCTAGTGGCGCGTACAGCTCTTAAAATCACATGCACCCCTTCCCAACCCATCGGTATAACGACATCACAAACAAGCATTCCGATCGTTCTATATTATATTATAATATTATGTATAACCATATATGGTAGATATGTTACGAAACATTAAAATATTCATCAACACTATAAACAACAATTTTATTTATTTTAATATTTTTTTTTTTATATATATATTTTATTATAACTCCGATTACAGATACAAATTTCAAAAAACTCCGTACACTTATATAGATATAAACGAAAAAGGCATTTAGGACATTTTTTTTTTTTTTTTTTTTGAGAATCTTATAAGATCGTCCGTTCCGACTGTATAATGTGTGCTATAATATTATGTTTCAACGTCATATCATACGACGGTGTGCATGACAAGCGCGAAATTAACGATGACGGTTCATATTCATATAATATACTGTACATTAAAATACGAACGTTCACGTAGGTATACTCAAATTACTCGTACTCGATACGGACGGGCGTAATAACGTTATATTTTTATTATTATTATTATCATTATTATTCTCTATATATATATATTATATATACTGACGCGTGTGAAGCGTGTGCATTTCACAGATACCCGCTGCATTGTATTATTGTTATTATTATTATTACTTACATGTGGCGTATTATAGACCCACGGTGAGACTAATAATTTTGAAATAAAGCGAAAATAATATCATGTTGTACGGGTGGATTAAATATTAATTGATTTCGACCACTCGGACTTATGGGATGCGACGAACTATCAGATACGTTTAATATCACATTAACGCGTTCTACAAATTGTCGAAAAAAAGCGTCATGGTTTTCGGATTTTTTTTCTCAGAAAACGACCCTTCAAGCTCATCAGAGTAATCGCAGTTTGAAGCACTGCAGCTGGTGATGTGTACACAGATGAAATCCAATTTTTTTGTCTTTACGCGAGACCCTACGCCAAGAGGATAGACCACAAAATGATAGATAAAAAAAAAAAAATAACTCGAAATATATGTATAAATATGTAAAGAAGACTTATTCAAAATAACGGACCCGTACGAGATGATGATTCCCCGCGCACATGCTACTCATTATAATATATAATATCATTATAGGAGTGCGCCTCCGGGGACTCGTATAACGCGCCGAACACGCATTTATATTATTATGCACTGCCGCGACAACGACAACCGACGACGACGACGACGACGACTACGACTTCCGAGTATTAATCACTTAAGACATATTACAACGGCCATCGCTAACGATCGTCGGGGACAGGACGAGGCTATTAAGTTATTGTTAAAGGGACCCCATGCCAGAAAAATGTCCTTTATTTTTATTCGGTTTTAAACATTTATCTATACACGCGGTACTCGTTGCGGTGTAAACCGAACGCATTCATCACGCACACGGCAATGTCGACGTCTTTTTTTTTTCTTATAAATTATACGATCATATTATACGCGTCTTGTCTCCGGATAACTTACTGCCAGTCTTGAAATGAGTTCGGGACCCGAACGTTTTGCACAAGTGTTTCGATCTAGTCCGTTAACTCATATATATATATAACGTGTACGTATTCCATCAGCTTATATATTATATGCATAGATAGGTAGGTATGTAGAGTATGTAGACATGTAGTGCGCGTAATATATGAATGCCGTTATAATAATATTATTATTGCTTGCGATTACCGATTTATCGACTGATAAATAACGAGCGAGAGCTGATATTAGATTCTTGTTTAGCGATCGAAATCCCGTACGCAGCTGAGCAAGTTATACAAAATATTATCTGTTATGGCGAATAATAATTTTCAAGTATTTACTGTTTTCTAATACCGTTCCGTGCGGGCGTATAGTATATATTGTACATAAGGTACCTATTATTGTCGTATAATGGCCGTATCGATAATATTGTAAACTTTTATCGAGATTATGGAACATTATTATTTTTTTTTTCTCGCAAATATAATATTAAGTGAAAAATATAATCTTTTTAGAGAGGGATTTGAGACGTGAACGTTTTCGTTTTACCAGTCCACGATTATATATACGTACACTGTACATACATTTCTTTTTTATCATTTCAAAGCTGGTATTTTCTGATCGTTATCCTTGACTATTAACAGAGATTGTATAATAATATATATATATTGAGCGTTGACATGAAAATGAATCTATGTAACTGTAAATCGTTACCAGAAAACAATGGACAATGCATTCATCCTCTGGAGCACCTATAATATCATAAACGGAAGTATATGTATAGTATTATTATTATTTTATCTCTGTGCGACTTTCGATATATGAAACGGAGGTTTTTCTTTTAATTTGTGAAAAATAGAATATAAACGAATATACTTCGGTGGAACGTTATTTGAAACTATTCTAATTTATCTGACGTTTTGTTTACGATACATGCTTCCATATTATTATCGCTCTGGACAGGGTTAATGTTGCCCGAGAAGAATTTAATAAAACGTTTACAGCGTTAAACTATTTTTCATGCAGACGATACTATTATATGTATATTTTATACAAATATATAATTTTATTTATACGCGTATTTCCGCGTAGATATAATTTAAAAAAAAAATGTTCAAATGGGGAAAAAGTTCAATACAGTTTGTATAGATTATCTAGATATTATAATAGTATATCCCCAATCGTCACATGTCATACGTATTACGGTATATTACTGTGTTTTTTTTTCATATATGTTTATTTAATATTTATACATTTTTTTTCTCTGTTCAAAGGAGAATTTCGCACACCACTGATTTTGATTGGCACTTTATTTGCCTGGACTAAATTTGTTTTTTTCCTTTTGGTAGATAATTCTGGTTCAATAGTCGAATGAATTCGACTGTTTGAACGGTTATCGGCAAACCTTACTGCCGTAGACTGATATTTCTCTGTTGACTATTTAGTAGGTATTTCATTTTCGGGATATTTCATTTAAGATACTTTACTTTATTTATATTCTTATTTTTAATATATGCATATTTTTTTTTTAGAAAGATGCATGCAACAGAGACTTGATAGGTATATCGTATAATTCCAAAATATATGTACCTATCAAACTACACCGAACGCAAATATCTGTATTCACTCTATGCGATCGTATAGTCAAATAGTCGTATTAGATCCCGAGCATCGCATTTATAGTATGAATACGCATATATTACGATATATACATTGGAACACGCACGTATTTCTTTTGCATTACGACGCAATGAACAACGATTGAGCTCGCTCCAAAGTCATTGTACCCAAAATACTGTTTTCTATTATTACGAAATCCGAGATCAAAGAATGTACCCAGCATTCGTTCTTGCTCGACCGAAATTCGAATCCGCATTTTCAGAGAAATCGTTTTTTGACGCGTTAAAGTAAACTTACGGCACGAAAGCAATTTTATTGTGTTCGCGAAATGCGTTCAGATGGTCTTCTATATAAACATATCAAATGTATCTGTATGATGTATATTATGTACAATATATTTATATGTTTAAATTATTGTGTAATAAATTATCCCTATGTCGTGTACAGCGCAAAAAGAACAATGCAAATATGTTTTGAATTAATATAGTAAAATATCATCATTGGTTTTGAAAGATTGTGTTTTTAAACGAGTAATACACAATCTTATCTGCATCACACCGAGTATCGTGTATATCGCTTTCAGTCCACGGCGGTGGCTTATGAAAACTTAATTATTCCCCGTTTTATGAAAGACATTATAATACTTGAAACTATAATTTTGGGCACAGCCAGCTGTTTCAAAAACACTTGCAGCCTCTTTAGCTCTCGTCGTAGCGTGAATTGTGGACTTACAAAAACACTAATTTACTTTTTTAATAAGTTTGCGTGCCGTCTTTTTACCGCGTGTTCAGCCTATCGTCAATTGTTATTTACTTACACACCCAAATACAAAAATACATATTGTATCGCGTGTATGTGTGTGTGTGTGTATGTGTGTGTGTGATTAAGTATTGTAATAGTCGGCCTAAGCGAACATTATATTTCAGTTTATGACTCTTAAATTTATTTAATTACGACTTTACAGCGTGCACTGTTTTTGATTTGTCGAGTTCAAAACCTGCAGAAATATAATACACGCACAACGGAATATTATTATTATAATATATACTATTATGTTTGCAATTTGAGAAACGAGCTGCAGTGTTTTTCTGCGTCGAACCGAAACGAATTTAGCGCGTTCGGAAGAAAAAATAAAATCGGTTTTATGTACACTATGCGTTCCGGACTGCATGCTGCACCTCTACCATTTATGATTCATTTATTTTATGTCCGCGAAAACGGATATACATAATATACAACGATGCGTTTTGACTTCCGGGGATTTAAAATGGATACCCATTTGAGGGGATTATCTAAGACCCGATCGGTTTTGACGACAGAGAATCTTTCAAACTGAGAAAACATTCGCCGTTGAGCTGTATATAATGCACGTCATATACATGTATAGAAAGAGACAGAGAGAGAGAGAGAGAGAGAGAGAGATAATAGAATAGAACTGGGTGTTCATTTGCGAAAATATAAAACAAAATTACGTTTGACCCAGATCCGACGATTTCGTTGCCTATATAGGATTATATATGTTTCCGTGGATATGTATTATAGTCGCCGGAGTTTATAGTAGTTGTATAGTATATAATTTTTTTTTAGTATTTTAGTTTCATGGCCGTACACATGTATTTGTGTACAAAATATAATATATAATACATTATATTGTATATATATATATATATATATATATATTATATATAATCAGAGAATTCAGAAATTCTATTGATATACATACATAATATAATATAATAAAAAAACCATTATATGTATTTGTGAAAAATATTTGGTATGGGATCTTTTTAGAAGTTTCGTTTTATGTTTGGTTTATTTTTACAACCGATTTCTGATAAATAGACAAAAAAGAGACCTTTACTGAACTGCGATCTTTTTTTTACTTCCTACACGTCGTATAAAAGTACTCTTTCAAAAATGGTAAGTATTTTAGACATATAATACAGTTTACACGTACACATGTTGGCGATTTAGTATATCTACTGTGATACCATCAATAACACGCAATATACTTTTTATAGTAGAAAAAACAATTATTCTATTATAAAATATAATTGATAAATGCATACAATATACGGTCGCGGTGGTCGTTCTGTTTAAATAGTTAAATGTTTACTATAAATTAAAGCGACGCGATTACAGTTGAAACATTTGAACATAAACATATTTTAGTATTATTCTATCAAGTACATAATACATACACATAGTATATTGTATACATACATACACATATATACCCATATATATATATAATATTAAATGCATTATGTATTATATAGAAAGCGTGATAATATAATGTGTACGCAGTTATATGCGGTCGTATATTTGCTTCCAAACCAGTGTGATTTCTGTTTACTAATAAGTGATATTCAGTTAAACACAATAATAAAATATATTTTATATTAATTTTCCACTGGAAAAAATTCAGCAGAATAACAATTTAGGTACCTATTATTAGATATGCGCGTACGTACGGTATCTTGAACACGAACAATATGTTATTGCGTTTAGTAGTAAAAATTATTAGAATAAATTCCACTAAAAAACTTTTTCATTGATATCATTAAAGCCTAACAATATTAGTAATCTGCAAAATATTTATTTTTTTTTTTGTGTAATAATATTACCAGAGTTTATCTTTCTTCATGAAACTGAGTCATACGTCGTTAGATAAAAATCCGGAAGTTTATTTTATAATTGTTTTATTATTATTGTTTTTTTTTTTTTTTTTGAACTATACGTGTATTGTGTATAGAAAACTATACTAACATTTGCGAAGGACCAAATGCGATTTTCAAGAACAGTTTATTAAATCGATAACAATATTGCGTCGATCTTTTATTTCTTGTGTATAATGTCCACATCTAGAAGTATAAGAAAACGGTATGAAAACAAAAAAAAAACATCAAACCCTCTGGCGGATGAGTTTAAATTTAATACAGGCGGATCGCCCGATTGCGTGTTATTTCGCAGTGTATAATGACTGCAGTAACGTCCGATTTTATTTTTTTAAGGTTTCAATCGGAATACATTTATTTTATAGAATAACATTATTAGGTATTTATATATTCTATTTTTCAAAATATTTTATTGTTGTTGTTTATAGCAAACATTGTAAAATCAACATGATAAATTATCGGAAAACATAATGTTAATATTGTATGAAATGATTTTGTTTTTGGCGTTTGCTGGTCCGGTTTTCGCTGGACTCGTTTAAAAAAAAAAAAAAAACGCGTATCCAATTTATTTTCTATACAATATTATGTAGGTACTATACGATATTATGGCTATGACAAGTCGTTACAGTAATTTATTTTTTTATTTTTTTCAAGGTTCGTTATATTATAGAATGAACATTCCACGTGATGCATCGAGACGTGTACAACAATAATTATATATTATACTACGATTCTCGAATCGCGTTCCTTTTCCTCGACCAATGTACCCCCCCCCCACAACCACCCGGCACAGACACATCACGCTCGTTCACAAACACGTCAAATTATGTCCACAGGTATACATTGGTCGGCCCAAACGTTCGAAAACGTAATTTACCCTCGTTCGACTACAGCACACACACACACTAGCACGTAAATGCACTCGTCCCTTAGAAAGAACAATAATAATAATAAACAAAAGCCTTGTTAAGTTTTTTATTATAATTTTTTTTAAAAATATTATTCCGTATAATTACGTTCAAAAATGAAATCTAGATGCCGAAACGTGTCTGGTAATTTTACGCGCGACGGTCCCGATGATGTAGGACCGAGTCGTATGCGTGCGGGTGCATGTGAGTGTGTGTGTGTGTTTGAACGCGCGCGACGGGGTCGCATTCGGCCAGGTGTAAAACTACCAAACAAGACCTTTTATTATTAGGGCTTATACTATTTTTTTTCCCCATCTATTTATTATTATTATTATTTTTTTTCGCATTGTTCGGGTTCAGGTGGTCTGGTCGCGTCGTAGATGGTACACACACACACACATATATATAGTATATAATATAATAATATATAGTAAAGCCGCCGCCGCCGCACCGTGTATTACGTGAGCCGCCGTGACGGCAGCGTCGGCAGTCCATTGAATCTTCATACGAACGCACACACTATACACGTACATACGTACGTACGGAGACTGCCCGAGGTCCCTCCCACTTTTTCCGGGATAAATCGCCTCTGGCCAGCGAAATAAAAGGCACGCACATAATCGTAATGTATTTGCCCCGTTCATTGTGCGCACGTCTCACGGTGTTAGTCTCGAAATGAAATGTTGTATGAAATGTGATTTCGTCCCCAAAACGAAAAATCAAAATCCCATTGTTGGGCCCGCTTGTCAGTATGGGGTATTATGCAGTATGTGCACGGTGTATTATATTATTTATATTGTATATATACGTATACAACGCGCGCGTTGACACGTCGTCGCCCGGTGTCTTACAATCAATAAAGTGTAATCTTTGTGGAATCGACAATTTCTTCTATTTTACTCTCTCTCTCTCTCTCTGTATCTCTTTATCTCTCTTATCCTTTTTGTGACCTATCCAACAACATTTATATTCAACAAAGCTCATAAACCCTTTTTTTTCGTTTCGGACGCGTTACCGCGGTAATTGTGTACAACTACACAGTGCCTACCTACGAGCAATATATTATTATACAATAGAGCACACACACACACACTCACGTGCGTGTATTATTGTGCGCGCGTGATGTTATACGGTAATAAATAATATTGACCGTGTTTAGGAAAATATAGTGCGTTTTTTACACGACCATATTATATATTTAAGGTCTGCGTATAGGGTTTGACGAAATAAAAGAAATATATGTATCTAATCGCAAACTCGTGTATGACAAACATATTATATTATTTACGTCTCGTATTCTAAGTGAAAAAGAGAGTATAACGAGTTGAAAAATAAATAAATAAATTACACCACGAAGAATTGTGTTTGTTTTATTTCTCAGCCGCAGACTAATAAACCCTAATTGATTGGCTGTCATTTATCATTTAAAATTTGAATAACCAAGGAAGGGGAAGTATTATAGTAATTTTGATTCCAAATGAACTCTTGTCTCTTGTTATGTCTGTTTCGATTTACTAATAATAAGAGAACACCCTGTCCTTGTGCAAATACTGTGATTTGGAGGGTAGATTTAAAAGTAACAAACTTCGTTCCTAATTATTTCGCATTATTAAATTATTTATTTCATTTGTAGAGTATTTGCAAAAGATAACAAAGTAATAAATCATACGAAAATTGTGGTGAATATTAATCACTATCGTGACTCATACTTATATAGTTACGTCACATTCAAAACTATAGATTTTGAAATCAAATTTAAATTCATTAGAATAAACAATAATTAGTACAGATTAAAATAAAAAAACTTATATAACTTTCATAAACTAGATATATTCGGTGTATAATGTAATATTAATGATGCCTTTCATCTGAATAAATACATACATTTTAATTTTACGTTTTAGGGAAAACATATAAAGGCTATTGGATTTGTTTATATTTTTTAACTAAAATATTTTAATTATTTAATTGTTTATAGAATTTTCCATACACTCGGCAAATATACAACATTTTTTTTTTTTTTTTTGTTATAAATTGTACAATATAAAATAAATAAGTTCTATAAATAATATGTAAATGTGAGATTGAACGTTAAATATGTCATTAATACATTTGTAAAAATCACTTTTATGGGCAGTAAACAGATGAATCGTTGATGAACAAGTCATTAGGCAAATAAATTAAATGATGGACGTCATTCGATTAAATTTGTTGTTTTCATAACAATATAATTTATTTATAAATCAACTATCAATCTGCATTCAGGAAAAAAATCAAATAATATGTAAAGTTTATTATAGGAGCTGTATTGTTGTAGTATGTCATTTTATACACGCATCAATTAACAGTATAAGCACACTAAATGTTTACGAGCGTGGTATTATTAAAGTTATTACCTCCATAGGCACTTTATACATTATTACTATTGAGTTTACAGTTACAATTGAATCTATGTGCTATCAAAAAAAAAACGCACTGATATGCATTAAATTTTCAAATATTAATTGAAAGAAATGTATAACATTTTAATTTAAGAGAACGTTGTTTTTTTCTGATTGAAATTTTATAAAAATGTTGGTAACCACAAATTGAATGGTTCTAATTCCTAACATAATATTATGTATGAAAATTTAAGAAGTGTTTAGCTTTTAACATGCACATACTCATGGTTTATGAACGTTTCTCGTTTAAATTTGCAGTACGGAATTCTATATATTTTGTATCATGTATAGTGATTTTGAAACAAATAAATTAAAAATCTCTATTTGGTAGTTTGTAATTCTACACAGGTCATATATGCACAAAATGTTTATCAATATGATATTATATACAACGATTATCTACTCGTTTTGACATACGCAATACCATTTATAAAATAAAAACGACAAATATTTTGTACTTAAACATTTTCAAATTATTATTCGTCGCATTATGAAACGGTTGCCTAGCCGTAGTACTTTGCAATTACCATACAATTACAATGCACAATCAACCAGAAAAAATATGCAAATGTGCGAAAGTCCTTGCTCTAGTTATTGTACTGTTTTGTATGTACACATATAGTGTATATAATTCAATGGAGTGTGTGCCACAAATATTACATCAGTTGTATATTATTATTACTCGTATTGTATCGAAATATGTAGTATTACTGAGTATTAGACGTTTATTTTATTAAATAATAAAATAACAAACGTACGTACTGAATTTCACCACAGATGTCCTTTACGTACGTATACATATCTGTGAAAATGCGCTTTCGATATTATCGATTCACCCAGTTAAATTTCACAATGACAATAATATTATCGTTCTCCTTGATAATATTTTGCGTTTTCGACAAATTTGTACTTCACTGGAAAGAGGTTAATGTTAAAATATATAATAATAATTTAGTCGCTATTACATCATTGAAAAATTTTTCTCGTTTTTGCTATTAGAGTTAGTAGACGTGTTTAAACAAATTTACACGATTTGAGGTGTATATAATCGTATACGTTCAGAATGACAACAATAAGAAACCATGTCGTTCGCGAAGAGAAATGCGAAACGCAGACAATCACTCAGATTGATAATATTCTTCGCGATTCCTCGTGGGACACCGTTTAATTAACGCTTCGTGAATACGTTATTTATTTTGCGCGAATGAAGCTGTCCATCACACATCGTATACGCAGTATGGCGTGCACGGGATTGCATCGTCTGTCTTATTCTTTTATAGTGCTTAATACTTGATATACTACTATTTAAGTACATCTGAACTTTGAACGTTTCGTTTCGAATACGTCACACGAGTACCGTTTTTCACCTGTAGCGGCATCACAGACAGTATACCTAATACCTATGGCCTTATATGCACGCCGTTGGCTGTCGTACGTAATAAGTAAATGTATGAGAATCGTCGTTTAACTGTTCATGTGAAAAGTCTCACGAATAATAAGATCAGTACGAACTCTGTTTCGTGGAAAAACGATTTATCGTATTCGTCATTCTGCGAAAACGGCTTCTCTCCTGCACTAAGCCGATTGCGTGTAAAATTATTAAAAGTACACATTCAATTTTCAAACACCACACTTATTAGCATAGATTTAAGCAATGTATCAAACTCGCTTATAAAACTATATTACTGATTACTGATTAAATATTTGACATATCATATAAGTACTTGTCATTCGTGATAATTACGTATATTATATATTAGGTGCGTATTGAGACCTTATAGTTAGATATTTACCTACAGTTTAAAATTTGCTTAGCTATGGTGGATAACATATAAATTAAAATAATAGTTCTCAAAATATAAATTCATCATTAGTTGAATTTTAGTAAAATTTATTTGTAAAGTATATAATAGATATATGTATTTACCTAAAAAACGTTACGGACAATTTATTGTGGCTTGAAATAATGTTGAAAAATGGTTTTATCTGTAATAATATTTTATGTTTTGTTAAAATTTTGATCTGAAAATCTAATTTGTTCTTTACGTACAAGAAAATTAATTAGTAAAATTATTATTGTTATTATTATTCATTTTTTTTTCGTATTTATATAATCAGTGGACAATTTGTATTAATATTAAAAATAACGTGAAAGGTATTAAAGGGCACACCTTCACAGTCAGGTATAATAAAGGACATAAAAACATATCTTTCAGCTTAAACTTTCAGTGATAACAGTTGATGAACTCGTATATAAAATCTTAATAAAATATCATAATTTTTACTAAATATTCCATTCTGTTTGTTTCAAGTGCCCGTAGTAGGTACATGTAAAAATACAATTTCCATTCTTACACGCAATGACGCGAACTCGTTGATATATTATTATGATTTACAGATAATTTATATTACATACTATCATAATATAATATTGCATTTCTCGTGCAGTAACGCGCCAAACTATATTTCAATACCAGTTATCGCGGTATGAAATATGCAGTGGACAAAAAAAAAAAAAAAAAAATGGGGAAAAAAATGTGTATCATCCGTGGCACGTTATTGCGTCCATAAAGTATGTATGTTATGTATTTTTATTGGTAGTCAATTGTGAACAAAGAATCGTTTTGGCCCGTCAGACTGTTCGACGAGCGACGATGACAATAATATAACCGGGTGAAATAAAAATAAACATTCACAGACGCCGATATCGGTTGGGTCCTTCGATCTATTGTGAATCCCTCCCTCGCCTCTCGTATATACCATTAATACAGCTTCACCCGGCTTGGCCGTGAGACGTGAGTACACATTATATATATTAGTACGGAGTGTAGACACGATTATATAATATTTTCTTAGCGCTGTTTTATTTCATGTGTGTGTAAACATATTTTTAGTGTACGAGATTATGTTATAATAATTTTAAATGGGTAAAATAATAAAATATAATACACACACACTATTATATTATAGTAATAAGTCGATGTAGGTATTACAATAATGTACACGCGGACACGTTTTAAATTTGAATAGAGCACAATACATGTATGTAATTCAATACATGTTTTAAAAATTATGGTAAGGAAATTTTCAATGATTTATAACCTAAATAATATCATAATATATAATAATACTACAGACCATGTGTCGTCGTAAGCGTATACATGTGTGTGTATGTGTGTGTGTGTGTGTGTCTATCGGCATGGTTTTAACGATACCGCTTAATAACGTTAAATGTTAATTAAACTCCACACAAACATTGTACACACAAACGAAATATGTATTTATATCGTACACGATAATTTAACTTAATTATGCGATACAACGCGTGTTTTTAATAACTGCACGTGGAATATATTATTATACTTATATTAATATGTGTATGTGTAAAAAAATAAAAACCATGACGATTATATTACAGTATTACACGCGTGTCGTTCACGTACCAAACGATAATATTCGTAATACACTATAGAGTATAATATTACACTCGTTACTCGTATGTATGGTTGGGTAATTAGTGCATAGCTATTTTATTAGATTTATAATTTTTTTTTTTTGCATTTGACGCATACCCGTGTACCATTATTATGTGTAGGTAAACATAATTATTTCAAACGAATTTATATTAATATTTCCGACCCGGCTCGCAGCAAATATCGTACATATATTATGTCTCGCACAAAAGAGTATTTTATGATCCGCAGTTTTTCGATTATATTTCCGCGTGAGAAATTCTGAAATATGTGTCCCCGCGGATATAAGACGGGGCTTGTTGCCTCTTGTATTTCGCGAACCTTGTGCTATAAGTAGGTATAAAGAGAATGTAAGCACCGTGACCGAAAGAAAAAAAAAACTACCAAATGAAAGATAACCGCAACTGCAGTAGCCATTCCTGTTGTTTCCACAGAGGTATCACGTACATTACCATAATAATACTAATGAATGAATAAAGCACCGAGAAAAATATGATGATATATCATTAATGTAGATATTGTAGTTGTGTTTTTATTAATATGACGAATGTCGATATTTCGAATTTTTCGTTTTCTAAAATTAAATTGAAATCCTATTGAAATTACTATTACATTAAAATATCATTACAATAATATCGATATCTCGAACTGTTTTCGAGTCTCCTTGAAAATTAATTGAATATTTTTTTCATAAAACTATAGTTCGCCCATCACTCCCGAATATGATTGAAGGTTATATGATATCTGTGATGATAGGTAACACTGCGCATTTTATGTAATAAAACGACTATAGACCTAACCTATAGAAGATTAATTATTATATCACTAAAAGTTTTGCTAATAATATTTCACCATTGTAAATTAATAAATTATGACAAGTACCTACTGGTTTTCTTGTTGTTTTCGTGACGCAGATAAAATTCATTGGGTGTGCAACGCACATTTCTATAGGTATATTTAATAATTGTTCTGCAATAGGTACCTACTGTATACAGCTGGAACTTCTATATATACTATGCATAGTTTTATATTTTTAATTTATTATCCCTCTAACTATGTTAAGCCTGATTTTATTATGGATTTGTGTTGTTAAAAATTTTCTCGAGTGCTATAGTCAATGCAGAACAGTTTATTTTGACAGCGGCGACAGCTTTATAGTACAACCCCATACGTGATTAAGAGTAGTTTTTTACATGTTTAAGTTTTTTCCGTGTATACTTATATATTTTAAATCAGTAATTTAAAAAAAAACATTGTGATTGAAACATTAAATATATTTTTTACGTGATTATTATTCTATCGAGAAAAAAAATAAAAGGGAACAAGCGTTGTTATATAGCACCTATGTACACGCTTATGCAGTTATACGGTTTTTTTATCGGTATAAGTTAAACAATATACATATATGATAATTTCATGCCGATTTTACGAATAATAAATTGATGTTTATCTACTGAAGAGGAATGAGGAAGACATGACATTGTATAGTATACACATGGTTTAGTATATTTGCAATTCATTTTAAGTTTATTTTCTTGATTGAAAATAAAACGAAAAATAAGTTTTGTGGTTTTTGTCGGATCCACGCAAATAACATGTATTCAAAACGATTCACCAAACATGCTAAATCCCATTTTTTCTTTGATGATGATAAATTTATTCAAATTATTTTATCTCTAGTTTTTAAGTATACGTTCTTAAGGACTATTATTATTCTTAGTAAACACGTTTTATTACTTTAGAAACTACGATTTACATATGTACATTTAAATTTATAAAAAAAATCAAATGTTAAGAAATTTACAAGGAAACAAGAGCAGTTCTCATTTTAATAAGTAAGTTGGTATCATCACAGAACACTTTTTAAATGGTACGAAAAATTAAAAAATTAAAAATAAATATAACATAATACTTGAAAATCTCAAAAATGGGAATTAGAATAAATTCAATGATTTATTTTTGAATAGTTTTATATGTACAAATCCAATTTCTAACGAACAGTTGAATACCATTAAATTAAAATACTCATCAAACTAATTAGGTACTCGTTTGAAATTGAATTTGTATGTATTGAAGTACTTTAAGAAATTATTCGCCGTCGGAATATTAAATTATAAATATATGTTGTCATTTCAATAAAAAAAAAAAAATGACGATAAAAAAGTACTTAGTCTAATTAGAACTTATATTAAATTATTTTTTAAAAGTTAAAACTCTTAGAATACTGACTGTAGGCATTTAAATAGATCACCTTGTATGAGCACTTAACTAAATACTTCTCAATTCGCACAAACACTCACATGTCGCTCATAATATCAGTGCACCACAATTATTGACATATTTCAGTCGAACATTTATTGGAATAGTAATATTTAAAACTGACATCATGGCTACTATATCGACATCTACCAAAACACATTTTAAGAATTTCGACTTGCACTACAGTGTAGCAGGTATGATCGATCATTATTCATTAGGTACCTACTAATTTTCACACAATATACAAAACACAAAAATGTATGTACACAATACAAATGTAATGTACACATCAGTTTTGTTTGTTTGTTCAGTTTGTTTCGCGGTAACGTACATAATATAATATAGATTTATATCAACGTTTGTATTGGTCAGGCGATTTGTTTTTGGAAAGAATTATCAGATTCACTTTTTGGTTTTACGACTCTGTTATAATATCATGACGTGCCACGCGTTTGTATGTAATACTAATGCGTTATTGCTGATGCTCGGCACCATCTACGGTGGATTGGAGAGGATTGGCGGATTTTACACCTGACCGATTTAAAAAGGTAGGCAAGGTAGGTACTATACCTACTATAATACAGTGCACACGCAATATAACAATAACAACAATAACAACAATGGTAATGATAATAAAAAAAAAAAAATAATAATAATGATAATAATGGGTTCATCGATGACTATAAACACGAAAAAAAAAAACACAATAAACTCGCGCGTATATATTATGATAAATATATATTATTATATCACACAGCACAGCGCACCGTGCAGGGAGAGCGTATATCGTATATTATACTATACAATATCAATCCGATCGTAATAAAATTATCGATAAAATATAATACGAAATAATTATGACTCGGAGCGTATATTATGGACGACGATTAAAACGTTGTAATAATAATATGTACTCGCCGCGCTACACATTATATATTGTTATTAGGAAACGATTAAAAGCGGCAAACGGCGACTACACGACAGGTATATTATAATATAATACAAGTAGGTATACACACGAGGTATCTGTCCTGCCTGAAATATTATTCTCGGCGTTATCATACGCCTAACGTGTATAATTATTATCGACTATTCGATCGCGTTGTGACGAATCGCTGCCGCGTCGTCGGGGATTTGGCTTCGGGGGCCCCGCGCGACATCAGTTGTCGCGCGCACTCGGTCAGAGCGTTCGACGGACGTAGGCTATGTGCGTACATTAGCTAGGTATATATCAAGACGTATTGTGTGTGTTCAGTGCTTTGGTGGATGGGTACGCCGCCGCGGCACTATACGCATTTCCACGGTCCGGTACGATATTTTACACGCGCGTAGGCACACAGCGTTACACTATTATTATTATTATTATATTTATCGTCGCTGTCGTATAATATACGCGTATAATACAGGTGGCGTAGGTACCTCCGTATAACAATGCGCGTATTGTGTACGCCCGTACGCGTAATAACACTGCTCTTGTACGCAGTAACTATACGGCGTATAATGTATAACATGTATATAATATATATATATATATATATATAGGTTCGACGACGTCGTGTTGTGTGCGTATCCCCTCGCCGAGTTCTGACCAGTTTGGCTGTGGATCCGGTGCGTGTCCAAAGACAAGAGTGTTTTTACACGGCGGCAGGTGAAACGCCCGAGTCGTCTCGTCTATGTGTGTGTATGTGTGTGTGTGTGCAGTGAAGTTCCTTTGTGCGCACGAGAACGTGCTGGGAGGCGCTCTCCCGAGGGCACAGCCATCACCTATTTAGGTACTTACACGTGATATTATATATATATATATATATATATATATATTATCATATCGCGGTACGCAGTAATATAACGTATACACGTCTTTTAATTGTTATCTATCCACCGAATCGTTAGGTTACGGGTATCTGCTACGATATTAATAATGATAATTTTACATAATGTATTATTATTAGGCATGTACCTATATCTAGCTGGACTCTGCGGTCTCTACGACCCAACTCGGGGCCCGACAATACATATATGAGCGTGTGTGTATATTATATATCATTGCGGGTTAACGACGTATTATAACTAATATATTATAGGTAGGTACATACACCTATAATGCGCAGTGAGTCATTGTTGGTCAAATTCTCTTCGTGCATATAGATTATCGGAGGTAGATACGCGTGGAAATTCGTATAAACCACACGCAGAAGAATCAATTCGCACAACTCTAAATGTCCGAACAGCCTGCATCCAGGGGCACAGAGATACATTTTGAGAACACATGCATTATAATAAAGTATATTTTTAAACCCACCAGCTCGTCTTTTTTTTTTGAAATTCTTATTTAAAATATATTTTTAATATTTTAAAATAGCTTATACCTATAGAGTTTTAACGATTAAATATTTAAATAAACCAGTAAATCACTATACTTCACAGCAATTATTTATGATCGTTTATAATATATGAGTATATGAGCTTCTTAATGACACCAGTAACTTACACCCACTTCCTTCAAGAGCATATGCAGTTGTAATACTTTTCTGGATATATATTATAAATGTATCGTTACAAATTGGTTACAGATTGCATTCCTTTATTATAATTATATTTTACTGTCAGAGGACGACCAGTCGACACATTATACTTTTCTGCTATGCATTATGTATATAATATTTTATTTTATTTATAAAATTTTTCTAAAATATATCCAATGACAGACATTTTGAGAGTTTTGATCTTTTAATAAATACGAATAATCAAAAACGAGCAAAAATATGCAACTAGTGTGTAATAAGAAGAAAGGTTAGTATGCACATTTAACATAATATTTAGTTATTTTAAAAACAAACATTCTATGTAACCTATATTGTAATTAAAAAATAACCTCTTTATTGAGTTGAGTTAATATTCTTCTATTTCGATTTTAGATTTTTAGAGTTAATTTTATTGTTTGTGACATGACTTAACTAACTCGAGTTAATTATTTTCTTAAACTGGCCAATTTTTGGGTGAATTGCTGAATTTAATAATATAATACTATAAAATGCAGGTACAATATATAAATATATAATATGTTTCAAAATATTACGCCTGTATTACACCGGACGTATGTTTAGCTGGTACATAAACTGGCGTCGCGTTGCTGTATTATCTCGCACATTACGTGGCGGTGGAACGGTTAAGCCTGGACGATTTCAAAGTCACGATTTGCTTCGACCGGAAATCGAGATCGAAGGTTTTTTACTCCTCATTCTTTTTCTTCTACTTCTAGTTCTTTTGACGATGGTGTCGCCGCCGGACAAGAGGAAGGTGGGGTGCCGGGGAAACGTGTGCGTGCAAAACTTAGGACCCTCTAGCCACGAGGAAAACGGTTCAATAGACGCACTAATGAACCGATGCCATCGGACGAAGACACGAATATATACGTACTATATATATATTTTCTATACAGTATATTATTATAGTTATTTGCTGACGTTCTTCGCCATAGTCGGTCGACACTGATCGTGTTTCATATAATAATATACATGTATAATGTATATCACTGCAGTATAAACAGTGTAATATAAGGTTACAGTCGTCGATGTGTCGAGTACACGATTTTTTGCAAAATCAGTTTCACACATTTTGTACGCCGTGATCGTCGCGCGATCGACAACGAAAACTTTCGGCCGTTTTTGTACTTCATTTATCGTACAGCACCATTATAATATAGGCATAACACGACTTTGGCGATGATAATATTATATTAATCAGTCGCTATACAGCACGACGAGTACATAGAAAAGTAGATCTGACCTAACCACACGGTTCATATAATATCTATCGTAATTTACTGCAAAGAATTATTTTCCATCTATCGAATTTAGTCGCTATAAATATTGTTCGCTGCACGCGCCTTGAACGATTTTCCCAACTTAGATCACACAAAATCGAGCGCCAAATTCACGTACGCCTCGCGGATATCTACTCGTCGACGATTTTGTTATGAAGTCGGAAACTTTCGTGAAAAATCACATTTTAAATCGCGTTACGTATATAATATATTGCGATATTATAAAAATAATAGATACAGACATATTCAAATACAATCAGAACATTTCACGCATATCGTTCTTTAATATATTCACCTCGTATTTTATTTTAAACGACCAAATGAATTACTCGATATTCGAATAACATAATATTATTGTCCGTATATATACGTACAAAATATAAAGTAATATACCAAGCCATGAATAATATCTTTGTATACATCACGGAATCGAATTTTGTGTGGCCCCCCCGCGACGTGGATATATCACGGTAGCTCGCAGCTTCAATCCGGCCATGAACACGGGTAAAGATTAAACGCCACTCGAAAATACACTCATATTCTAAGAGTATCTAAAGTGGAAATGTTTAATAACACGGTTGTGTTGTGTTTAATACGTAAACGCGAGTCATCGACACGTCACGTCATACCTGGTGGTTTTATTATTATTATTTTTTTTAAATACAAATTGTAACATGTTTTTATTATCAACTAGATCTCAGATAAGTACGTCTGGCATGCGAAAACAGACGGTAATGGGTTTGAAGCATATAATATATATATATATAGATTTGACGTACATGGATTATTTTAGAGTTGTTTCAAATATTATACTCCTCGAATAATGAAAAACTTTAGAACCTATATCTGGCGTATACAATATTTGTTTGCGAATATTATAAGGCAAAGTATAATACATAAATTATTGCGCTAGCAAAAATAATAGTATTTTTAAGAATAAAAAAAATAACAAACAACGGGTAATTTATTATCGAGGTAAGTGCGTTATTATAATCGTTATTTATTGTTGAAAAAAAAAAAAGAGGAAGTTTTAAGGAGGTGCAGTGTATAAGGCAAATACATAAATCAATTAGCTAAGCCACCGTTGAGAATATAACCTATATTTATCGGCCATACGTTTATTACGGTTTTTGGAATTAAATGATCTATTATGCACTGTAATTTTTAAAAACAACGACGCTCCCGACGAAAGAAACTTACTATAATATAATACTCTATCCATCCGCTTTCGATACACCGCGCGGATAACTGCCCTTGCCGGGGCATTCGAACTGCGAGCGGTACCTATTGCTTTATAATATATTAGGCAAATGGCAACTCGCGCGGTACGCGTACCGACGTAATGTCGTTTAAACGCAGTCGCGAGTTCGCGCGAACCGCGCAACAATCGTTTGAAACATATAATACGTATAATAGCCGCGCCGGTCTAGCCGGGGCTCTTATAGCTTTTCTTTGTCCCGCACATACAGCCGGACGCATAATAGATTCAGCGGAGGGCGGTGTGCATCACGCCGGTTGTTTATTCAAAACGCACTACGGGCGAGCACTTGCGCGATCAATCATATACACGCGTGTACACAACTACGTTGGTGTGTATAATGTTATTCTAAACTTTTATCGTTATTTTATTTCGCGGAAAATGTATTGCCTATTAACTCGAGTACGTTCGTATGCACAATACGTTAACGTTTAGCAGCCATAACGTCATAGAGTGGATTATTCTGTTGCGGTGGATGGGGGGGGGGGGGGGGGTGAGAAAATAATTCCAATTTAAATTTTATCGAAAAATAAATACGAGCGCTTTCTTTTATTTTATGTCTACAGACAACAGCAACAGCAACAGCAACAACAACAACAACAACAACAAGACACAAGGCGAATAGGAATACTGGAATAGCTCAAAACACTCTAATTCAAATTAATGGACACACCGACGTATATACCTGCTGCATTAATATTCGTGTTGAACATTTAGACGGTAATTTATTTGCAAGTTAGGTTATGATATATTTTTATTATACCGTCATCGGGGCGTAATCAGAAGTTTACAACTAATGCGTCGTGCGAGGAGTACCTGTGTATGATAAAATATCGACTTGTTAAAGTTATTATACGATGCCAGTTAATTACGCAAACTAAAATATATGTCTTGGACGAATTATATATTATGTGATAGTTTTATCAAAGTCCGTTTCTTGTAATGTATAATTGTAACTTAAAACTTTTAGTAAACAACTGTTCCACATCCATTCGAAGTTTTCGTCGGTTTCATTATATTGACTTACCTAAAGTGCCACGTCGTGTTAATCGTCTGAAACGGCAGAGAGGTCAACCGTTGTACGCCGCTGTACGTGCGATTGACCTGATGGACTGTTGAAATCGTTATAATATTATATTTGGGTAGGTACAAGTTGAGTAACGTTCAGCGAAATAATTTCCGCTAGAAACTTAATCATTCATTGTTTAGATGAATGTCACATGATGGTTAGTATTTCGGACATACCTCTATAATTTTAAGTCGAACAAAGATAATATAGGTATCGTCCGCGCCTTGCCCGGATGTCTAATTCTGCTCTGTGATTTTATCCCATTATTCCGTTTCCTTGACGACTATTTCGAGATTACTTTCTTTATGTTTGAAACAATAACAAAACATATGTGCGAAAAATAAATACAAAATAAAATAAATTTACTTTTTTTTTTTTTTTTTATTAACATAATATATTGATTGTTTTTCAATCGTTTAATCACTCGACATATAATATTATAAGTATAATATAACGTTAAAAACAAATTTCGTCCATGATGTACAAACAACTAGTTGCTCTTCAATATATTGGACCGATCAAATTTGAGTTCAATATGTAAAAATTATTTCTTCGCAGGAATGACAGGAATGCCACCATTCTTCTTGATGTTGTCTGTACAGCACCATTTGTGCAATTTCACATTTCTTTTTATTTATAAGCTGTAATATTTCGGATCGATTGTCGAGACGTTTGTATGACTCATACGACTGTGGTATGAACCTTTTCCGTGAAATAGGAATTCGTTAGTTTGAATTATTGAACCATTTAGACTTATACTTTATTTGATTGATTTTAAATTGTTGACATCGACATTTTTGCATACATTTTACCAATCTATGATTGTTGATTTACTTTTGGCGCAGTTGGCAGTTATAACGTTAAAGCTCTGTTGGCAGAGATTGATTTCATGTTTACCAACTAAGAACTGTACTACGGTTCTATTATTTACGTTAAATGTACCTAATCTGTTGACTCGTCTCCTACTTAGATGAGTATAGTACTATAGTGAAACACGATTATCTTCTCTTATTGATCCATACTTTTGACAACCACTTTTGTCACATTTTAGTGTTAAGACATTAGCGGAACTTTATTTCTTACTTTAACTCTGACATGATTTGTTACTTAGGTTTACTTCTGTTTTATTATCTGAGATCGAACGATAATATAATTATTAACTATTGAACAAATTCACATACGATTTTGTACACTATCATCAATAAATTAATGAACATGGATTTAGAATAGTTATATGCTAATATAAAATAGTCCCTTGTACAGCTACAACATTAGAAAATTGTGACAATCTATAATATTTATCAAATCTTTTATCGATTTCTCTCCCCTTTAGACATCGTCAATTTTGTCTATTCTTATATTGTACCGCAACTGAAATATTTTGCTAATATTATTCATATTACAAGAAAAATAACAATTTAAAAGCAATGCATAGATAATGTTTTTTAATAAGCTAAAACGAATTTTCTTAAAATTAATTATTGTTGTTGTAATCTAAAAATATATTTGAAATAAAAATAGGTTAAAATATGTTTCACTACTATTATATATTTAGCATAAAATATTTAAACATTTACATTTTATAGTACATTAATACTACAAATCTTATTGATTTTTATAAATTTCGGGAATTTTTAAGTTTTTCAAAAGACTAAAATATTCAACATCATATAAAATACATGTTTAAAAACAAGATTCAAAAAGGCATTTGGTTTCTCTACTATATACAATCTTGTGGCAAACTATAGGTATACTATAAGAACGGTCACATTCTTTCGGTGGATGGACGAGTACATAGTATAATTTCCTTTGATGTTCATACAGAGTTAATACTGTTGAATAAGCAACTGTTTACCGTTATATCAACGTAAAAATATTTTAAATTAAAATTCACAGCTTATATGAAAATAATATGTAAATATGACAAAGAAAAAAGAATGATTTCGGTACAAACGAGGTATTTTCGCATATACTTGCACAATATATAAATAATTACACTCTTTTATTTACGCGTATATTACTATGGTTGTTTTTAAAATTAACAAAAGTCGGTTGGATCAAAGATTTAAAATCAACGACAATTCGTATTTTAAACGAAGTGTATAACATTTTTAATAACATTGTAGCTGTTATTATTTTATTCTTTCGGAATAATTTGTAAATCCGCCTTCCTATATTGTCTATGCCGATCAATACGAACGCCAATACCTGCCTCAACGGCCCTACCCATAATTTACTGAAACTGTAACATCATAATACCACAACTTTACAACCTTATATAATAAATTAATTAAATTATACCACTGCCGTTGAACCTAAGCGTGACGACGTTGTCGGGCTAGTAATATTTTACCAGTCACATCACCCGAAAACCCAAGCTATTATAGCGTCAACCTTGTGTTTTTATTTTTTAGTATACGCAGTATTATATTATTATGTAGGTATCTTTAGTCCGTTTTTAATTTTCCAATTAATATTCATCACGTTTTTATCGCGAATATACATTTTTTGGTACACGTCTAAATAGTACATACACTACAGTTCAAAAATATCATCTATGCGTAGTATAATGTATTGGGCTGATTAAAAAAAAAAAATGTGTTCGTTTGAAAAGAAATGAAGAAGGAAAACAAATAATAAATTATAAGACATTATTTGTTGTAAACACTTCGACTTACCACAGACTTCGCAATATTTGCATGCTTACTGATGATTGTTTTTAACTCAATATACTACTTATTCTTGTTATTCTTCGATCATTTTTTTTAAAATACTTATGGTCCTTTTAATTAGTAGTTATTTAACAGTTGGGTTGACCATATTATTTTTTAATATTTAAATACGATTTTGGCTATACTCTAAAAATAACCCTCAAATAATTGTAGTGAATTTATATTTTTAATGAGGTTATGCAGATTATGCAAATACGTATCTATAAGTGTAGTACTATGAAAATTACTAAAATGGTAAAATACACTAAAAATGGGACAAAAAGCGTCTCATTCAAAGTTTGTAGGGACAATGGGATATAATGAACTCAAAAAAGGGACAATTCCATTTTAAACAGTAAGTATATGGTCACTATTATAAACTAATGCTCGTAACTATAAATACTTATATATATTTAAAGTTTAAAGGAATGGAGTTGTAGAATAAACTTATGTATAAGGTCTCAACTACTTTGCCTCTCTACTATGCTCATTTAAACTTTAAATACTGTCATTTGGTGGTATTTTCTGTTTCTATTTCCGGAGAAATATGCATCGTCCACTCGTCCGATATGTACGGAACCATAATATTAAGTAATATTATTATTACTATAATATGTATATGGTATGTATTATACTGTACCGATATTATTCAGAAGAAAATCGTCAATATTCTTATGCACACTGAAAATATAATAGCAAAAAGTATAGAAATAAATTCCCCTTAAATGTTTATTTGTATTTGATTTTCATTAATAATATAAGCATATATTCATATCTCCTATTTTCCATTACCATTATTAATACAGCCAAATAATTCGACATCGGCCTACGTCCATTAATTATTAAATAGGTTCTTACTATACTATAAACCAGTCGACTTACACCTAAAATAGCGTTCAAATATTTCAACACGAGTTTATTAAAAAATAAATAATAATAATGACTTTTTATCGGATAGAAACCACGCGCGTTTAAGTGTACACATTTTTAGGTACACGTCGATTTAAAAAATAAAAATAAAACAATTAATGACCTCTACCCAGCGATTTTCGATACATAAATCTATACAAGTATATATATATTTATACATATATCATTTAGTAAATCTTCCTTGCACGCGCTCGTGTACTGCAGGCTACCATATATTTTTATAAACGTTACCTTGGATTTGGGTTAACGTTATATATTGATATCATTAATATAATTCCGTCAGAAAAAAACCAACACGTATGAACATTAAATATATATACATATAATACGTGTGGTTATAAAATAAATTATGGAAATAATTTAATAAAACACATATACGTAATATATATGTGTACAGCGTATACCTACGTACGAAGGGGAACTGCCGGTCCAGAACGATTTGTTTCAATTTCAACTCAAATCGTTTAAATATTTTAATGTCCACTGAAAAATACTGATCTGTCTTACGCGACTAGTGTAAAACAAAATAAATTGTGCACTGCAGCAAGGCATTACGAATTCGTGAATTATGGAAAATTCTTCCGGCAAATAACGACGCGCTTTGCACCACTACCCCCTACACTTGCACACACCTATACACCCGCGCCCGTATCATCTGTATACACGGCGTTGTACAACTATACGTGTGATTTAGCCAAATCGCCCGACGTTTAACAGTGTACGTACGTGCGTCCACCGCAATACAGTGCATTATTATATTTTGTTATGTACCCGATTAACGGGCGACTACGCGTTGCGGGGGTGGAAAAAAAAGTAAGTACATTGAAATAAAACGTTTCGGCTTTCTGCCGAGTTGGAAATTATTGTACGGTCATGTGTATAATACACATACTATACTCTTATATATAACTTATATATATATATATATGAGAGTATAGTATATATACTGTATATACACACACACACACACACAGGTAACTCCCGATGCGCATTTAGGAGCATCCTTCTCGTCCGTGACACGGATAATCATTTATCGATCTTCGATATATTTATCATTGTCACGTTTTTCGCGTTCCTCCTCCGTCTCCCATGACCTTTTCTTAATCGTTTCGCCCTACGGGATGTTTTGAACGTGAGCACAATAAATGCGCTCGGGTCTTTCGGGCACCCGCGGATGTACACGGTCCATACACAACAGATTATAATGTCTACTATGGAGGTAGGTATATATAATAATCCGGATTTCTTTCATTCTTTCTTGCGGACGAGGGGTTATTTTATTTTTCACTACAAAAATTAAGTTTACAACAGTGTAAAAATATATATCGCGGGTCCACGAACGACCGTATTATACGTACATCTTAATACGAGACCACCCACTATTATATCGCAGTATTACACCGACCACGTATAATCTATATATTATCTGGACGACAACAATAATGACGTAATCTTGTAGTGATTTAATATTTTTTTTTGTCGCAGTTTCTGCGTTGCAATTTATTATTAATGTGATATGCTTATTGATTATTTGAGCGTTGTCAGACATTTTGTAAACAACAATATTACGTTTCTAAACGTATATTTATAACTACTTATTGTAAGTTTAAACGTTATTTAGTTAAGTCCAACCAATTACAAATTTCTAAAATGTTTGTATTACTATTTAGGGTAGGTACTCTATCAATAATGTTTGCAATGCTTTGAACATAAATTATTTCATAATGAGAATTCGGATTTACTACAATAATTTTAGATGAGATTCTACTCAGAGGCGGAATTAACAAACTAACAATTTTCATAAATAAATGTTTAATTAATTATTTAAATAATAGTAAAGATGAATCATTTTTAGGTAAAAATATTAATAGTTAAAAAAGATATAATATCATGTTTGTTTTAAATAAATTATTAGGTACGTATTTTTAAAAAAAAATCGATTATTACATAAATACTATAACTATATCCATGACGTTTTTTTTTAGTTTTAGATATTTTTATATTTCATAGGAAATCTATCTTTTACAAGTAGAATATAAGCGGGAGATATGGTTAACTATTTGTTAAAGAGGTAATTTCAGAATGGAACTTCGTGGAGCAGAGAGTTAATTCTTAATTTTATTCATTATTAATTTGTAACATATTTATTGAGACAAGTGGCAAAGTGGGATAGAGATGCCTTGATTACTTTTTATTTTGGTGTATGAATGAAAAAAAAAATACACGTAAGTAAATATTGAAACGTTCATTTCAGATGTGAATAGTCCAAATTTTTCGATTGATGGTATTAGGCTAATGTAACGAAATTTGGAGAGAAATAAAGAGTTAAATAATTAAGAGAAATATGTCTATAATTGATCTCTCAGTAAAATACAGTGAATATTCTTGGTTTGATTAATTCTTCCATCTATTGAACCAAATTGCTATTAAGTCATAATAGATATTTATAGAACACAACAGACATTCTTTGGCTATTTATAAAGGGCTTGTAGGGATTTTTTGTCAGAAAATTGAGCAATAATGGAAAGGAGATTGATCAGATGAACATATATATTACGATAGAATTACTACGAAATCTTGGAGAGACATCAGCTCGGATTTAGGTAGTATAAATAGTTATTACCCCGATTGAATGAAAAATTATCTTTATTCTATGGTATTACAAACTATAGTAAGAAAGTAGTAGGCTGAAAAGATTGATTTAAGTTTGAATAGGGTGGTAGAATTGTTAACTCTTTCAAACAATTGTTTTATGGAAAAATTATACTTATACCTACATTTTTTTTTCAGAAACAATATTTTATTAAATAGGTTATGTTTTTGTTTTAATATAGAGGTCAGTGGAATGGATATTGTGGGAATTTGCAATATATAGCTACTTGAGTTAAAGTTTTTCTAAAGCTTTGAAGAATAAAAGGATTGAGGTACCTATGCAAAATTCCGGAATATTGGGAGATATGGTTGTAATAACAAATGTTGATATTATAGAGAAAAAGAAAATTCTCAGAATAATTGAATTATAAATATATGTCAATGATAAAAGTATTTTTTTAGGCTGTTGAGAAGTAAGTTCGACTGTAATTAGTTTGGTTTTTGGTACATTCTATTAAACAAATTTTTCGATAAAATATTTTATTTCTTTGTTCAGAAATAATCAGATATTGATGTAATAAATTATTTTATTTTATTCTATTTTATTGATGAGACAGAATGTTTATATGCAATTGGAAAGTTGTAAAAATATGATGACTTTTAACAAATTTGATATAGCCCAAAAGCCATTTGCTTTTTCAGTGATGTGACTGAATTTTTGACACTTAGGATTTATCTTGTAATTATCCATAATAAGTTATCATTATATATTGAAGTGAAATGTTGTCCGAAGTTGTCATATCTAATCATAACGAAGTCGTTTTTTAATTTGTTAGAAAATTGTATTGACTTTAATGGAATGGGTAGAATTTTATTAGTATTTTTTCAATCTGTTGCGTTATAATGCCATTATCTTATAAAGTCCAAAGTTAACCACTCAAACATGGTGCTCAAGTCGATAAATAATAAATAAATACGTTTCATTGACTAAGTATTTATATTACTATTTTATTCGTTGTGAAAAGGTTTTAGAGGAAAGATTTTTAACTACAACTAAATATTTGATTTATTTATTTTTTTTAAATTAAGCATACTTTTTGTTAATAACTTAATATTTGAGTTAAAATAAAACAACATGTAACTGACATGCAAATCTGATTGTTATAATCTATTATAATTATTTTTATTAATATTATTATGATTTTGAAATGTCTATATAATTTATCATCTTTATATTTTGAGTGAAACAATATAATAAATTATACGTTTCATCTTCTTATTTCTTATGCCAAACAAAAACATTATATTTTTCCATAAATTAATTTGAAAATCATAAATATGCCGTGATTTTATCAGGATATTACAGTCTTTTGATAAATATTAATTTACACAAACAGTAAGAATTCGTTCATCCGTATGAGAGTAGGGTACCGTATACTTATATCATATTATATGTATACAACAATTATATAAAATTAGAAGCATTCTATATTACTATAATACCAACAATACAATATATGTATTATTATAGATTCCAGACGAATTGACAGCCATTTAAGTAGCGCAAGGTATTAGGTTCAGTTATTAGGGAGCCTAAAGGTTGAATAATGAGTAGATAGACTATCGGAAACATGTACAAAGACTTATTAAAATTCACGATAAACACTACTTGAGCCTACATTAAAATTTGTTTCATTTGACTACTGTATAAAATTTGCCAAAAGACCAATTTCCTTTGTCTGGCGATTTATGTGCTTTCGAAATGTTTAGATTTTAATTTCATTTGTACTCGAGTGGATAAAATCGGAAATGTGAGAAAGTTATTTTTAAACAGACATCGCGATCACGCTGAATAAAAATCTGTTTTGAAATCCCTATCGCGACACTGCTATTGACACCGCACACGATCGGTATAGGTTCGTCGGAAATGGAATACGACTATCGCTGCACACGCCTATATCGCTCGCGTGATGTCGGACAGACATTGCTGTAGTTCGCCGTTTCCATCATCTTAAGAATCGTGGGACGTATATATATATAATGTATACATTTATGTTAAACACGTTAGTACATAACGAGCGTTTAGTATTTAAATACATATATACGACGCGTATAAGATATATTTATATATCATGTATCCTTACATCAGTGTGTAAAGACCAAGATTTGTTGATGCTTGTATATAACGTTAAAGACTTCCGTCGCCGCTGCCTTCAAACGCCGTTTAAGATATAAACATTTATATAGTTTATGTAAATGCTCTGCGGGTATTATTAATTCGGCTTTGAAATTAGGTCGACACGTTTCCGACTGCTGCAGCGGCCGCCGTCGTGTCCATATTGCTTCGACACGATGTCAATACCGCCGCGCTGCCACCGTAAGTCGCCGGGCGGTACGGTTGTCCTTCACGACCACCCGTTCTTCCGCCCTAACCGCCAAACACCCCCGTCAGTGTCGCAAGCCCTGTCTGCGAACCTCTCCGCTTACCTTTCACGAGTCACAGCGTCGTGAGTCTGTCAATATATTCAGACCGAGCAAAAACACTCGAGGCCCGGAACCATTTTCCACTGGGTACAATCGTCTCACATAATGTGTACCGTCCCTTCTCCCGCCCGACCGTTGTGGTTATTATACCTTCTACATAATACACACATTATACTCGAAACCACGGTGTACCTTAACACAGTGATGGGTAAGTGGCAAAGACAATTTCTTCGCCGTCGTCGTAAATCGCATATCATTAAAACACGTATACTGCATCAATTGTATTATAATCATAACCTATCATCATAACAATCGTTCCGTTTAAAAGTCACTCGGTCTACGAAGTTTGGTCGGCTATAAAGTGAGCGACTACGTCATTCTGTGTGCTCGTATTTCCTGTACTGTCATTAAGTTATAGTATATTTGAGGTGTATACACAAATCAGTGGTGCAGCAGAACTCGTAAAAATCCAAACGATATTTGAGTGATTCGGGAGAAATTTAGATTACGCGGTAGGGCTGTGCACAGGGCCATATTACTTTGTGAAAGGACGCACGGGAAATTTGTACTGAGCCCACTAGAATGTGGGATCCACTGAAAACAAGCAAATAAAATTAGTTAACTACATTATTTTACATACAAATCTCAATAGTTTAAACGATTTTATATCGACAAGTTGTCAGAACAGAAAGCTAAAAAATTTTTGTGAACGCTCCTTTGAAGTTTGACTTCAAAAATTTAATTTTATAATAGTATAATTAGTATATATCAAAAAAATATATTTAAAAATATATACGTTAATGCTTTTTAGTTTGTGTAATTTGAATATAAATATAACGTTATTAAATGTAGATAATTAAAAATATAATGTTGTTGTATTTTAAATAATTAATTTTTAATCAATACAATTTTATCTAATGATTTAGGGGACAAAATTTTAAACTGTATTTAGTCCACGAATAAGGTGAGTCAGGTGACTGTATATTTCCAAAAATCAAATCGACAATTCTCACTATATTTTAACAGTCATACACACTAAATATTCTAAATTAATACATTAGGTATATAATGCGCACTCAGAACAAACAGCTATTATTATTTTATCAAAACAGTCAGTCGGTATAGATTATAATGTGAGGTGCCCACTACATATTCACTCCGGTACACATACGCACATACATATATAAACCATATATAAGTAGCCCCACTCTAATGTTAACACTTCATGTTTAAGGGGAAAATTGAGGAAGGTTGTGGGTTTACGATAGGGGCCGAGAATCTGCGGCTCCGGAGCCGCATGCGACTCTTTAGAAAATTCATCAATATATCGAGACCCGTGAAATATAAATTATATTATATATGCGTTATTATAGTGATAATAATTCTGAACTAAATTATATTATATTTGTATAAACAATAAAAATAATAATGACTCAATGAAATAATAATACTATCTTTATTTTAATATTCTATAATTTATACTAACAACTACAACTAAAAAAAAAAAGGTTGCTTAAGCCTTGTGCGGTTTACTGGACATCATGGTTTTGTAAATTTTTGTAAAAACTGCCCTTTCCTACGAAGAGGTTCCCGGTCATTGAGAATGATTTTAAGGGAGCAGAGTGTGGCTATTAATTTTTCATTTTTATTATTTTAACTACTTTATTACTCCCATTTAATTATTTCCTATAATTATTAATGAATTCTCAATGTTTATTGTTCTTTTTTCAACATTGAAGTTTTTTTTTATTATAAAAAATGTTTTTGAAACGCATACAATTTTTTTTTCTATCACTTATAGACGTATTCCTAAAGACGACCTTGCTTGTAGGAATTTATTATATTATGGGCACGTGTATAGTGTATACCCATGTGCAATTTTAGATATCCCCAGATAGCTTTACAATATTGTAATAAAATGACGATGATACATTTACGACCACGTAATTAACATTTCCACCGTCGCCTCTGACGATAATAAACCATTTGCATCCCTCGGTGATCCAAAGACAATCATAATGATTAAAATAACAATAATAACAATAACTGAATAACATAATACGCATGCACTACCACGTGGCTCGTACTATGCGTTGCGCATCACGAACAATAAATTGTTTATATGGAAATATAACAATAAAATAAATTAAATAAATTAATTATAATATGCGTGCTCGTCCTGCACCTACCATTGCCGTAATCATTGTCGCTATATTTAATATTCTCATCGTCCATACACCTCGGGTGATAAATTAAAGGTGTCCCGTTTTCTGGGAGATTCGTCAAAGAAGGTTTCTGAACGAAGTACATACGTATAACGTCGTTCATGGCTGGTTTATTCGCACAGCCGCACTGTTGTTGAGTTATTTTTTTCAAAAACTAGAAAGGGACAGTCGCTGATGACGACCGAGTAAAAAGCTACATCGTATCATCATCATTACTGCGGTCGTCATCGCCATCATCATCGGCAGCTGGACCTCGGAGTGCGGGTTTTATATAATAATATATACTAATGGAGAAAGCCATTATTAAAACACAGTAACGTTCCTTTTATCAACGCGCTCATTTACGCGGGCGACTATTACATCTAATGTTGTACACGAACGTTCAATATATACATATAGCATGTGATATATTTACTGCGCGCGCGCGTGTGTGTGTGTGCGTCAATGCAATTTCGATATTTTAAATGTATAATAATATATTATAAGTTCAGCTGTCGTCGATCGAAATCCAATTTGCGCTCTGCACGACAAACGCACTCATTCCCGACACACTGCAACAGCTTCGAAACGGTTAGTTCCCGCGCCGGAAGTGCGTACGAGTACCTACATACGGCAAATTCAAAACGCGATGACGGTGACGGAAAAAATAAAATATACACGCGCGTATAATATTATAGACTAACGGTCGACCAGATTTCAATTTGTCCGGTGTGTATATAATATACACGTCACATTGTATCGATCGAACGCGACCGTAACTTATTTCTATGTGTGTACAACGCATTATTATATATTATATTATTATTCAGATAATCTTCGGTCTCCGCGAATAACGTTCGACTTTAAACGACAAGTATTTAATATGCTTTATTGCAACGAAATAAAAAATCGACATTGCTAAGGTATACACGTCATAATGTTTATAGTATCATCGTGTCAGTCGAATCTTAAATGACTTTGAGTAGAATAGATAATATGTATAAACGAATAGTATATATTAATGATTTCACTGCGGTTGAGGGAGTGGGATGTTTTTTCTTCTAAATTTTGGAAAATCTCGGCTTGGCACCTCTTCATCGTACGCATGTGCAATATGTATATGTGTACGCGCGTAATTCGTATGCATGCGTAATCACAATAAAAAAACAGTACCAGCAATTTGTGGTTTATGCTTATAATAACCTTCAAAGTTAAACAGTCGTAACTTTTTTTTTGTTTTTCATTCGCGTCCGTCGTTTCGCAGCCAATCGTTACATCAGCAATATCCGGACAGTACGTACGTGTACAATTCGCTATAATATTTATACGTAGGTATTTAATAATATAAACCTATACGTCATTCGTTCGTGCCGAGGTCGTCGGAGACCGTTAAATCGTTTACAGCACTACATACGGCATACGCCATTAAGAGTTTAGCACTTACGTATAAACGGGCGCAGTCCAATCAACGTCCTCGCGCAACTAACCCCCTTACCCCTCATAAACACACACACATATACAATCCGCGACCATGGTTACCTTTTTTGGGTAAATGGTAATAACAATTTGTTTCGGAAACACGTACGGTGGATTGTTCACTCGTGGCGAAAGAACAAAACACACTGCCGACGTTTGACAAATTCGATGGTGTCGTTCAGTCACACATCGCATCACGATTTTATAAACAAAAATCAAAACGATTTCTACACAATAATTATTGCAGTAGATCGTACAATACACGTGACAACTTTTTATAGGAATCAAAATAAATCGCATTGTTATCGCGTACACGCCGAGACGCACTGCGACGGTTATTCACGACAAACCGTAATTATCATTGCTGCAGTGCTGCGTATGCCCTGCGGTCGTCGATCACAATATTGTTGGGATCCACGTTAATTTTGCGGCACGTGCACGAGGAGATATTATGTGAATTTACGATCTACAAAACACAATTTTTATAGGATTTCAAAACATTTAGCGTTCGCCACTTAACGCCGTTGTCCGACACTGTATATAGTAGTGTACAGTGTACATGTCCCCCGAACGACAGCGAGATTAATCGTTTGTAAACAACTCGTCGCCGCCGCTCGGCCTAGAATGGGAAATTCGACGTAGTCCTTCTGGCCGTCAGATTACATCGTGTGCAGCGACGATTGTTATTATTACTATATACTGTGTTTTTTTTTATTTTTTACACTGCTGTATCATGCGTATTTAATCGTATACAGAGACAAGTAGACAGCTTCACAAAAGTTCAAAAATCTTGTTTTAATGGTTCCACCATATACGGAACAGTGATGTCATTGTGATTGTGGGCGTGTACGAGCTTCGCCGAGATGCGTTTTTTATTTTGATTTTAGGCAAATTTCGATTTACTCGATTAATAAAAATGCTCGGTCAGATGGATAGTTTTCGAGGGGAGATTCTTAGATTTTTGCAATCGCTCAAAACGCGCAGCGTATTCATAAAATATAGATACTATAGAAGTATTGTCGTTTATGCGATTTAAAAATTGCTTTCTGGCTCGGGGAAATGTAAATAAAAAATTTTTTATTAACTACTCGTAATTAAGTATAAGATTTATTTTTTTAACTATGTTCATACATTTTGAAACGCCAATATAATAGGTACAATGTACACACTATTAGTCAAAGCTCTTGGCTATAATTTATACATACATATACATATATACACACCTGATATAGTTGACGTAAAAATATGCCACGCGAGTATAATGTAATAGGTACATAATATTATTATTCCAAACCGGTTTTCTATCGATATTAATGACCTGTTCCAAAAAACGACTATGGTAAAATGTCGAAATGTTTGTTTTCTGCATAAGCCGCGTTTAATATACCTCGTGTTACGTACTGTTTTTTTTTTTATCATTACTTTAAGCCCATAAACAATAATAACAAAGTTATTATTATTATTCCTTTTTTAATAGAAAAGAATATATGTTTTTCATTTCATTTTTTTTCTGCTCGTTGATAATAATTATCAAAGCCTCTAAACGGATAGTATGTACGTGCATCATGTCCTACGTCTCTCGAAAGCTTTTTTTACCCTAGGGGAAACTAGAAGACATTTAAATTGAAAAGTTTAAAACCGAAAATTCACAATATTCTTTTATTAATATATAAACGATACGACAGCGCTCTTTTATTTGTTAACACATTTTACATTATTGTAACTTAGACTTTTCTCGTTATAGAAGAATATGGCATTATTAAAATTCAGCTTTTTTTTTTATTCGTTTAATTTTTCAATTTATTTCAATGTTATTATTAGCGTTCTGTTGTTGTTGTAGTTGTTATTGTAGATAGGTAAACGTTAATAGTACCTATTATAATACGCGTACAAACTATATAGGTAGGTCTTCACGGTAAAAAAAAAAAATAAAAAAATTTCGTACTTATATAAAATAATTGCACCTCGACAAGCGACACAAGGTAACTTGAGGATTATTTTTATACTATTAGCATATCGAACGGTTCGTCTCGTTTCCTTTGGAATATAAAAAAAAAAATGTCGTTTCCATTGAGATTTGAAATACGCTGTGACTCGAACGGTATTATTGTTCCCCGGTACGATGGTTTTGTTGTCTTCATCCCTTCGCGAATGTCTTTCGATCGACAATTATTTTACCGCGGTTGGCTGGAATTCCGTTGATATTATTTTCATCCGTGTTAAATATTCAGGAGTGTTACGCCGCAGAGTTGACAAATCACAATTAGAAGTTTCGCCGCGATACATTATCAGTGACTACTGCATATTAATTAAATTGCAAGTGTATAATAATAATTTATTATACACGATACCGTGATACGGCGGTGGTGTATAGACACAAGTACAATTTACCCATCAGAACGTCTGGCAAACTTTATATTAACTTGAATGTCTGAAAAAAGTTTATTTTTCTTTAATTCAGTTGTGCTCAGTGTTTGATTTTGTATGACCGGGAGTTTGGTAAATATAATCTCGAAGAAAGTTTATTGTTGTTTTTACGTAGTGTTGCCACCGCAGAAGTCGGTATATTAAATATAGGTAGGTGCCCTATGTATATATATATACGCGAACACTGAGAGATGGATTAATATATATTTTAGTTGTTCAACTATTGCAGCTTCTCCTGCTTCAATCTACGTATAATAACAATAATAATAATAATAATATAATATTGTGCAAAATATTGTACACTGGAAGCACGCGCGCGCGCACACACACACATTGGTACATAAACAAAATGCAGTTTGCGCTCGTATATTCTATTATGTTGCGTAGTTTTTGTACGCGCACATTACGGTTTATTTTATTTCTCGGTTTAATCAGGTATTCGTGTCTAAGTATTTTAATCGAACGCCGCCGTTTGTCGGGCGAAAACGTTTCGACGTTATATTTTCATGTTTTTTTCCTATCTATATAATAATAATAATAATATGTAGGTACGTACTATATTAAATATCAGTTTAATATTCATGTTAGACAACGCGTTTACAACGACCGCGATATTATTGAGAATTATATTATTATACACATGTACAAGTATAACACTGCAGCAGCACAACATAATATAATATTAATATCTTAATATTATTGTCCAGTCGTGTATAAACGATGGGACGCATGTCAGTGCAATTGAGCAATTAATCGGTGCCCGTGTTATTATTTTTATCATAATTATTATATTAAATAGATCGAATAGACGTTGTGTATTCTTTCAGACATCGCCCGACCGCGGCGTGCGATCGTGAAAATCATCGCACCGATGGGAAAATTTGTTCGTCTGGTCGGGATGGTCAGAGTTATTATTTTTGCGGTATAATTAACTCGTCAGAGCAGTGCTCCGAACACGCCTATTCTTCCTCCAGTCCAACGCTCTATCGTAATAAATAATACATCCATATAATATACATACTGGTATAATCTAGCAAATATTGCTATATATAATAAATACCAACCTCCATATTATTATCGTGATGCGTAAATAAGATCAGAGTGGTGACGATCCAAGAAAAAATTCGTAAGCAAAAAAAAAAAAAAATAAAAATAAAATAACATTAATCAGAAAACCACCACGGAATTCCGTTAAAATTAAATTAAAAATAATCACCTAAGCAATGTGTTTGTATCGAATCGAAATTAAAAATTCACACTGCGACGCATTAGTATTAGAATTATGTTATAAATGTACACGTGACTGGCCGTAGTTAATAAGAATTATAAGTCTAATCATAGACACGAATCTCTTGATTGTCAGATCGTGCACGGTTTTGAATTGAATACCGTGCAATAATGTTATACATTTTGCTGTACATTTTTTCATTAATGACTGATAGTCGGTAGTTTTTCTATAAATTTTTTCCGCGTGAATCGACACTCGAGACTTCTACCCATCTGTAAGCTTATTAATCGATGACTAGGCTACTGTACTTGTTTTAAATTAATTTTGAACAATTTTAGAACACATTGGGCTATCGATTGTACCAGCTTGGTAAACGGACAAAATATGTTCGTGGAGAATCATTTATTGTGTATAATTATATGTACGAAATGATAGGTTTTATACATTGATAGTTTCCAGTTAATTTAAGTTCTTACAGTTATGCGTGATAAAAATATCGTATACATTATTTTTAGTTTTTCAAACTTTGACGAAATTACGACTAGTTATGGATATAAATATATAATATTTATACTACTATTTTTTGTTGTAATTTTTATTTATTGATGTGTTTTTTGATTTATATACACGCATACATACAAATTGAATGTACACCTACATATAATAGTAAATAATAAAATTGCTTTTTAAATTTAAGTAAAATTAGAAAAAATATACATTAAAAAAAAGAAGTAAATATTATAAATCAATTTTAATTCATAATATAATGTATTATAATGTATTTTTAACCAAAGAAAAAATATAAATTCAATAAAAAATGTTAATAGCCTTCAAAATATAATATTCCAAATACAAATACTGTATACTGATTTGTTAAAAATATTATGTAGGTATATTATAATTTATGAGTGGGCAGTTGATTTCAATTAGGGAGGAAAGGTGAGTTACAAATCTATAACAAATTAGTAAATTACATTATAGTAATTATATCCATATCGCATACGTATTAGGAAAGTACAATAAATATATTGAAATAAAAAGTAATTTCTGGGTGATGACCGATTTTGACAGTGTTATATGATTCGATCAAAATGCGACAGTCACAGATTTTTGTTTGGGTGTCATTAACTTCTGCAAGGTTTTGTGTCCGGACTACTATAAATACATCTTATAACGAATTATAAATTATGTATACATAAAAGTAGTTACATAATATGCTTCTAATAAAAAAACGCCGTAGTAATGTGAAATAATATATTTTACACGTAAATAGTCGTGCACCCCCCGCGCCGAAGCCTGAAGCTGACGGCTGAACGTGATAATATTAAAGAAAATAAAAACGATTTTTAGCAAAACCAAAATCGCGTAGGCTTGGAGAATTACTGGCGGACGTTATCGCGTTATTGATGCGAATATAGGTCCAGATTCACATGGCGTACATGCATACATATAATAATATAACGCGCACGCATCTACATAAAACACGAACACGGTGTAATAAAATAACGACATATACACGAGTATATAATAAATATAAATAATAATGATAATAAATAATAATATATACTTGCGTTTACACGGAAAACATCTTGGTGAAGGTATGATATGGATTCTACGGCCACAGCGTACTATTAGCGCAGGTTTATCGGGTGCTTTAATTTATGGAGCGAAAAACTTTTAAAGGAGCTTTTATTTTAAAATGTGAATCTTACGATGCTCGGCTATAATAATGTTCAGTAATTGCATCACTATTTTATTAACGCCTTATAACCGTCATTTAGAAACAGAACTATTGCGCATCCGCACGTCGATGATATCATTCATTTTCAATACTTAGTCAATTTATGCGAATTCATACTACGACATTGATTATTGTGTATATTGTGTAAATATAAATAAAAAAAAAAAAAAATCTCACTCGTGTCTCCAGTTGCGACAGTCACCGGGTATTTTGTTTGGTAGAACACAGTAGCTTAAAAACAATTGATTTACTTATGATAAGATTATAAATAAATTATAATATTCATGAGGGCGTATACCAATATTGTACATCTGATTGTTCATTATTGCATTTTAATGGCCTTGGATATTAGGAATTTCTAAATTGATTTATGATATACCCGGAAGAATGAACCCACCATATAGCTGTGACTATCTAAAGTGTCGTGCTATTATTAATTTATTAGTGAAATATATTTACATTACATTATATCAACAAACATATTATTATTCGATATACTTAAAATATATAAGATTACTAGAACATAAATTCCGAACTGTGAAATTTAGGAAAAATTGTAGTCAGAAAATAAACTTCAACTCGTATTATTCACATTTTATAATACAAGATTACTGAAGTTTATATACAAATTAAATAAATAAAACCCAATTTTTACACCACCAGAGTCACGTTTTTGTCACATCTGGCCGTTTTTTCCTGTAAGTATATTCATAATTTAATTGTTATTGTAAATGTTAAGTAAGCTGACACACTTTAACGCATTCAAATTTTTTTTAAACTTTATATCCATTAAAACAGGTAACTATAACTTTTAAAGTTTTAAATAACTGTTTTTTTTACGCCCATAAGCAAGTTTAGTACATAACGGGTGTTTTTTTTTTATTATATAACGGTTCTTATCTTCGTAATACCTATTGTATACAAATTCATTGAGTTAATAGCGTATTACCAGAAGAATTTTTCAATTTTTAAACGTTCTCGACACGTACTGTATTAAAAATATCCAACACGAAACTCGTTTTAGCTCGTTTTTATTTATTTTTTAAATTATATAAGCATTTTTAAAGCCTTTTTCACGTGAAACCGTCAAACGGTTCGAAATATAACGTTTCACAAGGTTGACCCACCTACTCATTATATATTATATTTTTTTTTACCTTTATTAACATTTTGCTGCGAGTTAAATAAAATATACTAGTTAATTTTCAATATTTCCGAATTGGCCAATAACGAAAAACTATAGATAGCCGAGCCGAAATTACGCATCCAATCCAAAACGTTTACATTCATACAATTTTTCTCAAGACAGTTTGCGCCTAGTCGTCTATCTATCTGGCCATCGTATTTGTCGTGGTTATGAGAAAAAAAATCATCTCCAAAAATGAAAATGAGTGTACCATACGTATTATTGCTGTATAGGGTAGTTTAGGGCCGATCGCCACCACAGGTGTATTTGGGTTCGGTCTTATCTGATTTTGAAAATTGTGTTATTAAATATTGCCAAGAAACATAATATTTACGAAGCCAACCTCGGATCTTATTTTCCCATAAAATTTAATATTTGTATAGGTGCACTGCAGCGGCATTAACAACGCAACAAAAACAATAATAATAATATTATCGTCAACATATATGTATGGGGTAGGTAGCCGTCAATCGTCATCCGCCGCCAAACGATGATGATGGTTATCTGGTCTCGATTTATATTCCTCCCCCTCGTCAGTGGCGCCCCCGTGCAGGTGTACACCTATAAACATTATTATTATACGTGTATGCATACGACTGTACCTACTCGACGAATACGTAGCCTCAGGTAAAAAGGCGGTGTGTCTCGCGATACGAACGAAAGAAGTTTCTAGGGCCGACAGTAAATGTATAGCCGCCGAACGGCCCGTAGACCCGCTGTTAGTGGTATTCAGCAATATGCGCCGCGCGGGGGGCGAATAATGGCGTAATGCGTACGACGACAGCAAATAAAAATAACAACAAAAACTAATATCTCTGCCGAAATATTATTATTTTATATACGTCCCCAGCGCGTTCGAAACGTCTGTGCAGAGAGAAACGACTACGGCTGCGGCGGAGAGAGACGGTGGCGCCGAAAACGACCCAGTGACGGCGGCGGCGGCGGACGGCCGTCGTAGTATAGGTACTTACATGCAATTTTTATCGTGCCTAATGAAAATCCGTTCGATCCGGAGACGAATCGCCGGGCGCGTAGCACAGCAGACCGTTTTATTTTATTATTATTTTTTAAACCTATAAAATCCGATCGCTTACAATCCGATGGACGACGGATACGTCTATACAATATACATACACGTGCAGAGCTGCACAAATAGTATATATATATATATATGTAATATATACATATATTATGTTGAGCATTGAGCCATAGCCGCCTATAATAATAATATAATCACATTATGCTAATCTATCGAACGGGTATCAGAATGCTATCGTCTTCTCGTATATTGTCCCCGACGAGACGTTTAAATAGTGTTGTGCCTTTTTCTTCAAGTGCACCCATAATAATAATTGTGGTCTCGAAGTAAAATATTTTAAATTAAAAATTTCGATATTGTTTTGCAAAGAAACTTTATTTTTTCACGCTACGCTTTATTTTGATTAGTTGATAAAAATCAGTTCTATGCGCTAAAATTGCGTCTTAAAAACACAGTTCATACCTATTATTACTACGTATAGTACCTATTAATTTATTAATGACTTATTTATCTGTTTTCCGAGAATGTTTGGTCAATATTTAATTTTAATAGCAGTGTACAGTTCATTTAAAGTAGTAAAGTAATAAAATGTTACTTTTTAAATAGTGTAAGCTGACCTACTTGCAGTAATAATATAATGTAATTTTTTATTTTAAAATTAAACAAATAAACAAATTTAACTAATATTATATTATTATGTTTAAATTTTAATGTCAATATTTACTGTAGGTACTCCTGTGTATGTCAAAAAGAACTTTGTAAATGTCTACCTTTTTCGTATTTGCAATAAAAATCAATATTTACCTAACTGACTGGTAATGTCAACAATCACTAGGATTCTCAACTATGAATTTTTACGTCTTAACAGAATATATTTACTAGTTATAATACAAATTCAATTTTGATTTAAATTCCAAATTTATTTTAACAGTAATGAAAAAAAAAACAAACAATTAGTTAATTAAATAATTAAATGCATAACCTTTATCTATTAATTAGTAAAAAAAAAAAGTATACTTATTTTCTACAACATTTGATGTTATCCTGAAAACGTAATTTAAAGTATTAAAAACATGTATCATGATAGTTTTTTAACTCTATATTTTAAATTCGACCAAAATATGAGATACCAAGTCAAACTAACTAGAATAAAATAAACAACGAATCAGATAAGAATAAAAGATGAACGTATGCATGTACGAAAAATATATTTATCCTAATTATTATCTATAGTAACAGGAAGACAACTATTGGATTACCGTTTTAGTAGACGAAATTGATGATGATTATTATTATTGACTTTAATATTCTATGTACGTTAACCCATAAAAGTATAACATATTGTGAACAATAACTTATTTAAATTGCATATAATCATTTTTTTTTATTTTACAGACTTTTACCTCTATGAAAATAATACATATAGAGTTATTAACATTTTTCGAGCAAATAACATGTTTTTTTCAAAAAATCAAGTCATACATTTAATAATAGCAGTTCAGTCAAATTTAACATGAACACGACGTTACATTTAATATTTATTGCAAGTACATATATATATATATATATATATAATGATAACTGATTATAGATTTTCACCAATCTCTATTATGATATTGCAATAAATATTAAAATCTCATAAAAAAAATATTTAATTAAAAATTTGAAAATTATGTTTTGTAGCATAGTTTGAACACGTGGTTTCGTGATTCATAATATAATTAATCATTATAATATCTTAAATATTATGTAATAATGCAGACATTGCAAACTATCCGTTTTTACACGTCCACGCTATAATACTAAAATATTGAAAAAATATCCACTAACATTTCTGAACAACGATAAAATGTCAGTCTGATTTAACGTCAAGCCAATATCGAAAGTTTATCGCGATTTTCAACGATCCGCCTGAGTGATGGACAGGGACAGTATATAACTTTCATTCCGTCTTCCGAATTAAATTTTACAAAAACTTTTTCATAATAGTAGGTGGATGCTTTAAACGAAATTTGTTTAAAGTAGAATAATTAATATTGATTAATGTAGAAAAAGTTCATAGCAGTAGAAAAAATATTTAAATGATGTTTCTAAAAATTCATTATTTTTTAGAAAATTTCAAATCCGGGTGATAAATCTGTTTAAACTCACTAAATCAACTAAATCAAGTTTAAATACGTCTGAAATAATTTGTATTTGTTAAATGTACAAAATGGATATATAATATATTATGTTTTAAAATTTAAATACATACCTAACCATTCATCCCTTAATAAATACACAATGAAAATAGACTTTAAACGTGTAAAATAAAATATAATACATCTAAAAAAAGAATATTTATATATGTTGTACAACACTTAAAATCTCAAATAACAATTATTTGAACGCACGTCACGTGTCTTCGTCCAGAGGAAATTCCACGGGCAACGATCCACTCGTGAAAACGGACTTTTCCTGTATTGGCATATTATATATTTTTGCAAAATAACAATAATTTATATCAAAACCTATACACGTTATATCGTAGTATTATACATTTTTTATATACAACGGATTGGGAGCTACCGCTGCGGTCGGTTTCAGAGATATTCGTGCACAGATATTATAGGTAACAACATACCGCAAAAATAATAACAACAATAATATTAAAGCAACATAGTAATATTGTACGTGGGCATAACTCGACGGCGGCGACTTTATAATAATATATCATTATAATAACGTTATGGAGAGTCGTCGTCGTCGCCGCCGCCGCCGTAAAACCGCGCGAGAGATTCGAATCTGCTGCAGCAGGCGCGCGGCGGTGGCGGTCGTGCAGGACGAGACAAAAGTCGCGACGGAAATACCCAGTAGTACGCATTATACAGGTACAGATAGCGAGTATAGGTATATAACTACGTGCACACGTATAATATTTTACTGGCATTGTATCCTCAGCCACCGCCGCGGCGTTGACAATTATTATATTATTATTATTATTATTATTATTATTATTATTATTACTATTACGCGATACGCGTATATTCTTATATTATATCGGTCGAGAGATAGATAGATAGATGGAGAGAACGATAGCGTGAGCGAGTGAGAGGAAGAAAAAGAGGAGAGATTGGGTCGGAAGACTACTACGTGCGTCGTCGTCGAAGTATTATTATTATCATTATTATCGTCGTCATCGTCGAGCAGCGCGTTTTCGTCTTTCCGAATGGGTCGGAAAAAAGTGGTAGAAGAGTGCGGCGGTGGCGGCGGCGTGTGGAACGGTCGTCGGGGCAGCGGTATATGATGTACCCGAAGAAACGCAGGTTTATAATTAGACACGCCGCGCGCACCGGAAAACTCGGCTGTCGAAAGTTTCCGCTGACGACTAATTTGTTGGTGTGCGACTCGACTATACTCGGCAGTCGGCAGTCGGTAGCGGCGGCGGCGGTGATGTCGGCCCCTCGGGAGTCGTCGAGCGCGTACATATCGTTCTACCCTTACCTATATATACCTACACAATATTATATATATATATACATATATATTATTACGTTATTGTTGGTGGATGTACGCGCGAGTCGTATCTCGCGAATCGACTATACACACGCCGTATAATACCAACTGAAAATAAAACGCACATTTCGCGCAATCAAAAATATATTCGTCTCACGGTAGCGGCGAGATAACGTTATTTTTATTATTATTATACATTTAAAACACGCGCGTACTTTCGAGTTTGCTAGTCGGCCAGTAACGATCGACCGAAAATCCGTCACATCACACAATACACACACACACACACACACACACACACACACACACACACACATGGAGTAGGTATATATTATAGTATATATATATATATGTGTGCAATGATAAATCCAATTCTGTTAGACGAAATACACTTAAAGACGGGTCGTGCATGCGTCGTCGGTGTTTTCGCGTACGCTGTTCGCACAAACGAAAACACGTCGTTTGACAAGTTTGATTTGACAGTAACGTCGAACATGGATTTTTTTATGTCGTAATATTTATGACGGTGACACTGTGTCGGCGGTGTGTTACACGATTGTCGATTGACGGCCGTGCGACGCCCTCTGCACAATCGCCATATAATAATAATTTGCTACCTATTTATAATTAAGAACGGTCATGATAATTATTATTATTATTATTATAATATACCTCATAGCATCACTTTACTCGCGACCTCACTCATCAAGTCATAACATCGGTATTTACAAAGCTCGTACTCGGTTTAAAAATTATTAAATATACTTCAGCGTCAGACCATCAGACTGAAGATTTCCCTCAATGGACCGTTGCAGTCGAAGGCTAGTATATTCACTGTTTTCACCAACAACTGGAGTCGAATAATATAATTATTATAGTCTATAGAATATATAGGTATTATCGTAATGCTTGTAATGCTTATTATACATAAAACAGGACGAATGAAATATTATTATTATTGTCCAGGTAACTATAGATATTGTTTTCTCGAAAGTTGCATTGTCACGGGTATAAAGGAGCGGTAATACCCCCTCATCACCATCACCTGTTTTTACCCATAACCAGCAATCGGGTCAATCCTATCGATGGTGCCGAGCACGTATACGTATTATATAACACAACAATGCAATATTATAATAATATTACACAATATTATAATCGCTTTTACAGAGCGGACCATCGAGTATAAAGTTTGATGCGAGAAAACGAGAAAATCGCTCTGTATGATATTAGTATGCAATAACGTTTTATACTCGTAGAGTTGCTTAAATGATATTGAAAAAATAAAAAAATAAATAAACAATTTTTAAATTGAAGAAGATTAATTAAATGTTTCAAAAACAATACGTTCAGAAAATTTTAGTTTTTTTAAGTTATTAACACATTTAATAGACGTAAGTTAAAATAAAACACACTTTTAGTCATCAATACGTTATCTGTTATACAATAAAACAACAAAATAAAAGGTTCAGGTATTTTGATCTACGATTCAAGACTATTTACGTAAATATCTCAATTAAAAATTCCACACATAATGCAAAATATACTCCTTATACTCGAGTAGCTAAGATTGATTAAATACTTATTTCCTTGAAACAATTTGCTATTTTAAGGAGATAAATAAGTAGGCCAGTCTAATCAGCAAAATTGAAATTCATGAAAACAACACATGTGACTATGTGAGGTATTCCTCACGAAGCATTTTAAATTCTTTACAGTTGTATTACATAAATGCGATTTATAACGATCTATAAGTTTATAACTATTGACTAGTCTATAATCTTGTTACAGTATAGAAGTGGTATATAAATACTGTGGATATGTAATATAGAGTGTGATGAGTTGGTATTATTTAATGTTTCAAAACGATTTATATTACAAACTATATGCTATGTGTAATATCATTAATATCTATAATTTCCCTTTCCTTTTAAATTAAAATTTTTAAATACCAACACTACTCACTATAATAAATTATTATATAAAAGTAAGTATACTTATCTTTTTTAAACAAACTGTTTAAATTTATAATATTTTTACTACTTATGTGAGCGTGGAAATAATTAAAGTTTCAAAATAGTTGTGAGTATTAAAATAATATTATTAGTTACCTAAATTTTAAATAAGTAGATTAAATATTCCTATGTTTGGATGCTTTTAAGTAACTTAAGATGGTATAAAGTGATTAACTTAGTTATTTAATGAGATGCCAGTGGGAGGACAACTTTTGGAGAAATAGAAAAAAAATATTTTGGTATCCATATTTCAAGACAAGGGAAATGCACACGAGTGTGACAATTTATTATAGTCTCTTGTATATTCGTAGTATACAAATTTGGAAACAAAATTCATAGAAAAGAGAGTGAAAAGTGAAAATATATGATTATCAGTTAAGTTTTATTTAAGGAAAATTGACAGTGGACTTAATATTCTGTATGAGACAGATAGTAAATTTGAGGGAAAATAAAAGACATGTGTCTTTAGTGTCTTTGATGTGCAATTTTGAGTATTTTTTTTAAAATCTGGAGAAATCATAAGATCAATTTCCAAGAGAGGTATTAATAGACGTTATAAGAACAAAATAATAACTGAGAGTATAATATATTAAAGTAATATAATAGAGGAAACGATAGTGTATTTTGAAAAACTGAAGCATTTAGTATAAACGTTTGTCTGTAATAAGGTTCAGCGATGAGCCCTTAGTTCTTACTAATTATATTAAATAATAAATAAAATTATAAAAATATATAAATGCATTAGATGCCACAGAATATTATGATATTATAAGTGGGAGTTCACAAAACTTTATAGAATTTGGAATAGCATTTAGAGAGACAGGATTAAGGATAAATAAAAGTAAAACCGAAATAATTGTGTATAATTTTGGGGAAGTAATGGATTAATTGTTATTGGGCATATTATGAAGGTGGAGATATCGTTGTACGTGAATGCAGTGAAGCAAATAAATTCAAGTATTTAGAACCGGTGGTAAAAAAAAAAAATGTCGAACGTTAGAAATACAATTATTTGTGAATGAATGAACTGGAGATAAGTGTCAGGTATTGTGCGTGACATGTGAATGCCATTGAGATTAAAAGGTATATTTTACAAAGATGTTATGGGGTCAGTCATTTTGTAAAGGTTGGAATTAGGTAGCGTATATTAAGACATTAAAGAGGGTGAGTATATATAAAAAATTATAATGCTAATAGGGATATGTGGAATGACTAGAAAGGATAAAATAAGAAATTAATTTATTAAGCAGAATGTAGGAATGGTAGAATTTATAAAAAAAACATGAGAGAGAATAGATTGAAATGGTTCAGCCATGTTTTTATGAGAGCTAACTCTCCGGGTATTGAAGAGGTTATGGAAATAAATATAAAATAAAAAAAGGAAAGAAATACTGAAGAAAAGGAGGATAACCGAAGAGATGTACAAAATATACATGAATTAACTGGTGTGAATAAAAAAAGAGATAAAGGTTTAGTTAGTCCTACGGTGGCCGTCCTCATATAAATTGCTGTTAGCGAATGACAATAAATTATATAATACAAATATTAAAAGTTTCTCATATTTTTTTAGAACTAAAATTTGTATTTATTGTATTTTATAATCCGTCAAAATATTAATTAAAAAAAACAACAAAAAAATACTAGTAATTTAAGGAGTAAAAGGAATAATTTTGAAAATCAGCCAGTAAAATAAAGTAGCGTGACAAATAACGAAACTGTAAAGTATAATTGACTGCATATTATATGTGTCTCCAAAAAAAAAGTAAATTAAATTGGTAGCAAATTCAATAAAGACCAAATTAATATTGTCTGTAGAATACTAATAATACAATAAATTATTAACATCGATCGTGTATCAACATTTGATAATTATATGTTATAAACATAAATATAAGATCTATAAATTCCTTTTAGCATTATTGAAAAACAAATAGTACTTTTGAAAAAATATAATTTCAACCTTAGATTTTAATAAAATAATTCTCTTCAATTTTAATATGTATATTATATTTTTAAAGAGAATACAATATTGATCATCGTAATTAAATTATTGATTGAAATTAATATTAAATTTAAAATTTAGTTAGTAAAATAGATCTTTAAAAATTATTAAATTTTAAATTTTAATTACTTGGTATTATTATTATTATTAATTATGTTTGTACTAAACATGTACATGCATATTTCCAAACATATTTTTATAATAATTAATTATTTGTGTATGCTTTTTTTTTGTAAAAATCAAAAATGATAAATGTTTAATGTTAGGAAATACTAATTATGATTAATCGTTTATTAAATTAATCTGCAGAAATATGCAACTAACATATGTTTTGTCTTGAATAAACAGAAAGAAATTGTTAAAATTATTGAACTAATCAAATTTAAAAAAAAGTTATTTATATACCAATCAATGCCTGTATTTACACATCTATAATAATAATGTAATTAAATGGACCGTCTAAGTGTGAATACTTCAGTAATATCATGTAAGCACATCGTTTAATACGTATTATATAATATATTATACATAAACATATAATGTATTAATGTCTTCCAATATATGGTAGTGATAATACATATTTTTCTAAAATCATTATTTATTTAAGATCTGTGCTTATAAATAGTGTATGTACAAGCAATAACGCCATTAGGTCACGCGCATAACAATAATTCAGTGGCACGAGATGGAGAGGAAGGCATCTAGCTGCTGGCACACCCACAATAATATAGTATACGTCGATAATAATTAATTTGTGTGTGCTTCACAGTATACGCGTTGTATTGATAAGAACGTACACGCAAACAACAATTAATTAAGCGAAATATGCGATAAAAACACGTATGCATTTTATTTAGATACACGTAGAACGGGGATCGATACTACTGCAATAGGTGTATAGATATTTATAGGTCTAAGGTGTATCTAGTCTATATCGATATATACCAATATGAACCGATGTACAGCGGATGAAATAAACTCGCGTCGTATTGCCGTATGCGTAGTATTAGTGTACCTACTAAGTAGTATAATTAATATTCACTCAGAGTAAATCTCGACCATTTCTGTTGTCGAAAATGTCGTCTTATCGGCGCACTTGATTTTGAAACCGTACACATAGTAGGTACTACGATCTCCATCCATTATAGTCAACGTGTTATGTTAAAAAATTACGGGTTCCTTTTTTTCTTTTTTTTTTCAAGCCCGACGTCTTCGAGTCAATTGCATTTTAATACGCTCGAAAGATTTCGATTTTTTTTACAGAATGTTGTTTTTAATTTTATTACTTATTACTGTTATGTTAAAATACGCGGTCATAAATATTAATATTATGGAAACCCCGAGACATTTTGAACGTGATAAACGAAAAACACGAGTTACACATTATAATGTTCATTTGGAGTTTAGACAGTCAATAAGAATTATTAATATAATTTATCGTTTATATATATAGTAAGATTTAAATGGAAAACGACTAACGAGATAAACTAAGATTCCAATATAGTTATGAATGTTATGATGTACCTCTATAGTGGAGTTGAGGTATATAAGACGACGGGCCACTAAATAATTTGTCGAATGAATAAAGTATACGTCTATAAGCTATAACATATTATTATTATAATATAAAATACATTACATGGATGATAAATAAAAACGACTACTCCTTTATATGGTATTGAATTATTAGTACAGACAAGACTCGACAACAACTCAACGAATTCATTCATAAACATAATCACTCGGGAATTAAAACCAAATGCGTTATTTTTTTCTAGAAATAATTTCATGAAATTCCTTGTCAGTCGTCAACAAGAATATAGGGTTTTTTTTAATATATTGTTACAAAAAAAAAAAAAAAAAAATACAAACGTTTTTATTGAATTGGTAAGATATAATAATGCAGTAAAAATAAATGCGTAGAAAGATCTAATAAAATCGTAACAGTTACACAATAATATTATATTGTTTAAAAAAAAGAAAAGAAAAACACCAGACAGAATAATAATTGTTTCTTATTGTCAATTTCATATTGACGTTCACTAATATTATGTATGTATATAATAACAATTATGAATACCATTATTATCAACATAATATTGTATAATAAATATACATAATTCTTTTACATCACAAATAACTAAATAATAAAAAATGTTATATTCATAGTAAAATAAATAATAATCATATTTAAAAACGTAAAATGTACACAAATTAATTTTTATAAAAACCGGTTTACGATAGATTTTATTAGAACATTATCAATGCAAAATCTCTAAAATCGCCAAAATAATTATTAATATATTTATATACACAAATACCTACTTGCATAGTACACACCGATATTATCGTCGATTAACATAGACCGTATAAAATATCTTTGTAATCGGCAACATGCCGTCACTTATGTTCATCGTAGCATCGCAGCATGCTATATTATGTACCTACTTATAAATTAAAATAGTATAATAAAATGGTATTTAGCATCTATAATGAGAATAAGGTTTTTACTGTTTACAAAGTAATATTTGTGACTTGTAAAAAAAAAAAATTGAGGTTTGAGTTTGAAAAATAATGAAACTATCGTGATGATTAATACCAAGCCTCGCGACCGCACATTCTCAGCATGTTCCAGATCTTGGATTCTGGCGTAAATATTGGATTCAAGAATAGAATGTATGCTCGATCGCGTAATTTAATGTTGTCAGTACGTTTTTAATGACGTTTAAACAAATGAAAATATTAAGCGTCTTATGGTCGTTGGAAGTGTCCACGACGAGTGCAGATTATATTATGTTATGCATTGTGCGTAGACGCGCGGATACCGCAGAGTCGCCTTCAATAATAATTGGCTCGTTCGCGGTGAACACGATTTCGGCGGGGTATGTACGCGCGTGTCCGCTTTTGGGAGGTTTACGAGCCGCGCGCACGAACTTGCAATAACGCGGCGGTGACACTAGAACGAGTTATTTCGGTGCGGTTTCGTCGTTTTTCGAGACCCGTGTTTAATGGCAGTTACCTACCTGTATAGTAATATATCGACCGGAGGCGCGCGTAGCTGCTAGTGTACACAGCGGTCACCGAGCCATAAACAAAGACTTAATTAAACAAATTAACGGCGGATCAGTCGGTAATTTATTACGTCAGTGGAGAGGAAAAGAGAAAAAAAAACACATTGATTTACGGTTAATGAAGTGGGATCGGTTTCAAGTCGCTACACGGAAAACGCCCGTACCTTACGTTATTATATTATTGAACACAGTTTATAATAATATAATATTATCTCGATACGTATACAGAAATAATATCACGCGGGTTATTGCGGTGGTGCCGTACAGGTTTTTCTGGTTTGGATGACGAATGTTCAGCGTGGAGATGAATTATACAATTGCATTCGATTAAAATACGCCCGGTGATCGTCCACGAATGACTAATAAAATATATTGAATTGTATTTAATAATAATAATAATAATAATAGAATAAACTGTATTTTGTGCGAATCGATCGGAAGATATACTCGTCGGACATACGGCCAGACAACTGTACTATGTCCGCAGTGTTGCAAGTATGTTTTTTTTTATTTTTTATCGAATCAATCGATCCTCGCACGTATGGGTCCGGGGGGGGGGGGTTGATCCAGTGCAATGCATTTATCTATGTCTCCATAATATTGTGTTAATACTTAATTCAACAACTCGAACGATCGCGTGTAGTATACTGTATACGTACTGTGTAGTGTGAAACTAGTGAAGAAGGCACCTCTAGTGAAAACGATTGATTTCGCAACTGGCTTGCGCACATGATAAATTTATTATTGATCACAATATATGTACACAGCTCGTGCACCTGCATGTCTCGTCAATTTACTTATCGTTATTATAACAGACGCGGAGGAGTAGTGTCGTCGACGGGTCCATACTATGCGACATGTTGTACACTTATACTGCGTACGTATACATTTGCTATTTTAGCTTGTATACTCGGTGCTTGAATTTTCATAAATAATTTAAATACATATTTTTTTATTCGCACAATTTACCAAATTTAGCTAGCGTTAAAATATGCGTTTCGAGTGATTCTGAATAAAAAGAGTTAATTTTTGTTTACATATTTTTACATATTTCACCATTAACGAATGCATTTTTGAATACACGCAACGCCGGAGAAACTAAAAGAATGCAATGTTCCAAAGCAAATACATTAATTTCAATAGTTAAACATTTATTTTTTTTGTAAAGCTCACAGACGCGGAGAGTAACTGAAGGAAATGTACTCATTAAGTCGAAATATACAACCAGAATTCATAATTACTTGATAATAGGGAATGCAGTAAAATATTAATGGAACAATTTTCAAAACGAAAAAAAATACATATATATGTTGTGTTTATCACCAATTCTATAGGGCTGTTATTATACTATATTAAACATTATATTACTATATACTTGTGTAAAAAAATGTTTGTGACAAAAGCATTATACACTTCTGTATACCTACTTATATTGAATTAAAAACAATCATTTTATATTAAGCTGGGAATATTATAACAATTTTAAATCGATAGAACTATCATACCATTATATATAATAATTTTTATTTATAATACTTTATACAGGTCCATAAAAAAAGCTATAACTGACCATTGTCAGTTTATAAGAAATCAATATTTTTTTTAATTTTTTTTTTAGTGTTTTATTCAATCTGTGTTTGTTGTCACTGTCCTCTTTATATTTAAACGCAACAAAATTTATTCCACAAATAAATTATATTTATTTATTTATTATACTCATAATAACATATGCTTTTCAAGTATAATAATAATATAGGTAATAAAAATTTGTATTCGATGATAATGCATATGAAAAAATAATAATAATTGAGTTCTTATTTCATAAGTTTTAAAGCTACTTTAATTTAGTGAAAATACTTTATTCAACTTAGTGTAATATATTAGTGAATACACCTTTGATAAGAATTATATGATATGTACTATTTTATAATTTATGAAACCAATACTTGATACCAAAAACAAAGTTCTCTGTCTAATAATTATATTTATTATTTTAGATACTAATAAATTGAACATTTTTCTTATTATTAAGATTCGTACATGGTTAGAGAAACAAATTTTGCGCTATTGATCTTTCTAATCAAATACACTGACAAACATTATCTCATGCCGATGTGCAAACACATTAAAATCAACCTTAGATCAATACATTTAAACTTGCAGAACTCTATGCTCTATTGGGGGTTTAACTTTGACTAAATTAATTCTAGCAATAAACCGTGTATTACATAGTGTACATTAATTAATAGTGTATTATTATTTTATTTCGTTAGAATCTAGTTTATTATCTTCGGTGAAAGATTGTTATTCAAATGTTTCATTAGCGCATAATATCCGTTATCCGTACTTTCTCATAAATATGTTTGTTTACCTAATTTAAAATTTGGCCAAATAATAATAATGTGTAACATTCATGTAATCATAAATTGTATACAGAGTATTGTTGTAGGAAACCATACAGTTCATCAGAGAACAAATTTTGTTATACAGGACATGTAATGTCATATTAAAAAGTTACTTTTTATTCAATTAAAAAATATTTGTTCTATACAATTTTACAAATAGTGAGAATTAAATCAATGGAATTTTTAAGTTATTAATACTTTCAAAAATAATAATATGTTTATTGATGTATATAAATAAAATATAAACTCTTATGAAAAAAATAAAAACAAATTAAATTGTGTGTTTACTATGTTTTAATATTGTTTTCATATTTAAACTAATGATGATAATTAAAAAAAAATATTTGCGCAAACTAAATAGAAAATATTCATTCAACACGTTGAAGCTTTTATTTCATATTTTAATGCTTAAGTTTTTTTTTTTTAATTCAGTTATAATTTATAAGTTATAGAAATCTTTTAATCCATAAAACTAATTAATATGTTAAAAAAAATAAATAATAATTACATTTATAGGGCATTATTAAACTAGGACGTAGAGAATAGTTTGTCGGTAATTTTACACATTAATAAACATCAATAATTACTTAATAATTACAATTCAAATGATTCTAATTGATGAAATTTTAATCGGAATGTCAGTCTCTCAAACATGGTCAAAACCAATATTTATGTTTTAACATTAGACCCGCAATAACATTGTAGGATACATTGATAACAATACACGAAATACAAATGGCATATAATAATATCAAAATATGTAGATTTACGGACGATACGTTGATAGGTTATAATATATAATGTTATATGGTTCGTGCATATAATTAAAACTATTATCGTTTTATCAAGTCTTCGTTCGTGGGTTTCGACGACTCTAGGAAATAGAAAAAAAAATCAAATCCAAGCTCGTTTATCCAGGTCGGCCAGGCATGCGATCGAATGGAATCTCGACCGATACCGGTTTGGCCGAAACATCGTCAATGCTCTTCGTATTTTGACAACAATATTTTCTTATTTTTTATTTTCTTTCACAACCATTACCCCACACACGAACTTCTCACAAAATGGACGGTCCCACGATCTAAGTAGTAGCCGTAACAAGTATCAATCGTGTCATAACGCGATAAGAAAAAAATAAATAGAATCGAAAACACCAACATCCCAGGCAGCTATTTTCTTCTAAAAATTAAATTTCAAAACTTATCGTTGAAAAGCACTATACGTACAATTTTGATCAATAAATTTAATTTAAGGTGAAATGTATTATTTATATTACTTATAGTAATCTTATATATTATAAAGTTTATGTGCATATTGATTATTGATACACTGCAATATAACATTTTTTATTTATACTATAATTATAAAGGCAAACTAAGCATACTCACTCTATTTTTATTCATAATCACGTAATTATTTAAAATCTGATTTTTGAAAGTTATACACTTAATGACTATAATATTTTCAATTCTTGAGATTTTGTTCTATTTAAAGATGATTTAATATATATATATATGTAAATAGATTCATATGTATTTTGTTGTACATATTTATTTTTCTTTACAATTATATGGTGTGATATAACTAAAAAAAAAAGATTGATAAACCCACCTATAGTGTAATGTGCAGACCCTCGGTCAGAAAAATGAGAATACATTTCCTCTGTAGAATTCTGTTACCGCATTTTAATGACCTTTTGTAGCAGATTCTCAAAGAACAACGACGAACGATATGCGGTCGACTTACAATTTTTAATGAAAATGTCATACACACAAAAATGCATTCACCTGTGTACAAGTCATCTTTATACACGAGCATACATATAATTATTTCAGTCGTGCTAAACAAAACCGCGGTCTACCGCACGCGCAGAGTATAATATTTATATAGATGTATACATATCTGTGTGAGGACCACTCACCGTCAAATATAAATACATATCATATTATAGTTTGATAAAAATGCAAACATTTTTTATGGTATATTAAAAATATATATAGAATTTATATTTGAGCGAACCTTAATTGTCCACGTGTAGGTATAGTAATAACAATGATGAAATCAATGAAAATAATGAAATAAATTAACCATTTATTATTATTTTATAATATTATATAATATTGCACGATGTAAGTTAACAATACTGTAGTAAAACTAAACTAATTAACTAGGTATATTAACTTATAGACATGTAAACACTGAGAATAGAATTAGTTTAACTGTATTATACTAGACATAAAATATTATTTACTAATATTATACTTGGATAATAACTTTTAATAACCTTAATTATAATAAACTTTCGGTAAGTTTCGTTTTTGAAAAAAATACTTCTCGTTAAATCTTGATGTTTGAATATTTTTTTCTGTAGTTACCACTCGAAAAAATAAATTCTTATGTTTTACACTGTACAATATATTTATACTTGTGTTTCGAGGCTTCAAGTGTACTTGATTATAATGCCTTGATAATATCACTGAGGGAGGATTAAAGTAAGGACTTGGGTGATTTTATATTTTTTGATCAGATAGAATGCTAATTGTTGTTTTAGATAAACTTAGACGAAGACCGTGGATATTACTATTTAAAATAAGGTCGAATTATTAATGATTGATTCAAATCAACCGAACTAATTACTGTTTCAATATCGCATCAAACAAGTAAACAAATCTCAAGAGTGAATGTGAAAAAACTACTGTTTTGCATAGATTTTTTGAAAAATTTAGATTTTGCCAGCCTAACATAAAATAAAAAAAAAGCCCATCAATTATTACTGTAATGTTTATTCTATAAAACTTTCTTATACGTGGCACGTAAAAGTCAGATTGTGTGAAGTCAAGTAAATAATTAATATGTTTGTCCTATCGCCCCGAGTAGAGCGTATCCTAAATACAAACGTAAGCATCAAAAGGATCATGTTACCTCTTGATTCTAGAAAAACATTTGCATTAGACCCAAATACTATGTGCTTTGCCAATATGTAAATGTCCGTTGAAATAAATAAATATGCTCGTTAAATAAGAACATTTGAATATATTATATATTATAAATCATTTTTGGATAATAAACTGGTTTTTATTATACAAGTATATAATATGTTGAATGTATTAAATGTTACTACAAGATGCGTATAATTAAATTTGAAGAGAACAGAATGTGTTTCAAATCAGATCGAGCGATCAAAAAAAGAAAAAAAATATGCAAACGTTTGAAGTAAAAAAAACGTCTTGGGTTTTTTTTTATAACACTACCTTCAAGATCATAGACATATATATATATATATAATCATTATTTAACACAAAAAAATTCGATATTGCATATTATTTTAAAATGAACTATTATTTATAAAATAAAATATCTATGGTTAAATGTAAAATCACCATTAACTAATTAGATAGGAACTTATAAAATCAGCTGTTATGTACGTCGATTGTGAATTTCTTCAAAAAGCCGTAAAGTATTGAACAATGAACATATATTTTCATTTTCATTTAATTCAGAACACATTTCAAAAAAACTAAAATATCAATTATTGTAATAAATTAGAATTTATTCATTTATTTTGTGTGACCTCAACCGAAAGTAGACATAAAATAATAAAACTGTACACTTTATGACATTTAATAAATAACAAACAACAGTGTGAATGATTAATCAAAAAAAAAAAAAAAAATACATCTACACTTATTATTAAATGTATATTATGATAATGCCGCAATGACTCATGTAGTAATTAAATTATTTAAATATCAATGTAGTAATAACAAGTACGATATAATTATATATCATGGAAATACATTTCAATATTAAAATCTTTAAATATATATGTATATTGTATATTATATGCAATGCTAAATTGGAAATTTAAATTCTGATTAGTTTTAAAAAAATACAATAAACTATTAATTGTTAGCAGAATATAAAAAATTAAAAAAAAAAAAAAATATAAAAATAAGTACCATTGATAAATTAATTTTTGTATTAACTGTTCATAAAAATATATTATATATTTAAACTTTAAATACATATTAAGTAAATGATTTATTGGACTTATTTTCTTTAATATGGTAGTCTCCTAATTTACCTTAAAACGCAAATTATGAGATAGAGATACGTCACATGCGATAAAAGCCGTATTAGTGTGATGTTTGCATAGTAAACTACATGCGTATTAAGGGCAATATAATACTTTATACCACCACTATTTAACCGTTTTTATTTTTATTTTCAATACAACACCATTGAAAATTGTCACGTAGGTGATAATTATGTCAAAGAACATCTATAATGAATAATTTATGAGTGTGCTTTCGAATAATATTTAACGTTTTACAATGTGTGCCCGTATGTTATATCAGCTTAATATCAGTTGGTTGCAGCATAATTTCGACGATTATTAGAGTTAATTTATATTTTACAGTAACAGCTGACTTTAAGCCATTTACTTATAACACCAATGGTTATATTGGTTTCAGAAAATGTGTTACATTGAAAATGACTGCAGTCCCATGCAAGTCACGTCAAACAATTTATCACGATACAGTTTAATTGAATTGAGAAAACCTGCAAATAATTGGAGGGCGGGTATAATAGTTGTAATATAAATAATTATTTGTATTTTTTGTATTGTAATTCGTGTTACTAGGTGTTATGACTGTTTTATGAGTTATGATTTATGACGATCTAAGTTCGCCATGCCGCTTAAGCTATCCGTATATATTATTTTGGTGGTAAGGATGGACGGATTGATGGATGGATGGGCGTTCAATTTTTGAAAATTGAACCGGTTGATAAAATAAACTCGTTTGTGCTTCCAAAAAAACGGCTTAACCAACTAACTTCGTGAAAAAAAAACAATACTGATAAAAAACGTATGTAATAAAATATAATACAGCGTGTATAGTAAAATTTGCACAGCTCCTTTGTTCTAAATTTTAAATAATATAAATATCATATTGTAATAATATGTATAATATTTTTTTTATAAGTCAGCGATCGAAATGATTCTATCGACCAAAGTCGAAACGTTCTCGATCACGGTGACGTCCAAAATATTCAATAACGGTTTATGAAATACGTGACTCGACCACCGTTGTCGAAACGAAACAACTTTACACTATAATATTATTATTATTATTATTACAGCCAATGCATGTGGTGGCGCGCTATATGCTGCCGACCGACCGTGCGGAGAACGACCGAAAAGATCGGCCGACAAAACACCGCAGAGCAACAGCAGCAGCAGCAGGATAGCGATCAGCGGGCGGTAGAACGTCTATGCGTATTAGTTACGGACTCATTTTTTTTTCCCGACGGGCCTGTCCGATAAGCTAATAAACATGGTCGGATGCAGTCAAGATTTATTCGTAAAAAAATTAAAATATTTATACGAAATATTTAAAAGAGTAGGTACCTATAATATATATTTTTTGAACGGAAAACAGGCGAGCCGGGCACGCACTGCAGTAGAACACACGGGTACCCACCACACTATACGCGCAGACTGCACCACCACCACCACCACCACCAACACCACCACCACCTACACCACCACCCTAATATATTATCCCGATATGATATTCAAGTATTTTTTGTGCGCCGCCGTGAGAACTCTATAAATTATGATGCGTTTATTTATATTACTCTCGTAGGTATAATGCGGCGGCGTATACCATTTATACACCGTTGCCCAAATATCCTTATATTATGATAATATTATGTATTATATTATTGCGTTTTCATAATAATAATAACAGTAAAATAAACAAACTTTGAAAAAAAAAAATAAAAAAAATAGCAATACTATTCATTATATGTCGTACGCGCTTTTTATACGAGCGTATAATATCAAACGTCGCGTACACGACAATTCCATTATACCAGCGGCGGGACGTCAAGGTTTCCCGACGAGTGTCTTAATCATTTATTTTATACAGCGGAAGCGGTGATGTGAGTATGTACGTGTGTGTGTGTGTGTGTGTGTGTGTAATGTATATAATATATGTATGTAAATATACGCGCTGCGTGTGTGTTGAACGTCATTGCGGGCGTTTTAATTTTACGGCGCTCTAGAAAAAATTTCATGTTCGGGTCTGCCAAAGAAGTTAGTTTCGGGTCACGATTTGTTGCGGGTATATGGTTCACGTTTTCGACTTGGTTTTCTGGACAACGAAACAAATTAAACATTTCCAAACGGAAATGGGACATGTAATGTATTGCGCAAAACGATAATCGTCGTGTTATTAAGTCGTTTTGATAAATCCGTTTGATATAATAACGGACGAGATATTTTATTTTTATCGAGAATCTTTCGAAAGTATTGATAATATTACAGTCACAATAACCGTTGTCCTCTTCTTTTTTTATTTTATCTAATTTCTAATTTTTAGAAATTTTTAATATACTTAAAAGCGTCATTTTGAGACACTCAAATATTTTATACCAATTAAAGGAATAAGAATTTTTGTTTTTTTCAAACAAGAACCACCCTTTTTCCTGTAAGCTATTAAGTAGATGATATTTTTAAAAATGTTGTTATATCTAAATCAAAGTTGGAATGTGTTCTTAGTAGCGTAACTTTTCGTACTAAAGAAAGTAGATAATTTAGTTTTACATAAAATATAAAGTATATCAAATCTGATAATTATTACTATAGACAGTTTTCTATAAATATCAAAATGCTAATAAATTAATATTAATTACTAACATTTTCAAATCATAATAGCCTATTTCTTTAAACTTATAAAAACGGACTGTTATTCACGGTGACTTAGAAAATATAACTTAATAATATTTAGAAAATACCAATTATATTTTTCTTTATATATATATTAACATTAACCTACTAAAATAAATGTATATCAACAACCTACAGAAGACAGTACGACGTTGTTATGTTTTTTTTTTTACTTTATTTACCATAGTATTCCTATAGAGGAAATAAATATAAAAAAATACACAGAATTATTTAAAAATTCCTAGAAATAATAAAAACTGCGTTGATGAAATTACTTGTACGTGGGCAAAGATCTCGTTATCGAGCATTCCTATCTTAATCCCTAATAGCTAATCTGAATAAAAACATTATACCGTAAGTTCTGCGATGGTTGTAACCCAATATACCCGAGTATAATATGTAATTAATCATTTTTTTTTTATTCGGAAAATCAATTAAAATATAAACTTAAAAAAAAGTTGTTAGCTCTATGCAAATTAGATACTATAGATTTGATACCTCCTAGCTAGTATAGTTTTAAAACATTGATTAAATAATGATTACGCAAAATATAATAAATTGATTGATTTCTTTTTTTTTTTTAAATCTTGGTGGTCGTACTGGTGATAGATTTTTAGCCTTAATAATATCGTATTTGTTAAATTGTCGAGCGTTGATTAACACAACCTTCGGTACACTGTAAACAATTTTAATATTAATATATTTTATATCATTATACGTTTTATATTTTAAAAATGATTTAATATTATTAAAACTACCGATAGTGTCGGTTGTACGGATAATCATCATCTGCATTTGTTTTAATGACAGTGATATTTGAAAATGTCTTCCATTTAGAAGTATTTTGAATCCCGCGATACCGATGAGCTGCATAACTTCCACACGATGGTGCGTAAGAAACTATTAAAATTATTTATTAATTGTTTATTAATATTTGATGGCATTTGGCAAGCAAAAGAATAAATAAATCGGAAAGAGTAAACGTACGCCCATAAATTTTCGTATAAATCAAAACAAACGGTGTTTGTAAGAGTAACAAACGGTTTTCAACAAATAGTCCGTCTTTTTTTGTTACAAGCGAATGCCGAGTATTTCTAATTAAAAATAAAAAAAATGTTTGAATAGACAATGGGAGGTTTTTTTGTTACTTTTATTATTATTATTATTATTATTATTATTATTATTTACGGTATTCATAAAAAAAAAACAATGAGACACAAACTTCACTAACGTTCGTCCCAGCAATCGGTCACAATATTCGTTATTCCGTTTTTTTTTTTTATTGCCGACGATGGCATATGCCTTACATTGTACATATAGACTTTTTAGAATATATTGAATACAATAATATTATATTGGCGAGTGCTCTGTGTTTACGACAATGATATATATAAATACGTGCAGATATATAGCAAAGAGGGTTTTTTTTTGCATTTCTAATAGTAAAACGGAGAAAAGCACTGGTGGACGGACGACTAATATATACATTGTACGTATTGTGGCCCATATTATGTGTAACATTATGTGTGGGCTGAAGTTCGTAGACGCTACTCCCCCGAAAAAATAAACAACATATATTTATAAATAAGCAGAACTTGTTAAAGTAAGTGCTTGTGATTTTAAGTTTTGTCTTATGTTTTCAATTTACTTGGGATAAATTTATTTATTTTTAATTCTTTATATTGAGACGTACCAAACCTCGGTCTAAGCTTTAGCATCTGAACTATTGGTTGATGCTAATTTTTTTTCAACATTCTTTGTTTTTCAGTTTTTTTTCTAATAAAAATATACAACCCGATTTCTTGAATAAAAAATATTGTTTATTTAAAAATGTTTTCATGAGACCTTGGTGAATTTTGTATGACTTGGGTTTATTTTCATCTTGTATCAGAAATAAAGAAACTGATAATTATAACTCGAAATATTATACGATGTATAAATAAATTGTACATAAAAAAAAATATAGATTCTCAATTAATGCTATCAAACGACTATCCATTGGGTAATTTTTTATAGTTTATCATGCATTATAAATAGAGCTGTGAACTTAATGATTTTTTTTTTATAAATAAATTGTATTTTGAATATTAAATAAATGAGATATACATTCGATTTAAAACTTAACTAATCCAAGACATTATTTTATTTTGTATGATAGTTTTAAATGTTATTAATAAGTATATATATATATGTTTTTTTTTAATATTTTTACTACTGTATAAAAAATTATAGATTTAGAAATAAAGTCTTGGAAAAATATTTATTTTATTTACAAGCATTGACATACAATAAAAAAAAATTAAGTATACTATTTTATATTTATAATTATTATCCTTGTTTAAACCATACATATAACAACTACAAATGAATGTGTAAAGTTTATTTTAGTTATGCACCGCACCATTATGTAAAATAAACTTAACATTTTGGATTATTTATTTTAGATTTTCTGACGTACACATTTGATATATGTTTAAATAGATATACGTGCATAATATTATACTATAATATTTAATGATTTTTTAATACATAAATTCACAATCCTGCTAATGGCGTATGTTTTTTTTGCAATTTTTAATCATACATACTGTTATGATCATACGGCGTCATGGGTAGATGATTTAGGTACACATTAGTAGTCAGTTCTATTGATATTTCATGAAAATATATTGAAAAAGGGCTAGTGCTGAAAGTGACGTATAATTTATTAAGATGGAAATATGTCTATACGATAAGAAAACAATCACTTAGAATCTTCAAAATAAATTTTTATATTATGTGTAATTTGATAATTGATTATAATTTATAAAATGGCATATTGCTGAAAGCTTCAATGTAATATTATTATATACAATCAAGAGATCATTTTTAGGAAAATATTCCGCATAATACTTTTTTGTTATTTTTAATGAAATGATTTTTTTTTAAATAAATTATTATATAATAAAATAAAATCATGCTTATTATTTTTACATTATAGCAATAGTTACACAAAAATCATAACTATAGTATTGCAATATAATTCAATATTAGTTGAGTTCAGAAGCCTTTATATTTTAGTGAGCCCCTAAAAAAATATCCATAATTGGAATCGTACGCCACAGTCTTTAGAAATTTCAAAGTCTTTATTAATAAATAAATAAAAATAGTAATTAATAATAATACATTTCATCCACTCACCTTAGGTTATCTGTTGATTATTTTGTATTTTATTCAAATATTAGCGACAATTGGCTTGTTAACCGGATAAATATCTCTATAAAATTTAAAACAACAAGATGATGGGTTACGTTTCTCAAGCAGATAAATGTGAAGTATAAAATTATAAAAATAAAAATTGAGTTTGAACGGTGCAGTTTTTCATTAATATTATACAATAGGTTTGGGACGTCATCGTCGTTTACAACACTAAAATATAATATTATGTGAAAATCTCAATCGAATACTATAATAATCTATTGTATAGATTCCTCGATTATAATGCTATACTCAAAATTTGATCAAAGTCAGTATTTTAAACAATAAGGACTGAGATGGATTGTACTTGGTGTGGAGTTACGGTGTATTCATCATTATTTTTAAACCAGCTCAGCCTCAAGGGAAATCCTGGACACGCACTTGGGACGACGATTAATTCACTACACTATACAATTAAAAATAACGACATACGTGCGTTTTGGGATAGTAATACATATACTCTATATTCGATTGTTTTCATTTTAATATTATAATATATTATGTCGATTTAATATAAAATCGATATAATATTATTTCGTATACATACGGTTTTACACGGTCAATAGTTCGTTATATGTAACTAATTCAAACGATTTTATTGACTCAGAAATCTTGTTGATGACTATTAATAATTATAAAATAAACAACAATTAACTTATACTATAAAGTTAAATATGAATTATGAAAATTGGCTATTTTGAAATCTAACTAAATAAAATATTTTCATGCATCTTATTTGTGCATCTGTTCAAACGTATTACTAATATGAAAACAAAAATACCAAATATTATTTTATGTAGCGAGAGTGTGCGATATAGTGACAGTGATTGGGGGGGATGGAATTCAATCCAATATTTTCATTCACCATCCCCAAAAACTGTTGTAGCGGGTCATACAGAAAAAAAACATGTTATAATAGCTGATGGAAATCACATGACATACACACACACACATACAAACACATTATACACACACAATAATAATACTGTAATGTGGCAACAACGATATAGTTGCACGGCGTATTGGAAATACATCGTCACCTGCAGCACCCGACGAAAACAAAACGCCCCGCGAGAAACAATATATATATATATAATACATAACGAGAGGAAAAAAATACGAATCGTTTCGATCCCTCTGTTCTTCTGCCATCCCCAATTTAACATCCCACTCAAAATGCCTTCACGACGAAAATGTCATTGCAGCTCTTGTATGCAGCTGCGTGTACAATAATATGTGTAACTGGAGGTACATGCGTGAAAGACCCAAATCGTATTGTATTTCTACGATGTTCCAGCCGGGTACCGCCCACCGGCCATGTACGACGGGGACAGATGCTGCAGATTTCACAGCATCCGTCATTGAACCGGCTGTATGCGTTTATGCGTACCACGTAGTACCGCGACATCCGATTATGCAACCCACCAGACTCGATTGCCGAGCCAAGTACATAGGAGCGCCGCCGACGATATACAGGAAATCGACATTCGTTCGAGTAAGATGTCTGACGACGGCGTCTCTTTGAGCTCATATATATATATATATACATTGAACTCACATTATATTGTAGTGTGTGCTGCATAATAAATAATAATATTTTAAGTTTATATACGAGACATGATTTCGGATAACTATTTAATACCTACGAGTATAATATAATGAACGACGTTTTCTGCTGCTTACGGCCTTCCGGAACTGACTTTTTCCTCTAGACACTAACCGTCCCAAATCATATTATGCGTATGTTTTATTATATAATTCTGAATTCGAGTCTAAATAATGTATAACATTTTTGTCTTCGAAATTTGTTTTTGTTTCCGATTCAGCACACTGGCAATAAGAAACCGTTTTAGGTATTCTAGTATTTTATCGTGTAATGATAATTGCAAAACCGATTACCTACCGCTAAAATATATTAAAAACACCACCAAATGTGCAGTTGCCAAGTTATTTAAACAATTACCGGTTAGACTATAAGCTCCCTATTCTGTGGTCCGAGGACCACGCAGACGTATAGTGAAATTAGGTTGTCTTTTTTTCGCCGTTTGAAAATTTACTTAATGTATACGTAAAATGTGTGTACCTCATTATACAGCAAGTCCGAGTGATTTAATAAGTAGAACATAGTGTACGCAGTAATAATATAATCGTTTATTATATTAGAACGTATAAGCAAAAAATTACTGTTAGTTATTTGTAAACTATAAAACATAATATAATAAATTAGAAAAACTTAGAAAAAAAATACATTGAGATATAAGCAAATGTTATTTTTATGTCACTATTGAATTCGATAAAAAATAAACAAACGTGAATATTATATCGGATGTTTATCAGTACGTGTAGAATATAATTATACATATATACTTAATTTAATCGGCATGATCGGACCTATGCCGCAGCAACAATCATCGGAATCGAAATTAGCTTAAGTCGACAAAAACCGAACATAAATAAACAGTTGTTCAACAGTTAATTGCTGAGAACTAGAGGAACAAACGACTGGTGACAGTTTGATCCGTTAAAAACCAACTAAATGCTTAGATTTGGACTGATATGGCAAAGGCGGTTCGATAGGTTTGATTCCGGTGCGAATTTATGTCGCCAAACGCGGTCACGGAAACGGCGTACCTATACATGTTCTTGTTGGTTTTACTTTTGTATCAGCAGCTGACCTATCTGATCGAAAAACGACCACATAGTCACAGAGAAACGTATTCGAAAGCGAAACAGTCGAATTGCACTTTTTACCTAAATCCTTCAAACCGCTGTACTTGGCTTAAAATCAGACATCAGTTTATGATTTAACAGATCTAACAATTACGTGTAATTATGTCGATGTAAATACAATATACGTTATAAATTTGATATCATATTATACATTTAAAAACGTTTTTTGATAAAAAAAAAACAACCAAATATTAGCTATTTTTTAACACACCTCAGTGCAATTTTATATATCAATTATTATTAGGCCAACGGTTATATTTTAAACGGCGATGAAAATTAATTAAAAAAGTTTAAATCAAGTTTATTTATAAACACTTTTCTTGATCTAAATATGTAATGGCTTCACCATTAACTTCCTGAACTTGACCCGAGCGCCGATCGACTATTATTCTGTTCAAACCAGGTGCAATTCAAAACCTTAACCTCTTGAAATCTAAAGATATTGTTTTAGACGATCACCGATTCACTGTGCGATCATCGATGGCTCCAACGAGTGGATCGAACTTATCGTCGATTTGAGTGATATAATTCAAATCGATTCGTATGACCGACACACGATAGGAACGAGACGTATCGAAGCGATTGCAGAGTGAGTGGTCTGCATGGAGCGGGTTAGCGCTAGACGGCGTGAATTGATTTTTGTAACTAATTTGACACCGCGCCGGTTTCCTCGGTAATTATCTATACGTTGCGCGTCAAATCCGATGACCGCCGCCGCTGCGTCTATCGCAACGGCAGTCGTGGTTTTGCGGAGCAAAAAATAAAAATAAAAATACGTGCTGGGGAGTCAAGTGCGCTCGCCGATGGAGGGGTGGGGAATATATAACTATAAATTACCGTGCATGGAAGTTTCCGCACCACGTTCGATAACGCTGCAGCACCAGACCAGAACAGAGCGTACCTATATACACGTTATAATGAACGTATGTGATGTATAGACATGTATTATTACTATTATTATTATTATGTTGTACACACACGCCGTAGTGTACGGGATGCATTGTATTTTATTATTATTATTATTATATTTTACAACGTGCGTGTGGACCAATTATTCGTCGCCGTATATTATATATATATATATATATATATATACACACAGACACTCGGTGCATGGCTGTCGTGTATATCGCCCGGGGTGATACTGGTCGGAGAACGTTGTTTATGGCCGTTGTTATGAGAAATATAATTAAGCGATTTCTCAATATTCGTTCCCGACGACGACAAGAAACGGGCCGTGACAAAAAATAATAATAAATAAATAAAACGAAACAATAATGATAATGTGTCGTTCGATAAAAACCGTATGCGGTGACTGGATTCTCACGATGTGTGTATGCCGGACGAGGCGCGAGCGCGAACACAAACACGACGGCGTAGAATACTGACTATCTGCACTATGGATTGTGCACGGATAAACGAAATACGCGTATTTACGCGCAAATTAATAATATTTTCGAAACGGAAAACCGACGGTCGTACGCGACGAAAACGTAGAGAGACAAAAACTTACAGAGGAATTTTAAAGTTGTGTTCACATAGAAATAACGACAATACTGTATTATACTAATTAATATAATAGTATTGGATAAATGTAAACACAGTTATAATAAGGATAACGATATATAATATGTTCAAGTAATAAAACCATTTTCAAACTAGCTAAATTAACTTTTAAAATTAAAAAATAATATTTGAAAACATATTGAGGTTTGGGATTTCGGGTCGCTAATTTTGAGTTATAGGGTTAAAGTTCTACACAAACAACACCTCCCCATCGCGTATATATATACATAACGATTTCGCGGGAGGATGGTTCTATATAATATAATGTCGTTGTGTCCGTCGGTTCTGACAATATATAACATCGATTTTGTCAGTGTACCTACATGCAGTTAGTTTTAAAACAAACCTATCGATTCTGCCACCTACCAATTTTCACCAGAGGTTATCTCGGTTACTCCCTAATAACTGTATTTGCTAGTTTGAAAATAAATCTACACCGGACTACTAATAAATGCATCGATAGAATAATATAATTATTCATTTATACCTATATACGTTTTACAAACGACTAATGACAGGGTATAAATCGTACGGGTTTATAATTTTGGAAATAATCACTCAAGTATCCAAAAAGGTTCATATTATAAAATAGACGTACTATAATAAATACAATGTAATAATTGTTACCGTGCACTTGTACAATGTAATGTCGTTGTTACCTATAATGGTTTAATAAATAATAACATAAATATAATCTGTGAAATAATAAATCCCGGTACCGATCGTCCAAGTATGAAAATCGAAATTCAACAAGCAATCGTTTTATAGAAAATAACGATTTGTAAGATAGTTTTGTTCGGGAGTTTTTTTTTTTCTTACTATCTATACGCTTTGTTGATTCGATCGGTTGACAAAGTTTTTTGTATAAAAAAAAAGTAGCTCTACCTCGAGTCACTTAAAGTTACAATTTCAAATCGTCGGCGGCCGGCGGGATTGAATAACTGCGCCGCCCTTTTCGGCGGAATAGACTTACCGTTTCCCATATAGATAGTCGAATATGGTCTGGCGGAGTCGATAAAATCTCATATCATTAAATCCGAACCGTAGGCACACGGCTGATTGCCGAACCGACTGCAATATACATATATACTAATACGGTTCCAGTGATTATAAACAGGTATACCGGTGCATACGCGTGTGTAACGCGTAGAACCGTTTGCCCAGGAGGATACATAGAAATGTCTTTGGTCGGCGGCGGCGACGATTATAATTTTAATGCTCTGTAATTATACGCGCTGAGCCTACATAGGTTCCCATAGGTATATCATATACGTATACCCACGTATACCGAACGGAAAAATCACAATAAACGTGTGCCAATAACATTATAATAATACAACCGTATATTATTGCGATCGAATAATACGGTCTCTGTATGCGCACCCGTTGCACCGACTATACGTATAGCATACCTACACGATATTGCATATTATGTAGGCACGTGATGCACCTGCCGCTCCGACCGGCTTTTAACCTAAACCAATGTCTGTACCTCCAATAACGCTTATATCGTTGTCGTCCGTCTAACATCAGGAATGCGTCGCGGTCGCAGCGTCACACTTTGTCGAACGGCGAGGAGTATATATATATATATGTACATACAGTATAGCGTAGCTGAAGCTCAATCTATAGTCGGGAGAGGGGGGAGAGAGCTATTTAAAGACTATTATACACCGGAAAATATCGCGAGGAATAATTAGTCTGTAACTCCATAATTATTAAAATATACGCAATACAAAATTATATATCATAATATTTATTTTAATAATAATAATAATAATAATAATATCACATGGAATATTCGCGTGCGCACGAAAACGACGCATACCGCCGTCGCCGAGGGACTGCTGCAACGTTAAGTCCGGGCGGCGAACAAAGGAACGACGCCGCCGCCGATTATGTATACCGGAGTTTATATAATGTACCCGAACAAAGGGGACGGCGTGTGCGTGTTGGCGGCGGCCGGGAGGAGGGGCATATTGCGATCTGGAATATTAATATAACGAGAGACACACAGGGAGAACGGCATATACATTATTTTATGTTTATACGATAGCACTTAGATTGTATACTACGTATATTATTATATCGCAACGCGACGTGGCTGTGGGTTGGCGTATTTGTGTGCGTCGGGAGAACGTTGCGGAGGTGGCGCGTGGAAAATTAAAAGCAAGCCGCGAACCGACAACTCCGCACACATAGGCACCGTCCGTCTTACTCGTCGTCCGCGTACGAATGCGAGGGCGATGCGCGCGGACTTGGGAAACGAGAGTAAGTTCTCGGTGAAAATCGTTCACATTGAATTATATTGTTATAATTTTATTTCCACTGTACGACATATTTGTTTCGTACATATTTTGTTATGTATACATATTTAATATGACGGAAGTAGCCGACCGAGAGAGTCTCGCGAACCGCTCCGTTAAGTTCTGCAGTGCTGCAGGTATAATAACGATAATAACGATAATAATAATAATAATAATAATAAACGTAGTGCAATTATGATTCCACGGACTGGATGATATTTTACTGAAACCATAAAAACACCAAAGTACTTTCTACGTTTTCGATATATTATTATTATTATTATTTAATTTATAGATATTTAAATAACATCTTCTTGGAATATCTAATGCGAGATGGTATATTATATAAGAACATACGTCGACGATAAAGCTTAACGAATTCGGCGAAAGCCTGCAGTTGATCATTTTTGTGTTTGAACTGATGATTTTCATAGGAAACAATCATCAGAAACCACTGCGGGCAATGCAGTGACGGTACCTTACAACAAGTTATTATATTATATAGGGTCAATGAATAATGTTTGTTTCGATGCAAGCTAATATTTAGCGGTTGTATTATCATTATTCGTCGAAATTATTTAAAAATGAATAGCTTTTTCAAGTTGATAGTATTTATAGAATAAAGTTATGAACATAAATTTTAAATTTCAGTTGGTTATAATGTATTATTTATAAACTTAGCATGGAGATTAAAACTAGTTTTTATCTTCTTGGAACATAGCTTTATGTTTCTTATTTTATTACAAGATTATATTTCAGATTCTGAGTGGATTCTAAGTGGAAAGAAATGTAATGGTATAACAATGATGTGCATTTTTTTTTATTTTCATTTCTGTAATTACCTTTAGGAGTATTAAAAATGTTAAGATTTACAATTTCATTATTTTTTTTTTTTAATAAGTAGGGAAGTTAATTTAGTTAATAAATTAAAGAATAAGATTAAAATATTCCCAAAACTTTTCTTAATAATTATACCAATTATACCCATTAGGATAGCCAAAGATATTTAGTTACGCAAAACCAGTATATGATGAAATCGATTTTGGTACAACTCAAAAATTAATAATCGTATCTACTTGAAATTTTCATATAATGTTTATAGTACTATTACATTATCTATTTATCTATATTTATGATAAAATGTTTTAGAATTTATTATGTTTTCATATAAATGTCTAGTACTTGCCGAAAAAGCTTGAAAATGTATTACAAAGTCCCTCGTAAGTTGTTATTATAGCCATTTCAAAATAGATATTAAAAATACATATAAGCTAGATTTTGTTAGAAGCATTTGAAGTTAAAATTATGGCAAAATTATTTATGAAACACTCAATTTTTATAGTTCAAACTTGAAAATTTAATATTATATTACTAATTGATAGTTTATTATAATGTAATCATAAAATCTAAAAAATATTTAAACAGTTATTTTTATTGGCATTTTAAGATACAATTTGAACGTTATTACGATATTATATATTAACACGTAAAATAACGATTTTTGTTATTTTGTTATAATTTAAAAATAATATTCGTGGGTAATTTAAACTTTTAACGTAATACCTACTATATTATTAGATATTGTACACATAATGATATTTATTTATATAACAGAATAAACAACATAATGATGATGATTTAGAAAACACTAATACAATCTACTGTTTTACTAATAGAAAAATAAATTATAATAGCAATGTGAATAATGAAATATATTATAAAAAAAAATATTTATATTTTTTTTAATTACTTAGTTGGCTGACTGTCCATCTTTGATCTGAATCGTTTTTTTGTACGCAATGTTTAATTATTTAATTTAAATTGAACACATTATATACTGTACAGTAGAGTAATTACTAATATATATTTTTTCATTTTTATTTTTAATTATAATTTATCCATAAAATAATTGATTATAGGTACTGAACTATTGACGTTAATTTGCAGTAGTATTATGACGGTCTTAATTAAATATTAATTACTATAAGAAAAAAAATACTGATCTTTGGTCTTTTTATTTTGTACTAAATAGGTAATTTTCAGTATTTCATTATTACTCAGTTATAAAATTATGTTTAAAAAATGTTTTTTTTTTTTTTTTGAAAAAGCAAATATTTTCCACCACTATAGGTAATATAAAATAAAACACACATAAAAAGCAATGCTCAAAGGTAGACATGAATTATTAATTATATAATACTATACATGATTCTATAGAAATATATTATTGTATATTTTTTAGTTTAACCTTCAAAATGACGATACCTATCTCAGTTATATAGTTTGAATAGTGCAATAATAATCTGTGTAATGTTGACGTGTCATATTATTATTATTCTTATGCACCTATACATGTTTATATTATTATACTATAGTGTAATGTGCCAACAAATATTAACGTTTACATCACATAATATTACGGAAATCTCAAACGTGTAATATTACGTGCGATGTAAAAACGTAATTACTCGTGTTAATTGTGAATAACGATATAGATGGATAACAAGTTCGACGTTTTGAATAATATCATATAATGGGTTCTTTATTTATTATGGCAGGTATACGGCGGATACAGGTGTTTGAACAAAAATGACCCGTGCCGTGAAAAACCAACGCATTTGTTAATCGAAAACCGTACGACCGTTAAAATTTGTCAGCATGTGCTGAATTCTCAGCGTACGTGGTTTAAGCGGAAACTATATAAATAATTCATGCTAGGAAAACAAATGTTATCAACATAAATGGAAAAATAACCGAAAGATCTCAATTTTAAATTGAATAAACAAACAGAATTGATTTAGTCTGATGTTGAGTTAGTAGGTATTTCGGTTTTTCATATTTTTTTTTTTTACTTTTAACCTATAAAGTACGGTAACATTTGCTACCAGAAATCATCTTTAGTGTTTAACGTTAGAGAGTTTTCATTAATCCATAAATTAAAAATAATCATACAAATAAATCAACATCTCTGTAATCATTGTGTAATTTTTGTTATGTTTAATCTTTTTTTTATCTTTATCTTTATTTTTCTTTATTTAAACATTTTGAAAACAATGGTGCGAGAAATAAAACTGTCAGAATGAGCGAGTAACTACACCTGTTCTTTAGTCACTGACAAAACAATTCGTTTTTACTATGTTATCCTTTCAGAGGGATTTGCATTGTAGTTCTATTTTAAATTTAAACTGTTCAAACGATTATAATGAAAAATTGATTTCTTGGTAAAATGTACGTTTTAATTACCCCAGAAATGGTGGAATATAAAATATGTATAGTATGAACTTGTATATCAATAAACCAATGTTTACTGTATTATACTCTTTCTTTTAATATAGAATTTACCATAGAAATGTCAAATATTCGATTTTTATTATCATTATAAAACTAGCATTCATCTCGTATACCAAAATATTAGGTCACTTTTAATTCTAAAAATATTCAATGTAGCTGAAAACCTCTTGTTTTATGTGTATTTTAGTAGAGGAGAAAACCTACCTTACTAACGATTCAGCATGCCTCCAATCAAGACGAAATAATTAATATCAAACCTATCTTTTGTTAAATTATATTATGTAATATTGTATCGAGACACAGAAATAAGATACAAATATAGCTATATGATATTGGTATACAGTGAACTGGTCGCATTAATTTGATTGTTTATGTTAAATTCGTGTAATTAACAAATAGATCACACACCCATTTTGGTCGTGGTAAATTCAATACGTTCAATACAAAATACCCGCGGTTCGCGTAATTGTAAAATGTTTAATTAGTAATAATTATTAATACGCATAATATATTATGTATATGATGACCAATTTGATAATAAATTGTATTTTTGCAAACAAATGTATGCGACCGTTTGATTTACATCCCATATTGCTATATAATGTAGAATAATAATAATAAAATGTATCATTTATTTATGTATCGAATAACTTTACGTATTAATGCGAAACGTTTTTCTTACAAACCGGATCCCCCAGATGTTTTCTTCTTTGTCTACTTATATTTAAGTCGACTATATTATTTTATCCTGTATTACCATCGATCTATTTTGATGAAACATCTATTCCGTAATATATATAATGAAGGTGATGAGGGAGGACACTTTATAAACAGTGCCACGTGACCGTGTTCACAATTTTCAGAAACAATCAAATGTCAACTGTTACCATATAGCGATTAAAGATCAAGTGTTCACCCGTCTGAAAAACACCACTGCAATTGAAATCGTCCACACCGACGACGTTTATTTACTGTCATATTATATATATACGCACACACACACACACACACACACACACACACACACACACACACACACACACACACACACACACACACACACACACACACACACACACACACTGTAAATGTGCAAATATTATTTTATCCATACAGATGTTATCTAACTTTGATCTATTTTTTTTTTCATTTTACACCCTTTGTATTTTACACGGGGTTAGAAAAATAATATTTCAACATCCTACGGAATGATTATCATAGAACCGTGAGCCCAAATTGAAATGCATCACGTTCCTTCCATTTTTTTTTATACTCACAAGTATAGTGTATCCGTCTATATACACACTCAAATTTCATGTTGTGAAGTAAGAAATTATTTCCGGTCGATCTTCGGGGCGCTTCCGACAACCCGCCAGTTATCCGATACTATCTCCACATCTGAAAGCATATTTTCCGCTGGAAAGTTTTAAAAGTCGATGGTTGTTTATAAGTTTATAAAATAGAGTAAAGAGTGAAACAGATAAATTCGTAAGAACATACATTAACTCGAGTTAATTATAATACTTAGAAAACGTGGTACATGACCACTATACATCATAATAAACCAAAGTTCCATATACACTTCGAGTGTTTGAATAATTATCGTCGTGGCCCAATCATACGACTATAGTTAGTTGCTTATTATATTAATTACTGCATGTGCATAAAGTTAATAATCATATAACTACGTTTATACATATATACACACAGAAAAATCGAATTGAAAATCATTATCGTTAAAATAACGTGTTTTCGTTGAAAATCACACGATTCGTATTGAATGTTTAACAAATTATTTTCGTGTTATTATTGCATGACAAGTATGATAACACTTAAATCAGCTGTTTGCGTAGATTATAATGTCTATTTATGCCGACCGCCACCGAACGGAATGCAGCAATATTAACATATTCATTTTAAACGTTTCATTTCTACGCGTTCAGTACCCCCCCCCCCTTCCCCAAAAGACTAAAACATAATGCTTTTATTGTAATGACAGTGGTAATAAAAACATAATACACGTACACATATTATGCACTATATTATACTATATTATTATGACGATATAAAACTATATGCGCTGTGCATTTGATTGTAAACTGCGCGAAGCCGTCGACAAATCAAATAATATAATAGTAATAAAAAACAATTCTAACATTAATCGAACTCGATTTCCACGCATCCACCGGTATTCGGCCATATACAATTTTTTATTAGACAACTGTATTATGTGCAATATAATGTTCCGTGTCATTTGCGTTTTGACAACGGTGTGATAAAATCCCGTTGGATTTTTGTATTTTTGTTTCGAAGAAAACACAGGCGGTATTCGTATTGTAGCGATGACGTATAGTGTTCCAAAAGTACGACACAGAATATCATTATAATATTATTAGTATTTTTTATTTTTTTTTTTTACCATTAGAATTTCCTAGTTTTATTTCGTTTGACTGAATAATTTAAATCATGGCAGGAGGAATGGAGAGCAGTGCAATACTGTCGTCGTTTTACGGCTTATATATTATAAATTAATTTCGTTTCGGACGTTATTCTCTGCGTATTGCATTCGTTATATACATACATTCCACTTCCCGCGCCACGCATATTTATATATATATATATATACACTTTATACGTTATTTTTCTCTTCTGTAAAGGACAATTGTACGCCGGTTTTTTTATATGTATGTATATATATATTATATTACAGTCGAATTTATCAACATCCGTTTCGCAGTCGTAAAAACATTACGTTATAAATCACGTTTTACAAATATTTGAGAATATGTACAGCCTTAAGCTTAACTTTAAAAACAGAGTTCTTTTTTCGCATTTTCTATTGGAACGTTTTGAACGCGTGGAATACAATAAAATAACAGTTTTTTTTTCGCTTAACGTCTAAGAAACGACGCAACTATATTGTATTTACGTTGATTTATTTATATCCTTTTTTGATTGGTTAAAGGGTTTGTCTCGGGTACTTCTGAAGCCAATGGACCGATTTTTCGGGTATTTCACGTATATATACAACAGACGTGCTTCTCTGGAAATCTGGTCCCCAAAATACAGCATTAATAACTATTTACCTTTCGTTCAAAGACTACTATATATATAACTAAAAATAAGTCAGCTGTGTTTTTTATTTTCAATAATTATTCGATTACTATCTAAAAGTATAACGCATACATAAATAGAAATAATTGAATGGGTATAATCTAGACGCAAGCAGATTATGCGCTCATGCGATTTATAATTAAAAAAAAAAAAAAAAAATGATTAGTTAAAAAAAAAAAAAATAGAAACAGCGACTTCGATATTTAAACAAGATTCAAATCAACAGTAAGTATACTGTGTCGAATAAGACGATAATAATTGGTCGAACTTTTTGACCTCCGTTGTACTTTCGACGATTAGATAGCTTATATGACGTGTGTATTATGGTATGTGTGAGTGTGCGTGCGTAAATCGTGTACAATTAGTATATGCATCCATCTAATATTTATGCACGTATTAGCTATAATACCGACTAATACCTACACGACCACACACACGGCGCATATAGACGCACCGAGATAAATTAATTGATTCTGGTCATGAATAACGTATGCACAGATAAAATAGTTCATTAAAAACATGTACGAAATCAGCGCGCTAAAATTATCGTTCACAGTCAGACCACATGCATTTTCATGCTTATGGATATTAAAAAAAAACTTTTAACTGATTTGGTTGTTTTTCTCAAGAATAATCTTTCGTAGCGGTTTTTTTGCAAGTACAGCAGCACATAGTTCAAAGTCCGAAGACGCGCGTGAGAAAAAAATCATGACGCTGGTAAATTGTGCTCATAATTTATAGTAATATTAAAGTACCCATGGTAAATTTCATCTATAATTTATGCCATATATTATATTAACTCATACAGTTACTATAACGCTACCACTTCGATTCACAATTTTTTTATCAGAGGCTTTTAGTATTTCATATGAGGCATCATAAAGTTGAATATTATTTTAAAACTGTAAATATACAAATTATAGTTAAAATGTAGTACCTTAAAAGATTATTTTATGGTGTCACTATAATTATAGCAGTATAACTAATATCAGAGTTTTGAAACTCACAGAAGGAATAAAATCTGTTTTATTGGTTAGGCTAGGGAAAGTGGTAGTATATTTTTTAAAAGCTTATTTCTATCTCTTTAAATAATTATAAATCTTTAAAAGCGTATCTAGTAAATGTTTCTTCAGAATTACGAAAATTAATTTTTTATTGGAAATTTATCACGACGGCTATGATTAATATTTCCACTTAAAATAGGACATTAGGATATGCTATCTGAAATAAATCGTTCTCTTGGCAATGATATTTTAGCAAAAAGTTGACGAAAGTATCATTGATGATAAAGAATTTTAAATAGGTTATGATGCCATTTTGATTTCTCCTAGTGAACATATGATTTTAATCTCAAAATGAATAATACTGTCCTGCGCGTCTTGAAAACTCAAATCCGTTGAAATATAAAATGTCCGATTCGAATGTTTAATGATTGACCATGAATATGTTTCTTAAGCGATATAATTTTTAGTTGCTCACACTCTTAGCCTGATAGTGCTGTAATGCGTATACATGACTTAATTCTTGCTTAGCAAAACTTTATCAGAAACTACCAACGCAATTCAATATTTACTATATTATGTCTAGCTGAAAAATGATAGGTGCCATTTACTATTTTTATAATATTTTGACCCGAAAAGCGATAGTTGAAGTTTACACTTTATCGCCTTTGGTGGGTACAATTTACATCTGTCCAATATAATATTATGTTATGAATGGTGTATCGTATTTCTCGCCACTTACCAAATATAATAATACTTGATACTGCCGATATAGGAAGATATATATCTCAAATATACGTGTAACCTAACCTTAAATTATAATAAATTATGTAGGTTTTTCGTGAATAAAAATCAACCTAACAAAAATAAGGTCTCCTTTTGTAGGTTAGTTAAATATATTATAATAATTACAATAAAAACCTCTTTCATACATATCAATATTAACCAGGATTCTGGATTCTGTTGCTAAAAAATAAAATATTTATTAAAATAAGTACTGATCGAGGTCGACGCCAAATTATCTAGAATGATAATATAGACAAACGGTGGCCAACTCACGGCCCGTAGGCAACCTTGGATTATTGTATGGCCCACAGGGGGTCATAAACTCACAAATTAACACACTTTCACGAAATATATTTGTTTAATTTTTTTTTTTTTTTAGCACCACGTTCAAGTATAATATACGTATATATAATTTTGTATGCGGTCTGCGGGATCATAATGCATTTTTAAAGTGACTCGCAAGATCGTTTGGGTTGGCCGCCCCATATATAGACATACGTGTTTTGCAATTCGTTTGATATGCCAAAATGCATAATTGAGTTTTATCAACGATCGACCATCATAATATTATGGTTTTTATTATTTTTTAATAAAATACGTATAATATATTCGTACTAGTTATTCGAGTATAATAATCACATTATAGTAACATTCGTGTACGTTTTAACCAGTAATAACCTACATAATATTATGACTACATTGTTTTGAACACATGTATTATTTGATACTGCCACCGAGCGTATCCGGTTTCCGATCTACTGATATAACCGTAGGCGTAACGCAGGACAATTAATTTTTCTATATAAAGGAGTGACAAAACATGTTACACATTCTGACTATTTAGGGAGGGCTCAGAAAGTTACGCCTATGTCGATTGCATTTACACTATAAGATATAATAATATGCATTCTTATGCATTGATTACTATTCACTGCTTTATCACTATTGTATGATTTACAATTTAACGCCAAAGGTGTAACTGTTATAAGCTTATAGGTGTGTGACTTTGTTTTCAAACAATGCGCCTAGTTGAATTGAATTTGTTTAAGATACATTTTTTTTACGTTGTGCAAGAGTATTACACGACAAATATTTTATATACTGTATGTATAAATTGCGACGATTAAAAAAGGAAAAAAATTATAAATTATCTAAACACTCTCCTGGGACGAATCCTGAGGATACAGAAATAATCTAACGAACGAGCCAATAAGTACACGAAACAGCCACGGTTATATGCAGTGTGGCTATAATGTTTTATATATATGTTTACTATATGTATAATATAGTATATATATATATATATATATTAATGAGTTAAGTAGAACATTGTTCGGTGTTGTAGATTGATGGTTCGAAATATACGCTTTGCTTTTAATATATATATTTATTTATTTATTTTCATACGTGCGGAATAAAACCGTTAAATACAGTACGACTAGGTCATAAAACAATTGAATAGAGCTTGTAGTTTTCTCGGGTGTGCTATAGAGATTTAGCTTACTTCCGTCGAAAATAACACAAATGTTTACTATACTATGAAACAGTTAATAATAATACTAATAATAATAATAATAATAATAATAATAATAATAATAGATAATATATGCATCCAACCGCTAGAATAATCTGAACGATACGGACATTTTATTTCATCTTTATTCACAATGTTAAATAATATCTCACACAGTATTGACAATCGTCCTCCAGTTACAGTTATTCACTGAAAAATATGAATTATTATTTAAATAATTAACATCATACTGATTTGGAAGATGTATCTGCAGTCTAGGATTAACGATTAATGCATAAAATGAACAATTTTCCATCAAACCTGCTAAAGTACTCTAAATAATATTATTGTGTTGATGTTAATAGTTAGTTTATTGTCAGTTTGATAGTAAAATCAACAGAGTTAAACGAATTCTTATTGAGAGGACGCTATATCGAGGGCCACATGTGTTGTCTCCGTCTTATCAACGTACAACAGTTAGAACCAATTTTATTTGTTTAGCTTAAATATAAGAGTAAAATGATTTGATCGTGAATCAAGGCCAACCACGGTGGGGTACACCCCCATTTGTTCAAATAATATTTAATTTGTATGGCATTTTATTGCATTTATTTGTATTTTATATAGCAGTCTTGGACGGTAATAAGGAAGACTGATAACTGATAGGGTGACACGAAATTGTTCATCAGTTTTCAATATCACTATTCGGTATTTGGTTTTATTGTTTTAATCATGGTTGTAGGTCCATATACAATTGTGGTTTTAATTAATAAAGTCATAATGATAATTGTTTTATGATAATATTGTTGTTATTTTGTTAGCGATTACCTAAAATGACGTGATGTTATTAATGATTCATTTATTTAATTAGAAGTTAGAATAAACTTTAAAATAAAAAATGGATTCAAAAAAACGTAAGTCTATTTTTATGAATAGTTTTTTTTATTAAAAAAAAAAATGTCGATACTGAAGTTGCGTCTATATCTGATTCAGTAGAGTTAAATGTAAACTATGAAACTACAGCTAACAAACCACAGGTATGATTATATTTTAATATTTAGCATAATTAAATATATTATTTATTGAATCAATTATCGCAGTATAATCAAGATAATTATTCGAATGATGCTGACGTTGGATTATTTATAAGCAAAGTTATGAACATTTTCTTTTGATCGTTGAAACTTTAAAATACCTTAAAATAAATGGAAATAAATACACGTCTTTAAAAGCTATGTATCTTCTAAACTCTGTTATTACTTCACAATTTATTATTTGCCTTAAAATAATTACAAAATATTCTGCAATCATAAAACCTGTTACAAACATTTTACAGGGAGTTGATTGTGATGTACTAAATGTTAATGAACATATTAAAAAACTCATAAAACATATTATTAATGATAGATTTAAGAGTAATGCAATTTTTCTGAGTTTAATAGGTGATGTAAATAAATACTTAATTGAACTTGGCATTGAATTAAAAACTCCAAGAATATCGTCAAAACAAACACTAAGAAATAATTAATACCCCTTAATCTGATTCGGTAGATAACTATAAAAAATCAATTTTCATTCCGTACTTGAAATCATTAATTACATCATTAAATGACAGATTTGCAGAAGATTTTGAAAAATTTGAAGTTTACTCAATCTATCCAAAACATATGAAAAATATAAAAAAAAGAAGAATTTATAACTAAATTGAAAAATATAGTCATTTTATGGAGATTTGGTAGATAGTATAAGGAAGAAGGTCTTATTTGGTATAGTAACTGGAGTGAAAAGAAATTAGAGATAATACAGATTTTCTTGAACTTTTATATGAAACAAAATTCTTTCCATCAATAAAAAATTGTATTTTGATAGCAATTACCCTTCCATCAACTACTTGTAGTGTCGTAAGGTCATTTAGGTATATATGATTTATTAATCTGTTTTTATAGTGCTTCTTTTTAGACATTTTTGTTTTTACTTTATATTATAGCTCATTTAAAAAATTAAAAACTTGTCTTTGCAGTAGTATGACACGACTTCGCTTGAATGGCTTAGCACTTATGTATATTTATAGTAATGTTTTAAAAATTCAACAGTCTGACATAGTTGAAGATACAATTAAGCTTTTTTGTATGGAGCCACGGCGTATTCAATTTTTATTTGACAACAATGATCAACGAGTCATGAAGATTATTTTTATTTTTTTTCATTTTTTATTATATAGGTACATTTATAACAAAAACATAATACTATAATATATATAATAAATCATTTTTTTGCTTCCCCCCCCCCCCCGAGAAAAATTCCTATGGGTGGCCTTGATCGTGATAATTTTGCGATACTTTAATTTTAAAGTGAATTATGAGCATTTTTAATTATTAATATTTTTACATATTCATACTCGCTTAAAAATTAAAATATTTTAAAAAACTGTTGGGAGGACATAGATAGTATTCTTACCTTTAAGTTAGATACTAAGTAATTTCGCTCAAGTATTAAAACTAAACATAGAAATTTAGTTCTGCTGAAAAATAAATCGTCACGTTGTACGTTAGTATACAAAGGAAACAGCACGTTATGCAAATGAGGCGTCCTCTTAACGTCAAATTTGCCTTACTATGCGTTTGTAAAGACAGAGACAACGCGTGTGGATGAAAAATGTTTCACTTGAGAAAACTGAATAAAACACACAGCGGATAATATACGTGGTAAAATATTACATTACCTGTCATAAAATTTTCCCACTAAATTATCTATGGTAAATATTACAATTATTATTATCGTCTATGTTATATCACATATTATCAGAACATTTCTTACAGAAATGCAGAACGGTATAACGCAAAATTAGAAATTTAACACTTTTCCCCATTAATATTTATTAGGCTAATGAAAAATAATTATGTCGACTTGATGCTCATTTGACAACGGCATGATATGTGTAGAGCTCGGAATGTTTAGGTACATATAACAAAATAACGCTCGTCGAAATGATACATTTAACAATGTGCATTAAGTAATAATATCATTCGATTAGATCGATTGATTTATTCGCATTGTAATGGGCGAGACCAGTTATAATAATATATAATATTGTAGTATTCGAGTGGCTGTTCAGCATGTTACACATATTGTACGGAACGTGAGCACCATTAAAATATTTCCAACGTACGAACACACTGTATTCTATTTATTTATGTGTTTATATTTCACGAATGAAAGTATTTAACTTTATATTGTACGCAGTTTTGTTGTTGTTATTGCCGTATAAAACAATTTAGATCCTAAACTAAATGATTTTGAACGCATATTCCGTTCTCGACGACCGACTCGCTCACGACATATTATTTGGCACGGTCACAAGTGTACGATTTATTTGATTTATAAAAATATATCCGATAACCTCGCGCAATTCGCATAGAGGACGGATGTAGCAATATACTTCACAAAACCATTCGAAGTAATATTGTGAACGAATACAACGGTCCAAGCATTCACGTTAATCAAACTCTGTATAATACGATATTATTATGATCGTGACAAATCAATTTTTTTTTTTTTTTTTATTAGACGGGCCGCAGACCAATTACAGATAACGTACACGTTAAATATAATGTAACAACAATTTTTGTAAACTGTAGGCACTGTTTCATAGTGGTTTGCGTTGCCTATTAACTGGAGATTGTGAACCTAATAGGTATATATAATATCAGTGCATAATCATGTTGTTCATCTTCAGCTGGTAAGCAGCAAAACTTAAACACTTCCGTTGTAATCTTTTAACGATATGAATTCTATTGATTTAATAGAACAACGAGTATATGGTGAACTCACTAGCTATTATTAGGTTTTCGATTTTAGTGCTGTGTGCAATATGATAGTATAATACTATGTGTTATGCGGTGTACAGTTCGATTCGTTCGGTAATTAACACAAACTGTTATTGCCACTTTCGCACCAAATTACGTGTGTTAAATATAATCATTAAATTATGTATGCGGTTTACTGTAAATTTGGTATTCCATCCACAGATTGTACATAGATCGTATTTTATTATAGCGTTACTGTGGAAAATTATTGTTTAATAGTATGTTTATTATTTATATTATCATCTAGTGGCATAGGTATTGGCCAGAATTTAAAATGGAATGGAATACCCTTCCGATAGTCTCACGAGAGTGTGATTCAAACATTTAATCCATGCCTCTAGTATTTTAAAAGTATTCCAATCGTACCACTTCATTCCAAAAAACCACAGAAAATATCTTACATTTGAAAGAATATGGCTTAACGAAAGAAGCAACCCATTAATTACACTTACTATTTATTTAAAGAAAAGTGCACGCCTCTTACTGGGTATAATTTTGTATAGATCGTAACTTAAAATTTATTGATCTGTCCTAGAGCAAAAAAAAATACAAGTACTCCAGATTCCTCAACCTTAAGTTTTTTTATTACTAATTCAACTCTGAGTTTTACATTTTGTACAAATCAACACACTCTGCAATACTTGAAAAAAAAATTAAGCATTTCTACATATTATATGGATATACAATGATATTATTTGGGTTTTTTTTTTAATAAAGTTCATTTTAAATTACGTTGCTTTATGATCTAATACGAGTGCAATATAATGTACTAGTTCAGTACGTTTCACGTTATTAGAAGATCAATAAATCGGAAGAGAATAAGTAGGTATTTATTTAACGCGCGCGGTAATCGTCGTAATTATTAATATATTACTGATTAGTTGATATAGTTTGCGATTTATGTCGGATCAAATATTGTCTGACCCTTTTCCTTACCTATTATACAGCTATATATAGTTGTGCATCGTACAGCAATATAAACCGTACATATATATATATATACATATACCGTACTATATTATATATAATGCAATATAATAATAATAACATCATATCATATTACACATTAAACAAACAAAACTAAAAGTACATTTATTTAATTGCGTGGTCATAGCCGATCCAAACAGACGGAGAAGTGATATTATCGTATTATTGTGAATAATATAAACATTATAATATTTGTATTTCGTTTGACTGTACAATAATAATAATAATATAATATGATTTTCTATGATAGAGAAAATCGTTCGGTTGGCGAACACTCGAGTATCAGCTCGTATTGGCAGGAATTCAATAACGAAATATTGTTTTTTCTTTCAATCTTTTCCGTAAGAGTGTAAGACCTTATTCATAACGATTGAACGCTCACGGATTCAATGACGTTCGAGTCGTATCGAACAGCAGCGTACTGTCACAACACACGACGACGAAATAATAATATCAATTACGTCAATACAAAGAGACGTTTCGTCAAAAGCGACCGAAAACCGAATTCGATATAACAATAATATATGATATCGCGAATTGTGATATGGTCTATATACGGCGGACGACTGTGTTATTGTTATTATTACACTGGTCGTTCGGCCGCCGTCCGTCAATTATTATAGAACCGGACCCGAGAGTGTAAACGGAACAGACTACGAATGTACCGCCGCGCCCACCATACGCGTACCTATACACTCGTATGTGTACATATATATATATATATATATGTACAAGAGTGACGGGCTTACTAAAAGGGGAGGAAAAAAAAAATAATAAATTGGCGTAGAACGAGGACGAGAGAGCATTTCGTTTGGATTTTTTCGTTAAAAACAACAGAGCGCACATACACCACACAACATAAATTACGCAATCGGCGTATTTTCCGCGTCCGTCCGCCGTCGTCGTCGTTCGAACGCGCGCCCTACCTATACGTATATGTATATATATCGTTAAATAAATGGTTCGCGTAGGACCGGCGCGTATATTAAAAAATATATAGTGTGCATAGGCGTCGGCGCGAGTTGCCCGCACTTGTTCATATTACTATATAGACGCGGTCGTTCGTTCGCACCGTTTTTTTTTTTTTTTGCTTTTTTTGCACGACCTGCAGAGAACCGCACACACTCCACTCAAAAACCCAAAGATAAATATTATGCCATTTTTTTCACCCTCAAACCGGCTGAGACGCGGCGCGAAAAGCGATGAATACATTATTACCGTTATTATTTACGCGTACGCGTACTATAACATGTTATAATAACAAACAATTTATTACTATAAAGACACCGGCGCGTGTTCGGTACACGCGTATATTATTATTATGATATCATAATGCGTCTATATCGAGCGTCGATGTGATTTCTAAACAGCTATATATGTATATACATATCACTGGCGTAGTCAGGATTTTCGCGCGGCAGATCAATTTTTGTAAAATACAATTTATCAATCATTTATAATTTTTTTTAATATTTCGGGGAGAGGGCTGTAGCCCCCACAGCCTCCCCCCCCCCCGACTACGTCACCGATATTTATATATACAGGTACAGGGTCGCGTCGTCATCGCGAACCGTATGACGGATGCGTCGTTATTATATTAATAATAATTTCGCAAATTTGCGTTCCAGAATAATATTAATAATAATAATATATGTATATCATTTCGCTTGATGCCGTCGAAACACTACAACTGTGATGGCGACTGCAGTTTGTAGTATATCGTAACGCGAATGCTTTCGAGTGATTTAAGTGCTTAGAACTTTGGACGTCTACTATATATATATATACGAGTGTGTAGAAACTTCATTAAAAATTACTCTCGTGGATCATACACTTTGCGGAAGCGATCCGCCACGGCTCAAAAGATCAATAAATATAAAACGTGGTCCAACGGTAGGCAAAACGTTAACACGTTTCATTACCGTCTCGGTAAGACGCCGTACGATTATTGTAGTGGTGATTCGTTTTTAGAACTAGTCGTAGAAACTTTTACTTATTAACTGTGTTTTCCGAGATAGCTCGTCGAAACAGTAACTTTCAACGTTTTCACTAGATACGCCTAATATGCTAAGACGTATACTCATAATATAATAATGTAATACAAGTAACTGATGCGAGTAAAATATTTATTACAAATGATCAAAATAATAATATAGAAAATAATCGATATATTATAGAAAAAATTAATAATTATAGCAGAGGGGCATTTGTCGTGCATTGTCGTGTTTTGTTTACTGAAATACAAAAACAAAAACAAACGTTTCCGATGGATACAATTGAGCGAGTTATAATGTTATTATCCGATTCAAACCGATGCATTGTCACATACAATTTAATGTATTTAATAGATAAAACGAAAATATGACATGTAAACATCGACATGATAACATTCGTGCACGAACTCGTCGTCGGCGGTATTGCGTATTACATTTATCTTCTCTAATCCCGTGAGGAGCTGTGCGACCACATTACGACAAACATCGTAAGTCCACAGATGGAAAAAAATAAATATAAGAAATACGAATGCGTCCTGTGGTTTGACGACGGATTAACAGATACAAAAACATTGAACGCGACTGTCGTCCTGATAATAATCGATCAGGATTAACACTGCCGCGGCGGCGGACGACGACTGACCACATACGACTTTTTTTAACGTGTCAGACGTCAACGAAATACACGAACACTAGCTGTGCGCGATGCCGTCGTGTGTTTACGGTATTATCGAGACCTGGCCCCAATCACGATTTGTTCATAAGATTATATGATTTAAGCTGCGTCATACACACACACACACACACACACACACACACACACACACACACACACACATACAGCGATATAAATAATACATTATAGTGTAGACGGGCACGTGTCCACGTCGACGGAGAGATTAATTCCATCGTAAAAGCGTGTATATTATCGTATGTTATCCTCGGAAGAAAAGCAGACAACGTTATACCTTATTATTATAAATTTATGAACGTGTGTTGTGTGGGTCGCGGTTCGCTATTAGATATGTCTGGAAAACGGGACACGTGTCGATGGTTTTTTTTTTTTAAAAAACCACCCGTCCGCGGCGTTGCGTGCGCGTTTAGTTTAAATTTAAACAAAATGCATAATATATTATGCATGTGGGCATTTAGATATTAATGATGCGTGTAGGTATCTAGTTACTTACGGTTATGTTCACTAAAATATGCAAAGCAGAAATTAATTTTCGTTTTTCAATCACGTAATTATTCCTGGCTTGTTAATAATAATACGTAGATACGTATTACAAACAATAGAACACACACAAACACTCACACACGTAACAATGTTAAGTATATAGACTAGTTGAGCCCAAAACAAAATCCATATTTTTGGGTCGGCTTAACAATTTCGCTTTAGACCATATTCCAGCATTGTGCTCCTTGTTTTATGGTATAAAATGTATACCATCAATATACAAAATATATTATTGTAATTATTTTCAAATACGAATAAGTATTTTTTTTGTCCAGTTTATAAAAACATACAAAATTTAATTATTTATTGTACATAAACCATAATATGTTTTGATAACTCTATTACTAAGTTAAAAAAAATGCATATAAAATGCATTAAAATATGTTACTATCCGATTTTAACCACTGTCTAATAATACTATCGGGACTCAATAAAATATAATTATTACCAACATACACGATTATTAAGGATAAATTAAGTAATACCTACACGAAATTAATTTTTCACTATTGTTAGGTATTTATCGATGTAATTGTTTTGTTACACGGAAATATATTGTATATATAATGAGGATTGTATTAGTTATTTGTTTGTGTACAATTGTCAGTTATCATGTTTAAATTACAAGTGTTCATTATTGTATGCATTTTTATTTTATAAAACTATATAAGTGAAATAGACATAGTTTTATTTACATAGAATATTATACACTATTATTATAGGTACTATTTTTTTACATAATACTTTAAATTTAAACGATCATAACAAATATTAGAGCAATATCGGTCTACCGACTGTTCAACCCCGAAAATAGTCGAACGCAATACAATCTATATCGACCCTAAAATGTTTTGAACGCAATAATTACAGCAAGATGAGAAGGTAATTTTAATCGATAAACTTCCAATTAATTACACGCATAATTTGTGTTTAAACGAACGCACGTGATACCAGTCCGTCTAATAATAATAATATGATATTATAGGTAGTACGAGCGTTTATAATTTAGGTGCCACACGCATGATTAAAAAACGTTAGCGAAACGATATCGCGTTTCGAGGTCACGACGACCAAAGGAGTGTCTCCCCAGAGAGCAGAGAGAACGAAAAAATTAGAACACGACTAGCATAATATTATTATTATAACAATGCGACGATAATATGGACTATCAGTAAGTACCTGATAAACAAGACTTATGCGCACATACGTATGTATACGTGTAGATGAAAAAATACCCGAGATAACTGCTGTAATATAGTAATGTAGTGCGACTACGTTTATGGCTAATACGCATAATATGTTAACAACAATAATATTTAAAACTCGGGCGGACGCGGTGTGGATCGATAAAAAAAACTTGCGCGATCGCAGGAATCGCGTTGTATTTTTTTCTGATCGTCATGGACTTCGGAAACGGGCTTTATTCTCATCGTCGGAGGTCAGGGTAGACGTTCGTCCGTCCGCAGGAGTGGTGCGAAATTTTCCAGAACCGTGCAGATGTGCTCATCCGGACACCGGACACGTCTCCGCGGACCCGTATCGCCGGAGGGCTATTATATTATACGGCGGTAGTCTATTTATATATATATATAGATATATATAAATTACAGTTGGCGTACACGCGTATATATTATTATGTGTTTCGTATATATACTGTACAGAAATATAGAAATACCACCCTTAAGTTCACCATCTCGGTGGCCCGAGGCGAGATATATAGACCTTTTTGTCGTCGTTGACACCCTTCTCTCCGACTGTTCCGACCAGTCCCTCCAGTCGCAAGTACTCAGGGGGTGATAAACATTATAGTTTCACGCCACCGCCGCCGTAATCGGATATGCGGTCTGTCGATCAATTAATTGATAATACCATGTCCTATCGTTCGACAATAACGTCGTATACTATATACCGGAATGACCACTGCGCGTCTTTCGGAAACCACGAATTTCACCGAACGACGTAGTTTGGTTAGCTGTGGCGACAATAGCTAGCTGGTGTGTGTTGGTCGGGTGTCCGCGAGGTCTTACGGTTCCGACAATCCTTTGCTTTGCGTCGTCAATGTGTGCAGTTATGTTTACTTCGTTCCTGAAATTGACGAGTTAAACATTAAAATATTCCGTTCAGGCTGAATTCGCTGTTGAAATGTGTTATATATTATAATATTAGTCCGCGAAATACCACCCCGTTCGTCTAATATACTTCGTATACTATACATACCAGACACTTATAAACACGATTGAAATTTAAGACTTACACGATTACTTATAGTACACACGTAATAGTATTTTTTTTAATTTAAATATAAAATACTTACATTAATTAGTCTCATAATACTGGTTGACTACCATAATAATTTAGAGTTGCAGTTTACGGGCGAGCAACGATGAATTGATAATTTCCAACTTACCTTTTTGTAGGCATTTCATTTGTGTTTTTCGCAAAAGAACGAATAATAAGAATGTATATACAGTACATAGTATACACTGCGTACCTTTCGATATTAAATACAAAAGTAGTAGTTATGGAACCTATCCATAATCTCGAAAAAAAATGTTTCATAAAAGGAATAAAAAGAGTAAAAGTAAAGTATTTTTTAAATTCTGTTTTGAAATAAGTGATAATATTCCTTACGATTCAGTAAAATTTTTCATAGTCATATTTCAAAAATATTGATTTGACATGGTAAAGCACTACATATATAATATTTAACATAAGTAGATCATAATAACATATTATATTACATATTATAGGTAAACTTTAATTTTAAGTTCCTATTATCGGTGCATTGTAAAAATTATATATGTAAATAATTTAAGAATTTTAAATTTAAATAATATTAATTTATGGAAATTGAATAACTCATTTATCCCACCGAAAGCTTAGCTTTAAGGGATGAATAAATCGTATGTATTGTTCCAGTTAAATATATTTGTAAAATTTAATGTATAAAATTAATAAAAATACATGAAAATAAATACATAATTATATGAGTTACAACTAGACTTTGGTTAAAATTTACTTATCAAACGTTTTGAAACACGACACTTTTTACTGTGTACACGTGTCACATTAGTTCATAACATGCAATCGTGCAGTGTTTATTATATTTATATTTAAACCGATCTGACGGGTCTGCGTCTGTAACATTTTAAGTAAACATAATGTACAATACTATGGTGTGCGTGTTGCTCGCGAAAAAGTTTTTTCAATCTAATATACTTATGAGAAACGTGTTTGAAAAAATAGTTTTTTACAGAATAATCAAGATTTTATAACAATATAATTAATATTTGAAATATACTGTTTTATTTAAAACACGAATAATACATGTTTGATGCTTGATTGCGTTGAGTTTTTAGTAAGTAGTTTTAAATAAAATAAAACTTAAAAATCTTTAGAAAATAAACAGGAATATACTTTTAAGTAAATTGTGTTTTAATCATTTTAAATTGTCACATTATAACCGTGTAGAGTTATTTTATTCAAAAGTGTTTTATTTGTATGATATATATTATAATATGCTATTTAGCAGCTAAACATCACACAAACAACGCACCTAATATTATTATTTATTATAATTGCTATAGTAACTCGAAATTGATGAAAATGTTTAATTTCTTTTTTTTTTTTTTTAAACATTATGTAGGTTAGGTATATTTGAAAATATCGGACGACTTTTTCGGAGTATCGTTAATGCTTATCTGGATATTTTATCCAATGTCTTGTACAATGTTTGAAGATAGTTTTTTTTTTCTCGGCATCTTGCCCAACCCCGTATTTATGTATAATGATATAATGTTTGTTAATATAATATGATCCGCACGAGTTGGCGCTATCGCAAACTGGCTTCCGCCAAACGTCCATGTATACATATCATTTATTATAATATACACCACGGGGAAACGAATACCGGGAAGCTTATATACTTAACCAAAACGCCGATTTCTGTGGAGCGTACGCACATTTTCTCGGTCGCGTTCGGTTACGAGCGAGCGCAAATCTGCCTATTAAACTCGATGTGCGCGCGCGAAAACATACTACGACGACACGTATTCATAACGCGACGGCCAAATGCTCCGTATCATAAACTGCGGTAGCAGTGAACTTTATCTGTGGCGCGCCGTTGTCGTTTTATCGGCGGAACAAATAAAACGTTAAAACCGCTATCGTCTTGTAAACACGGTTTATGCTTACATATAATATGTACTGTACCCGGCAGTAACGGCTAAAAGAGGAATTTCGTGACTCGCCGTAAAACGCACAGTTACATTGTCTCGGATTTTTTCGAATTTCGCGTACGAAATCATCGCCGCGCGGTGTACGTAGGTGTACCTACGTATAGCCGCTCGTTTAATTATTATTCTACCGCGACGTCTTTACGGTCCCACGACTGATACGATGTCCTGCAGCGATCACACACACAATTCGTTGGTATAACATGCATAATAATGTAGTGTTACCGCGCAAACGGATCGCGATGACACAAGCGGAAACAGACAGAGAGACAGACGGACTGAGTGTATAGGTACCTATCCGCATGCTACGGTCGGAAACGTTGCATTGTTGAAATTCCCAAATGGCCACCATATATTTGGTGTTCAGCGATGTTTGCCGTAGCTTAGGCGGTACGTGTGCGATTACGGCTGTATTCCTGCACCGCGCGACGAGCGCAACGCGAATTGTGTTTGTTTTGCCGATAAATCGGCAGTCGTTCATTAGTCGGACATAAATAAAATAGTGCGTTATATTTATAATCCAATTTCCGTACACGGACGATTTAAATCTGCCACGAAACATACGAATATCACACACATTACATCATTATTATATCGTTGCGGTGTTGAAATATACTAGTTGTACATACACGTTTTTGTTGTTTTAACGCGTAGAATAATTACAGCGAGTTGCGGGTGTGTACGCCGACAGAAGATTACCAAATATATTACCGAAACACTGTAATATGGCTTATTAGAATAATTTGGCAATTGATATTATACTCTAATAGTATTTTAGTAGACGATACACGAATTTTATGTAAATAATAACAGTGATAGAGATTAATGAAAATTTATAGAAATTATGAATGTGTACCAACGGAAAACGATTGGAATACACGGTTAATGTCTGTTAAATCTTTATGCGATGGGTTTTAGAGAAATTAACACTGAAGAAAAACTGACTTCACTCAAAAAGACTTCCAACAACAAACATTACAGTTGAATGGCAGATAATATGTATGCGTACCGTTTTAAGAGATGTGTTATTATTATTTTCTTTGATTTAAAGTGATCTATGACGCATATTGTACAAGTGATGAGCGTTGAATGGTTAATTTTATCAAACATCCACTAAAATGATTAAACAATGTTTCGCGATAAAATGCAAAAGCTTAAACGATTAAAATTTTGAATTAATAGTTATCTAAAGTATTGATCGTTACAATTATTACAATGTAAAATAACTTTTCGATAAATATTATAAAATGACAAGATGTATTGCAAATTGTAATATACGAAAATCGGAAATTTCGGTCTATTGTGCATTATAGACGGTTAGTGTTCTCATGGAGTTGGTAACTGTAATGGATGTGTTCAATTTTAATCCAATGATAGATTGAACGTAGTCGATCTATATTATTTATAAGGATATTTTATTTTATATTTATATATTTTATCTATATGGGTTGAGTGCTATTGTCAGATACTTTTTTTTCTTGATATAATATATAACATGTTTTGGTTGTACTATTACATTTTTACAAAAAAAAATTAATAAATTGCATTTATCACCTAATTGTTTAAATTATTTTATCATTTTATTTAAATAATATTTTTTCATAGCTATTATCTATTATCAACATATATTAGTCGAGACGTATAGTATCAGTGAGAATAAGTTCATCGTATACATAATTTTAAATTAATTTAAATATTTTTAAAACTGAATTATTCATAGTGGAGTACAATATTAAAGCATCAAGATCTTGAAAATAATATTTTTTGAATTGCAAAAAAATAACTAAAATGTTAAAATATCCAATCATTGGAATTTCATCAAAAAAACAATCCCTTAAAATATAAACAATTTTTGTCATATTACATAATATCCAATAAAAAATACTTTTAAAGAATTTTGTATTAATACAATTTTTAAGTTATATAATATTGTGTTAAAATGAAAAATGTTATATATTTTTAACGTGATATGTATATTTTTGTTATCATGGTGATTTTTTTAAAAATTCAACTTTTAAATTCAAAAACAAAAATATTGGATAATTTTATAAAAGATTAACATTTTTAAAACTATCTATGTACTTACTTAAGTATAAAAAACTGAATATTTTTTTTTCAAAAGAGAGTTATTCTACAATATTCCCGTTTTTGCTTAATTTCCCATCCCTGCAATGTACTAATTAGATCCAATTTACTACCAGAATCCAGACTAAAAGTTGAAGATTAGATTTTTACTATTCATAACAATATTTTTATCGCTTTTTATCGCTAAAATTTGGTTACGTATTATATTTTCTTAAAATATATATAAAAAAAACATAAACGTATGATATAGTAACAGAGTATTATCTAAATAGTTATTCTAAGTAATTTTCCAATTATTTACTAAACATTTTTATAATTTTATTGAAATAATACTAATTTAAAAAAATCTTTATTCAACTTATCATGAAAACTCGTTTAAAACCTGGAACAATTTACAAATTTACATAAATCGATTAATTTCAAATAATTTAGTTTTAATATTGGCTAAAATTTTAAATTCTACACGATAACGGTTTTTGAAGTAAATAGTATAAATGTATATATCGTAACTTTTTTAGCAAATAATTTTTGTTTATCTTAATCTGAAGTTTACAAAATCACACGAGAAAGCAACTATAAATAGGATTTGAGATATTTTTCACCCGGGACTTATTACTCTAGTTTAATGACAACGGTTACGAAATATGATACCTCATATAAAATATGGTATTACATATCAGGTTCTTTGTATACAGGTAAATACGTAGTTTTTGATCTTTGTCCTCTTAAAAACAATTTATTTGCCTGCTAACAATTTCTGATATTTATGGCCAACACGAGAAGGTATTTAGTATGGTGATCATCGTTTTCTTAACAATAAATGTAAATAATTGATATTAATTATATTTTATCAAGGGTGGAATTAGAAAACGTTTGTTTGTATAATGATTTTCATATTATTAGTACTAAAATAACTTATAGCTAGGAGGGAAAATTATTCAGGTACTTAAATAAGGAATTTAAATTTTTTTCAAAAATCAAAACATACCAATTAAACATTTGTTAAACGTTGCAAAATTTCACTTGTCTATACCATATTTATTTTATATTGAAATTTTCCAAACACCATTAATGTATAATATATACCTAATGTAGATCCAAGGCGAGACCACTAAGACCAGTGCTCAATATCCTGTCCAGTTTTTGTTTATCTTCAGACTAGCTTTTGACCAAAATTAATGGTATGTTAACGTTAACATCAAAGTATATTCTATAAACTGTTGGCTGAATATTTGCACTCTATTTTAATAGTTAAATTTATAATGTTTTTGAACAAACGCGTAGGTAGTTTTAAACCATGTTCGAAATTACAATGGCTTTTATTGACGTAAGTTATAACTATTAATAATGAAAAGTAACGAATACGGTAATATTATTTGTATATAATCGCGTTAGTAATTTTCTATAATATAATATTATAACAAAGCTTTTTTTCTGATTACGCGTTTGGTACAATTTTGTAAATACAATACATAATCCAAAGTATTATATAGCCCAACCGACCGGATTTATAGTGTCTTTGTACAACACGAAGCTTTTGAAACACATTTCCTGTGCATTATTGAACGTGTTTAACGAGAGAAGAGCAGCACAATATTGCGAGATCCAATCTGCATCATAATAGGGATTAAAAATTGGTGTCTGCTGACAACCACGTTTAAAGTATAATATTGTGCGTGCTTTTGGATCAAATAAAAACAAATGGCAAAAATGCACGATTTTCAAAAATCAAGATAATTATTGTAAACACCGATTTAAACCAAGCATATAACAAACAGATCGTTTAAAATTTATGGATATTCCAGATTCCAGCTTGCATCACGAACACCTGTAATATTACTATACCTGTCATCTTAGATGGTATAAGCGTTTCGACTTCAATTAACACATAAAAATAATGTTTTGAAAAAAATGATTAAAATAAATCGTGATAATATTACTACGAATGTAGCAGTTATCCTGAATTGTGTGTAACCTTGTACAATGGTATGAATATTGGTAACATAAAAAAAAAACAGTTTATTACAATTTTTAAATATTCCCTGAATACATTTATAAGTGATCGATCTAAGATCACGGTAAGTGTATTGTAGACTTTAATGGTACAATTATCATGTTCGATAAATGTATAGCGATTGATATAAATATCTTCAGAATAAAATATTTGATTAAAGCAACAAATAAATTGTTCTGATAATATTTGTTAACAATATTATTAGGCGTGTAAATCACATATTCGAACATATTGTGGCAGAAACTATTCAAAAAGTTACGTTATTTTTTCAAGTTTGAATTATAAGTAGAGGAAATTACAAGTACCTATAAGTAAAAAAGTAGAACTTTTAGTTTTTGTATGCATGGATGGTGGTTGATGACGATATTAACGTAAACTTTTTTGTTGTAAAATATTGCCTGCCTAAAACAATAAGATATGTAGATGTTTTTAAAGTTTTGGACGGACATAAATTGATCATGAAATCGGAATCTATACTGATAGAACACCTTCAATAACTAGCTTAATTAAAGGTTTTATTTTTTTTTATTTTTTGTAAAGCAAAAATGTCTGTAAATATCTCCATCCATTGCTCTATCATAAAGAGTTTTTTATTAAAAAATCTACAATAAATGATTTACAACGTATATTTCATCATGTTATGAAAATCATAAATGTTAACAAGAGCTGTTCTCTTAGATCAATACTATTTGAAAATAATTACAGAAATATGGATGTAGACTATTTAAGATTGCTATCATACAACGTATTGTGATGGATTTTGAGCAGCGATGTTTTATTACGAGATTAAATTAATCTTATAAATGAGATATTTATAATCTTAAATATGGAAGAACATGCATTTTTTATTTTTTGGGGATAATTAAGGGTTGTAGAAAAAGTTAGTATCATTAACTGATTGGTTTGAGTATCTCAATAAACTAAATTCTAATATACAAGATATGAATGAAAATATTTCAACACCGCTAGACAAAATTATCGCTTTCAAAGAAAAATGTAATCATTTAAATTTTTAATACTGAAAACTAAAATTAATCAAGATTATATAATTATGCTACATATTTTTCCATTCTACTATACTAATAAGTTATCGATGACAATATTTTGTCATATTTGATTATCGAGTCTATCACACTGTTTGAAGTAAATATAAATACACATTTTCTTAGAATTAGTATTAAAATGTACGATCGGCTAAGTAATATTATCAACTAATAAGTAACTTGATTAATTTAAAACTTGCTGAAAAAAAGAATCTCTGTTTAGTCAAAAATAATTGAACGCTGCAGTCGAAATTCAAATAGATTACATTCAATAAATTCGGCATATATATTTCTGAAGATAATCTATAGAAACACTATAACTATTATTAACTTTATATCATCGTAGATAGGCGTTGTTAGCTCAATATGTACAATAAGAAATGAAAAATATTCATGTCTGTGAATGAAGAATTTTCGTAAAATATTTCGGGTATTTCTATAAACTATTCCTCTAAGAATTAAAAATATTTGTGACGCCCATTAAGCACACGTTTCTCATTAAATGTACAATAATAAAGCTTATAATATAAATAGCGCAATAATGAAAATATAAAAACAAATTTAACTCGTGTAATTTAATGTTTAAATGTAAAAATTAAATTTTCGCCAAGAGTTTAGTGTGCTGAATTTAAAAAAGTCTGAAAACCACTGTATTGGACATTAGAATTATATTGAAATAATCCGTTTTTGGTCTTGGGCACTGGGCCCGGAACGAAAATCACTGGCACGTGCGCAATCGATTTAATCAACTAGCGTTTTAAAGGAATTACGTATTAACCCCGATGTATGGACGTAAGTAAAAACAAAAAGGTTTATGCGTACGACCGGTGCTGATGTGTCAGACCGGTACGCTCGGAACGTCTTAATATTATTGTTTGCGTCTCCATACATATAGCTCTCTCCTACACACACACACCAATCCTGCCTTACGCGTTTCGTCGACGACGGCGGTGAAAATAAAAGGGACGCGGATTACAAACGGTTGAACGTTTTCGGCGAAAAAATTAATTATTTTCCGATTTAGTCTCCAGCACAAACGCCCATCCATTACGTCTACAACGGGGCCGACATGTCAACTCGTGTGCCGCGTACGCACACGTAGGCGTAGTACAGGGGTGGGCAAGGTAGCGCGCGTGTGGTGCAGTGCGCGTGCTCTATACACGCGAGACCGCAGCTGACGGTATATAGTCGTCGCGGGTCGTTGTCGGGCGGTGACCGTAATATTAATTTTTCGTACAACGCCGACCGCCGCGTACGCAGCAGAACTCGGCTGTATTGCATACGTCATACATGTATACAGTGCCGGTGTGCTCGCGCTCGTGTGCGTATTTATGCGCAAAAGTTTACTGCCGTAATCTGCGGCGGCGGCGGCGGCGGCTCCTCTTCGCTACGGCTGTGAAACGCACACGCCGACCGATATACGGTTTTACGACCAGACGAAGACGAAAAAGTCGATCGGTAACCGCACTGTGCCTGTATAATAACCGAGGTTGCCGATTGGATATAGGCGAGCGAATATATACATTGAGCGGTTTCAGGGTGGGTGCATCGTGCATAGTATTATACACTGATTTCAAAATAATGCTTAAATTATTTGAGTTGAATACGTGGCACTACTTTTTGACGGGAAGAGAATACCAAATTTATTGAAAATGTAAATGAGAAATTTTGGAAAAAACCTAGGTGTCTACAGTTATTATTTAAAAAATTAGGTATTTATTTTATTTTAATGTAAAATAAAATACTTATAATAGGTATCATCGAATTTTTTTAAAATTGTATTCTTTTGTTTTTTGAACAGCCAGTGATATAGGGTGTAAATACACCCATTGTCCCCTCTCCCTCCCTCGTGTCGCCTATGAATATATAGTTTTGTTTTTCATTTATTCGGTTAAATTTATATTGTTATTGTTATCATTATAAATATGCTCATACGTTTCACTTCATAATATTTGTTATATGTAACTTTTACATTATATCATAATATAACTCTGTGCGACGTCGGGAATATAATATATTATATTGTCATACACACGTAACGGTTGGTGCCATAGAGTTTAATGTCGTTCGGGTACAAGTAAACCGTCCCTGCACTATCCAACTAACCAATACCGCGTTTCTTGTTTTAAATAGTCATGAACGCAGTATAGTAAATCGTTCGAGACGTTCGAGTTGATTTCGGTATTTTGTAAAATTATATTTACCGCTATACGAGGTTATAGTTTTCATTATACTGGCTGTAAATGCATGTATGTAGGTGTGTGTCGTATAGTGCTCACCACTCGTTACAATTATTTTGTTAGACTATTATAATGTTTCAACGCAAGTAAAATAAAAGTGAAGTACATTTTGTTGCCATTCGATATAGAAACATTTACAAATACAAATTTTCGAAATGGCCGTGTGTATTGAAAAAAACGTATTCTGTGTGCACCCACTACTCACAAATCAAAGGTTAAGTTAGGCCCGGCTTGGCATAAATAAATTTTGAAGTAGACGGGTTCTGTGTATTATACATACTGGATAGGTTACATTATGTTGGGTAGTTATAATCGTGTTGTATTGTTATCGCTTTAATTATAACGAAATTAACTTTTTTTCTATTCAAACAATTTATACTGTTAATATAATAAGTGATATTTACATTGCAATGTATAACCTTTATTTATTGCTACTATATATACACACACACCGATATTTTTTGTCTAGAGCATTAACATAAGCGCATTTTATTCAAATGCACTGTTGGTATGCATTTTTAAATTGCTTTGGCAAACTTGTATTCACACTATAAACATTGACGGTGTAACATATTTAATATAAGGTAACACCACGAGTCTCGGGAGAGCCTTTATTGTTAAAATATAAATTATCCAGAGAATGTGCGTGTTTAAATAGGATTTACCGTTGATGTAGATTTGAGAGTAAAATACTATACGTTAAAACCATCTTAAATAATGTGATGCGAATAAAAATATACTGAATTGAGTATTTTATTATTTTTTTTTAATTTCACATTGTAGTTATAACGATTCAAAGTAACTATTACGTGAAATATTTTATCAAGATTCACAAAAATGAGTAATGAGTAAATTGACACGTATAGCAGAAGCTGTAGTTGTATGAAATTCTCGAGTGACGGTGATCTCTGTTTGATCATCGTATTCATAAAAAAAAAAAAAAAAAAACTTTGCTTGATTTGTATTATTGGTTATTGTCTCAAAGGTCTTTTTTGTGCAGAGTCAACTTCCACACATATAAATATAATAAAAATAAATAGTGTATATAATTAATTGGTAATTTATAGTATACGCGTGGGATTGAATGTTCTAGAAATAAATTTGAGAATTGTAAAATACAAGCAGTATACTATTTATTACAAAATCAAAAATTAATACAGTTTTAAAAAAAAAAAAATGATGTATTATGTATGGAAGAAACCGTTTTTTAGACACACTTCGCGTTTACTAACGGTTACCGTGTAAACTGTCTGACGCATATTTCGACAAATGTTGAATTTCAAAGACAAATAGTTATGTCGTGTTTGGCAGGTATCTGTATAAATAACTGATTATAATACAAATTATTATTGTATAATATATTATACTACTCTACACGAACGTGGTCGTATTGTGGTTACTATTTAGGTGCAGTGGAATACCAAGAACAACATCTCTTTTCCCGTCACGTTTGCGAAAGTACATTAATGAACTTGGTGAAGATAATTTATTTACCACCGTCGGTAAAACACAATGCTGTGAAGTGCGTGATACGAAAGTTTTGGGTGGAAAAAATATACAATATAAGACGTAGTTATAGCGCAGCAGCGCCGTCAAACCAGCATATTCTAGGCGTTGGGAATAAAAAGAGTCTTATTCCATTCGGGCTTTGATCACTAGTTCAGCGCGAAATCAAATTTCAACATCGACCTTTGTGAGACTGTTTACTGTGTTACCATTTTCAGTCGCAATATAATTGTGCAAGTTGTTTGCGATTCGTTTGAAAAAATAAATAAATAATATACTAATAAATTCTTAGCAAACCAGTCAACTTTAAGAAAACGTACATCAATATATGTTATACGAAATTAACTTTACGCGCGTGAAACAAAATACAACTATTTCGATCTAAGTTTGAGATTATGAGGATACCGTCGCTTTGTAAACATGACAACATTTCTATAGTTTAATGTGCGATTAAAATTATTTTTAGTAGTACTAGTACTGCTTTGGTTTGGAGCTTATTCTACTAAATAAACTGTATATTTTTTTTTTTATTTTTTTATTATGGTGTTAGGTTAATAATACACTTCTACCATTACCGTCTGAGAAGTTGAAGGAAACATAAAATATGGATATCTCTTATATTTAATATATCCGACTTTGATAAAATATGTATGGCGGAAAATTCATTGCATTATAAATCTATAGTAAAAGTAGGTACTACATTCACTATATCTATCAAAGTTTAGAGTTTGATATTAGTTAAATCCAAGTTTTAAATAATAAACATTTGCTGGCTAATCAGAGCGTGTAAATCGTATTTGATTAATTCTCGGAGCTTATAATACGGTTTTGAATTTTTTAAATTAAATTCAGTTAATTACAAATAACAACAATATCAGCGAATTAAAATCGAAGTATTATTATAGAACATATAAACATGCTGTATCTATTATATAGACAATGGTGGACATAGGTTTATTTGATTACACTGATTATATACTTTTCGCGGTATTTACCTTCATCATATGAGTATATCGCTATATTCGTATGGCTCGTTTAGAGTCGTTGATTGTTCGTTGGCTTAGAGCCCACATAATAAGTCACTGTGTACAAAATACATAAATCTAAAGTTAAAGCGCACAATAAACTTATATATTATGATAATATATTGAGTTATATCGGAACTGAATCCAAATTCGATGGAAAACTCAGTGGGCTCAAAAAATCGACGGCGAACACTGATATTTTGTTTAGAGACCTATTTGCAGTGGCGTAGCCAGAAGGCAGAAAGGTCTGCAGCCCCCCCCCCAAATATATTAATAAAATTTAAAAATTATTTAATTTTTAATGGTCTATGGAAATCGCTAAAAAAAGCTTAAATCGTATTTTACAAAAATTGATCAGCCCTTCTGCCACCAAAACAAAAAAAAATAAAAATCCTGGCCACTGCCTACTTGTTAAAATAAACAGTAGAGATAATCATAGCGAATATTAGTAAAATCGGTATCTAATTCGGCGAAAGCGTGATACTTGATTTTATGCTTATACAATATATTATTTATATACGCTTATAATGGTATAATATATTATAATATATATAATATTGTTAGTTTAAACTTTGCGTTATAAGACACAACGCTATATTATAGAAACTTATATAATTAATAATTATACTTGTGTTCCATATTATCCTGCAGACATATGAATGTATTTTTAATTTATCATTTAATTTTAATAATATATTATATTAAATTATATGGCTAATATTTTATATTTGTTGTTAAAATAAGACATAAATACAGCTGTACACCTACAGATGAACAAAATTAGAACCTCGACCGTATGATAACTAATCAGTTATTAGTTATAAAATCGATATCTACCGTACGGTAAAGACGTGCTCAGAATTTCTCTTGCTTAGTGAGAGAGTAAAATATTTGTGGAAATTCAATTTTATTGGAAACGGCTGCATCTCAACTATTTTCAAAAAAACTAAAATGTAAAATTATTATTTGAGATTTTAACTGAATGTGTTTTGAAAAAAAAATGTATTCATCAAATGAGTAATAAGTTTTAAAACACACTTCAGTATAGCTAATTTTTTTTTAATACGATTTTTATATTAAAATATTGTCGAAATTCATCTAAATAAAAATGTGCATACATTTTGGATTTCCAAAACTTCTTTTTTTTTTTTTTATAAAAGTTAAAATTGTCTGTAGTGACTAACGTTTTTGTACATTCAATATAACGATTTATCATTGAATTCATATACTCGTATTTTCGATTTTAATTTTATTGGTGGATAACCAAAATTAAAAATTATAGTTGTAAAACATTTGTAGTCAAAACTATTGTTTTAAATCATTTTTAAAGAGAAAAAAACAGTAATAACGATAACAAGTCAGATGTCAGGTTAACATAGCCCCTAACTACTCATTCATCATGACCTTGTACACAGTTTATGTGACAACCATTATAATAATAACTATAAATTTCATTTTATCGAATGTAATTTAACCAGTATATACACCAGTTGTATAAAAATACATTTTTGTTGTGAATGTTTGGATTTTTTTTCTGGTCATGTTGACATAAACGTTTGAAACGCAATGATCGCGATACTGTCACAAGACTATTGTATGCATGTATATGTAATAGTTTATCAGCACGAAATCTATTAAAAATTACTAAATTACATAAATTGGTAATATCATTTGATATAAAATTGAATATACTATACAATAGTTATAATATTATTTTAATTGTTAATTTTATCAATCTGTAGCGTGTTCTTTACTATGTACATATAAATCGCGTTGTATTTTCATTTATATTTTTTTTAAAGGATTTTTTTTTTGAATTAATACCATAATAGTCGTATAATACGACACTAATTGATTAATATTTTTCCTTAAATTGAAATTTAGTTTTGTTTTATTAACCTTCGACAATATGACCTGTTTATCATTATCGATAAAATATTCGACTGTATTCACAAAAAAAAAACTTTGTTACATCCGTCTGGTCTTACATATATAATATACATATTAGTTAAATCGTTAAATATATTATATAATATGATGTTTTATAAATGTATGTGTATAAATACCTTTTTTCAAAAATAGAAAAATACCGAACTTCACATAGGTTTGTGGTAAGTTAAATATTTCTTCTGTTATTTATCACAGTCGACCAAAAAAAAAAAAAATATTCACAAGCCAGATTTTCATTATTCCGCACATATGAGTTGCATTCGGATTGCATTCAGACGTACGAAGTTTTCCGCAGATTTGAATTATTTACAAGCTCCGATGTTCTATTACACCACAATGAAAAATTTAATTTCATGTCTTGCGACGACGATACGTCTGCGACGTCCTACCACGTATATTGTATATAGCCATATAGGTCAAGCGTTCAGTAATTCATCAGTCCAAAGTGGCACGTATCATATATTTTATCCTTCAGCGTGGTGTTTCTTTCACTGCAACTATTATTTTTATTATTATTATTATTATTATTATTATTATTATACTTACTGTAATATTTTCCCTCTTTTTTTTCAAATATATTTATTTTTTTTTCGCGGTCTAGTGGTATAACATTTGGAAAATTATATATTATACATTATTGACACATACGCTATGCGTACGAGTACATAACGACAACAAGTCACAAGACGGTACGACATTCGTGTCGTAAAAATTGTATCAGATCATAATAAATTAAAATGTTTTACGGAAATCATAAAAAATAATAATAATAATAATACTCAACTATTAACGAAGTACTATGTAATATTCAGTGACCTACGAGCATGATGTTATACGACTTTCATATATATATATACATATTTACATAATATATGAGTAGAAAATTATATAATGTATGGCGACAATAATTTTTACAACGTTTTACGCGTAGACAGACGAATTACAATACACATTCACATAAAGGCCAATCAACATATTCATAATACTCGTATATAGAGTTTACCTATCACGTGAAACACTGGCTGACATGCGAAACGCATATAGTAGTTCAGGATGTAGAGGTATACGAAATAATGGTTGAACCGTAACCGAAAACTTAGACTACATATTATGACGAAGTAGTCAAAAACTTTGTTGGATAACTGTACCTATATAATATACACGCGGATATATATTTGTGTCACGGATTTAACATTTTAGCAATAACCGTTGTCAACGTAACGATTACGAATCTCAAATTTCGTTTTCTTCTGTCCTACAAAATTACTATAGAATGACTAACTATAATAATATATCATACCATACGCCTTATCGTCTTGCGCATTATTCCGGTGATTACTACTCGAAATGTGTTCCTTACTATATTTTTTGACGCTTACTACACATTTTTTTTAAATATAATTCCGTAAAATATACCACGTCTTATCGCAGCCTCAACAGTGTTGTGATTTACTGGTATAATATTTAGTTTGCGTCGTGTGATTTTCTTAAATATTAAACTCGTTTAGCTATATATATTATATTATTATGTATATGTATTATATATTATGGTTACATAGTGGATGACGATGATTAATAACTCGTGTGTCTAATTCGATTACGATTTATGGATTTATAGATTGTTATTATTTATTTAGTTCTGTTTTTGTTTTCACTAAAGTCGTACGCATTGTTTTTATTTTTATTATTATTGTTTTTATTTTTTTCCATACGAATGTATGGCATATATACTCGAGAAATACTTTAAGGTTTGTTTATTTTATTTTGGTTGCTCTTGTTTTTCCTTTATGTCGCACGCGCGCGCCCACATGGGTTTCACTAAAGTTTTCTTTAAAAACGTTCTAACCTGAAAAAGAAATAACAAACAATAATATCGTCGTATAAATACTAACGTCTGCAAAAACGACGAGACGCGACAGTCGTATACATAGGACGTATGTGTGTCGCAAAACCTAACCTAATCGTTAAGGGGCACAAACAATTTTTTTGCAATTTTATTTTTTATTCGTGTTACAGAATGCGCTTCAAGGTTAGATCCAAGTGTTGAATCCTATAATCCTTTGCATCCATACACGGACAAGTCAACACGAATGCTGTCATGACAGAGAACACCAGGGAAAAGAATATTTACACGACAGCGACTTTTTTTTTATACACACGATTATTTCTTTTAAAAATATTTCTTTAGAAACTGTCAGTAAATAAAAGGTTTTTCACGAATGAATTTCGAGTGCAGGGCGTGTATCTGTGTATTAACAGCGCACCACTCATGTACATAGGTACACATAATCTTATATATATATATATATATATATATATGTGTATATGGACGTACGACAATATATTTGGTTTAAAAGCCAGAGTGAGTATAATGGACATTAACGACAAATATACAAAGTTTACAATACAGCTCTATACATTGTGTGTATTATAAATATATATATAACTCTTTTTTGTGATGACTTTTTTTACGTTAAGTTCTTGATTCTAGTGGATGTGAATCACGAATGGTGACGGACGAAGACTATGACATTATATCGTCTTGAATTTTTTATTAAACAATTTTCGAAAATGTATTTTAAATCCATAACGCGACTATAATTTAGTACATAATTATATTTTAAATATTAGTTTTCATTAAATGTATTCAAATTTAATAATATTTAACAATCGTTATGTAGTTTAATAATTAAAATTAAATTTTCATTAAACTACCTTGTTGATAATTATTTTTATTTTATTTTCATTTATATTATTATTATTATTATTATTATTATTATTATTGTTATTATTATTATTATTGTTATTATTATTATTATTATTGTTATTATATTTATTTTGTAACAATAACATAATTTTACATGTTAAACAAAATATTACATATAAATTTATAAATTAACAATATTGCAGCATTCCCAAAAACCAGATCTTATGCTGTTGGAACAAATTCTTAAAAGGAAAAAATAAAAGTTATATATGAAATACAGTTATAAGCATAACTAATGATAATTAAAAATAAAAATTACAAATCAATATAAAGAGACTTCTCTAGCCTATTCAAAAAATAATATAATGGAATGTAAAATATAATAACATAAGTACATTAAATAAAATAAATAAAATACATAGACAATAAAAAATGTTTTCGGTGTCCTTATAGAGTTGTTAAGATCATTACAGTAACCAAGTAAAATGATTTTTTTTAGTAGTTGAATTATTTGAATATTAAAATAATCAGTTATTTTTGATACGTATTTATCAATATCGACAGGATCCATTTGTTAATGAATATAGTGATGTCCCATATTTCAATTTATAATATTGCTACTTAATCAACACCTAAATGGTGACATTATTCATTTTTTGTACATTGTTTCAATTCATGATATCCCTAAGACGATATTCAGTCAGTTGATCGAAAACTTTTGATCAAAAAACAATTGATCACCAATGACAATTGATTGAAGAAAAATTGTTTATAACTAAAAATTATATTATTCGTTTAAAATAAATATTTAAAATAAGATTGCTGAGTAAATAACTCTTATAAGCAAAAATATTTTATTATTATTTAAATTGCATTTAAAAAATTAAATCGACTAAAATTGCTAAAAAATGTATAAAAAAACATATAAATACAGATTAAATTTTCAATTGAAAATTATATGCTTTTCCACGTAGATAATCAATAAAGTTGAAAAACAATAGAAAAAATTGTTTAAGTTCTCTTAAGTCTATTTTGGTATTTTTTTTTGGAGGTTCAGTGCCAGATATTAAATTGCTCAATTATATACTTTTTTCTTTCATTAAAGCTTCTATAAAACGTCATATTTATAGATGTTTCTCCCTTAAGATTGAAATAAAACAATATACGCCAACCTTTAACGGAATTATTTTTTGTTGCTAAATCGTTTTCTGTTCTTAAAAAAAATATTCGCGAACATTTGCTCTTCGATCAATTATCGTTTGCGAGAAATTGTTTTTCGATCAAAAGTTTTCGAGCAATTATTGCTCGATCAATTGACATATACCTATTCTCCTAAGACGGCAATATACTCTTTTCATACCTAAGTAAATTTTCTGACGATGCATTAACAGCAGCGTCGAATAGTTGTTCAAAAACTGTTATATTATAACGTACCTTCTATAAATATGGGTGAACTAATAAAAAATAAAAATTAACGAATTCATAAACGAAAATTTATGTGCTTTACTTTATCGTTACAAAATAGTGAATGCCTAATATGGCTCGTATAACAACCAAATTCTATGATCAAACAATGCTTAAAAATTATCTTAGGTTAACTTTTGACAAGCTATGCAAATCAGTCAATGCTAAACTCCTAGGGACTCTTTTTAAACTTAAATTTGTCAACAATCCATCCAGTCCAATTTTATGGTATCCCAATTTTGGACTTTGCCAAACCATGCAATACAAAAACTTCGTAATCATTCAAATCTAAATGACTACGTCAAATAACCTCTACTCGTGGTTATGTGTATCTATAACTACCTAATCTAAATGAACCGGCCAAATCCCACTGTACTAAACTTCATTAAAATCTAAACACCTACACCAATCATAAAATCCCAAAAAACTATTTTCCAAATTATTTTATTATTATATACCTAGTGACTTAAAAAATAATTGTGCAAACACCTACTAAAAAGGTTAGTAACAAGTTAAAAAAACCCTAGCTTAGTGACCCTGCTGGTTGTCTTCACATTCAATCCAATCCTGTTATTATCATGCCACATTTTTATTATTTAATTTCTTATTATACTTTTGTATAAGCAGTTGATATTTGTTTCTCATAAAATCAAAAATAAACAAATGTATAAAAAAATATTATCTATTTATTTATTGAACCTTTCAAAAAGAAAAACAAAAAACGCGTTACGTTTTGATTAACGACTTAACATTATTGTTACATTTTTTTTACCAATATATTTAATATTATCAAAGTTAATACCTACCTATTTATTTTAAATTTTGATTAATTAAGAATGGTACTAAGACATTAACGAATGTAAAGCGATGAAAAATGTAATTAGCACGCATATCTTGACGAATGGAATAATAAATCATAGTGTAATCTCAGTTTATCCAAAATGTTATTAACTTATTTGTTCATTGTGTACGTAATAACATTAAAGCTTTATTTATTTATTCGATCATAGTCTAACGTGAATGACAAAAAAACAAAAATCACGTATGAAAATACTCATATCATCGAAGTGACTATAATATGGTCATATATATCGTGTATCGTTTATTATACTATTCAGAACGTACCCATATAATATTCATTCTCACAAACCGTTTTGTTCCTTTTATATTCGGGTTCAAACAAAATTCAAACTCCCCTTAAAAAGGGATACCGTATACAGTATCGACTCGCGTCAACTACATTTTGCTTCTTTGAATTTTATCTCGTATATATACTAAAGAGGACAGACGATATTATTTTTTTGCTCGAATAGTTCCCTCATACGTGACCCGTAATTGAGTGGTTTCAAAAACAAATCTACCGAAGCTATAGGAGAAGACAACATAAATAAATAAGTAAAATAAGTAAATATACTTCACAAAGAGAATACAACTGCAAAACCGTATTGTGTGTAAAAACGGAATTAAGATTATATAAATATATATAAACACGTTATAATACAATGATTTTAGATTTTGAAGTGTGTTGCAATTGTTGTTACGCAAATATAAGTTAACCGTATTTGAATTAAGAACAAAAATGAAAACGCGACGATAGAATGTAAATCGGTATTGTTGTATTAATATGTATAGGTATAACTAGGGGGGGCTTGGGTGGGCTTCAGCCCCCCCCCAGAATTTTTGGGTAAATGTATGTGCATAATGTATATGTATATTAAATATGTATTAAATTTATTTTTGCCTATACTATAAAAAAATAATATAATGTTTCATACAAACGAATAATCATTAAAATCAGTAAAGCTGTAAACACCAATAGAAACAATTAATAATAATCAAATTAAAAAAAAAAAATTGCTATACCTAAAATATTTTTAGGAACTTAGCCCGCCCCCCTAACTTAAAGGATTAATTACACCTATGTTGAAATGCTTTTATTGAATTGATAGGCGTTTTGTAACAATAATAATATTAATATTCGTTTATAAATATTTATTTAATTATTCGACGAACAAAATAAAAAAATTTGTTTTATTAACCGATTCGTTTTAATAATATACATATATATTTTTTTTATTTAAAAGGCATATTATGTTCGGAAAAAATAATTTGTAGTGTCCGTTTTCCTGTTAAGATATGTACCTATTATTATGTTATATTATAGAGTAGGCTCGAAATATGAATAATAATAAATAACAATCAAAAATATGCAAAAAACCGTGTATTATAGGTAACTTTATGATGATACGCCGCGTATACATATAGCTGATTGTGTACTCGATACGAAAGTAAGCAGAGAAATTCCATCTAGAGATACAAGGCGACAACCTTCAGCGAGTACCTGCCGTTCTCTCTTATACTGAGATCTTCCGATGAAACTGTTATTTCGACACAGACAGTTCAAGAACTATTATCGGCATTTCTATCCAAAGGTTACTACGTGACCGATCTTTGGTGAGACCAAATAGTCGTATTGATGATATCATATTACATGCCATATCGAATGATTTTCCACACACTCCATTAACGTACGGCCGTACGGGAATACTTACTCTTAACACATTCGAGACGAATCACGCGCGAGGCGTGAACTATGTACAATGGAGACGGAACATTTTCGCTCCTTTTTTCCCCTGGAGACGAACAGTTTTTACCAATTTTCGTACAATTATTATACTTTTGCATTTTAATAAACTTTTATGATTTTTTCACTATAATATAGTAGAAATGTTGTAGTTTTAAAAAAAAAAAATAAATAATTTCCATAACTTAAATACTTCAATATTTTTCTTACCGGTCAAAACACGATCAAAAATGACAAAAAAAAAAAAGTCGACCGATTACGTATAATACGTAATATGCGTGTCTATATATATATATATAAAATTATATAAATAAAATAGTATTACCATTTAGGAACAAAGTCCGTCAACAAACTTCGTCAAGCCGACACACGACAGCCCAAGAAAATGAAAAATAATTCTGATAAAATTATTAATTGAAAACAACTATTATTAACAGCCAATAGGCGATTCGAATCAAATTCCAGAGACGCTCCACGTGGAGCAAATAATTTATTCTTTTTATATAAATAATCTTGACGATATTACCTATCGATAGATTGTCATATGAAAACAATGGTGTGAGTATGTGATTTTATACCGATTTTTAAAATTCGATAGTAGACACAACGCGCGAGACGCGTGATTCGTCTTTTATAAGTAAAATATTGTAACGCGCCAGATACGTTACGCGTCTCAAACGTAACTTTTAGATTATGACGGTCCGTCTCGAATGTGTTAACAATATCATCCCTTGGAGTGTAGTACGACTTACTGATGATGCGAGGACTTCTCGTTTTGATTTTTGACGTTTAAGACAGTATAACCCGTTACCTAATTGGTCGGACGTTGTTTAGTAATAAGAACAATTATAATTCGTTTTAGAAGATATCTGATCATTATTATTCATTTTAGTTTTTGGTCTATATTCGTTTGTTTTAAGCATAACCAGTCGTTACTGGTATTAATGGTTGAATGAATCGTCATTGTAAATCATAACGAAGACAAATTACGCAGTTTTTATGTAGAGATTATATTTTGTTACAATCTCGTTCATAAAAATAAATAAATAAATAAATTAATATCACACACACACACACACACACACACGAGTCATGCAAATAGTTTATTATCCGTGAGATTTAATCATTTTAATAATATGAACTATAATTATATTATTATATTATATACTATTTATTTTTTTACTGTATATAAATATTATGAAATACTTTACACATAACATACATTTCTAATTTTATTTGTATAATCATTTCTTTATATAGTTTTTGATTTTACTACTTCTCAAATACAATTTGATGTATAATCAATCATCTTTATTTCAGGCACTCATTATATTGGACACATTTTACTTCAAATGTTAAAAGGGATAATAGTTTTGGTTAGTAAAGTCCTAAAGGTGTACAAAAATGAATGGTTTAAAAAAAAAAAACTGTTAGATTCATATAACTTAATAAAACTAAAAAACAGTGTTATTCAATATTACTTATAAATTACATCTTTAGTTCGTGTTTATAAAGCTTGTTTTATAATTAATGCATTTTATATACAACATAATAAATTTCATAATAAAATTATCGTTTCATAATTATTACTAAAACGCAAATTTGACCTTTATTGTAATTAAATATAATTATATTCATTCTGCAACTTTGACACTTCTAAAACTCAATTTAAACTTTATTTCATTAAAAATACACAAATTATTTATTAATATGTATACATCAAAACGCATTTTATTTTTGCACAAATTAAAATACCTACTATAAAATTCTAGAAACAAATTAAAAACAAGCAAACTAGTATCAAGCATAGTATAATTTTTTACTTAGCGGAAATAAGCCATTTTTTCTATGACGCACAGTTTGATTTTTTTAAGATTGTATTTTAAATTTTGTTAATAAGTCAAAGGTCAAGGACTAAAATTTCTTGGTGTACATTTTGATTATCGCCACCATTTTGTTTCAAATTAGGAAGACATTGATCCATGTTATCGCTATAAAAATATTTAAATATTATTTCTAAAATAATGAATTTGGGAAAATAAATATATACTATTATTTATACGATAAAAATGTAATAAACAAAGATATGTCAATTTTAATTGAGCCAATTGAGTTTTACTGGAAACTGTCTGTAAATATTTCAGGGTTTAGTTATGCACAAAAGTCCATCTTTAAAATCATAAATATTTAATGAAGATTGAAAATTCTAAATCAGAGTCAGAAATGCATAAGATTTATGATCTGCGGAATATAAGATGAAAATTGATGTTTATGTCATGCCTGCATCAACATTTTAATTTTAATACCATTTGAAGCGTTAGAAAATTACCTCCTTTCACCCTAACGAACAGTAAAATCTCTTTTTCCGGCTATTATAGATTAAAATACATAAGCATATCGTTAAGTTTTGTGGTTTTGTTTAATACATAATATAATACAGTAGTTGAATTATATTACTTTTATGTTATTCTATGATATAATTTGGTGAATCTAAATACCAAAAACTGCAAGAACAATTCACTACGGATTACCGACTATAATAAAACAAAAATTGCCATAAGTGTAATAAAGAATATCTATCTGTGGTTCTTATGATAAAAAAATTTCAGACTTTGTTGAAATTTAGTCCTTACACACCACTAAAATAGCACACTTTTTGCCCTTGCAACACAATATAGGTATAATTGCATTTAATATTTGAAACAATATTTCAATAACTAATCTAATGCCCCGGAAACTAATAGTCATTTGTATCTTTTTTAGCGATATATTTTATAATCTTCATTTAAATCGTTTACCACACAAAAAACTTTAAATACAATTTTGATCAATTAATAGGAATCACGAGAGAATTAATTTTTTTTGGAAAGTTTGAACCAATGAAGATCAAAAATGTATTTTACTAAGTTCTATTTATAAAAATCTGTTGACATGTAAGAATATTAAGTATAGAGTATTAAATTAAGATGGCAATTTTATAATCAATAGCTATTTATAATATAAATATGTATAAGCTGACTCAGCAAACGTTTGTTTGCCTGTACATATTTATTTATTTGTTTTTATATAGTTTTCATTTATTTAACCGTTTTACAACGTGCAGAAATATAATTTTTGAAAATAAGAAAAATTACAAATTGTATGAATAGTGTATACGGTCTAGTAGATATTAAAATAAAAATAAAATATGTTTCCTAGCAAACAAATTATATATCAACGCGTGTAGTAGGTATCTTTATAGTTAACAAGAGTTGTACAATTTTGTGCGTTTCACTGTGAAATGTTTTTTTTTCAGTTGATATTTACGACATTGTAAGCTTTTACACTACAAACTCTATGCATATACCTTCACTATATAAATGTCCTAAACAAATGTTGAACCGTTTTTTTTTCTTCCAGCGAATTCTATCGCAACATAAACCAATACAACAGTAAACAAAAACTATATACGTCTGGTTAATGTGTGTGTGAAAGAAGTATGAGTATTTTTATGTAAATATGAAAATACGATTTCACGCCAATCGGATGACGAAAGTATTCTTTTAACAATGCTATAAACGTATTATAAATTAGACTGTAAAGCTTAAAGACATTCGGTATATTGTGTTTAAATTAAACAGTAAAATACTTTTTGAAATTAACTTTTCAGATACAGCGTGTGTGTGTGTATATGTACAATAATATAAGGATTATTTTTATGTGCGGTAAATCAATTGTCCACTTAACAGTCGTGTATTGTTTTGTTATTTTTGAATTATTTGCCTTCTTATAATTTGCCGGCAGAACATACGTAAATTAACAGTATCTTTTGTCAAACATGAACTAAAGCACTCTTCGTAGAATGTTCTAGTCTACCAAACGAAATTAAACTTAACGACTGAAATATTATAAACAACAATAATAAACATTCGTTTTGTGATTCTAAGTTTACTTTGTTAATCGATAAAAATCCCAAATGTACGTATTCCAATATCCTATTTGATACCGCATAGTTACACGTACAATATTGATCAACTGTTATTAGCATAATATGCAATAACAAAACTTAACACTTTATAATCACTGCTTCCGCATCTATAGTTATTATTTCAAAACAATAGGTAGTTAATTATTATAGTATTTTTCGCGTGGGAAATATAAATACAACTCAAATGCGTTTACAGTTCACAATAACATAAACTTTATTCAAATCATTGCGGGACAAATTAATTGTTTCTCCCGTGAAGATAATATAATACTCGACAATCACAATACAACAGCTACCATAATAATATAAAATATTTCATTATAATTAGTAATTACATTTGACCATGAGAATGATTTTCACGTAGTAGGTGCACATCAAATAAATCAACATACTAATAAATACTACGTATAATATTTTATTGTGGTAAAATTAATAATAAGAATACGATTTGTTTAGTAATTATAATTGTGTAAACTATGAAAATTTTAGTTTTGTGTAAAGCATTTAATTTGAATTATCGTATCAGAATTAAATTTTGCTCGAAGATAGGTATGAATTCGCAATCAAAACTAGTATAAAATATGATAAATTCCAAGAAACTATGTATTTTCAGATGGTTCTTGTAAAGTGTAACAGTATTTAGAGAACTTTCTTATATATAAGAAAAAATCGAGAAGATAGCACAATCAATAGTGCGGGATATGAGCTATCGATAAGCTATTTCTGTTGTTTATTTATATGATAGTAAAAATATTATCACCGTGGCCACTCGACAATATTCGAGTATGTGTTTTGCATTCGCCACCGTTCGAGTATTCCTTCCGGTACGCACGAACGTCATCGCCGCTAGCGTTTCCGTGAATTAATTGTAGAATGTTCGAAACATATGGAACTCGGAAAACTGCGAACAATTTTTATACCCGTTTTCTCGGACAGCGATCATGATGGATTAACAACGTTCTCGTGGTGATCACCGGTGTCTGATGACACACACGATACACAGATTTTTGAATCAGATAACAGTGTTATTGTTAAGTATTTCATATCAGTGGTGCATTGTCATCTAATACTATACTGTCTTATTGCGTTATTACAGTATCGGCTGTTCTTATTGCGATGCGAAGTCGTTTTTTTGTTTTTTTGTTTTTTTTTTTTTTTTTTTTTTTTGTTTACGACGCAGCGCAATTTCAATGCGCCGTGTTTGCATATCGTTTAATCAGTTATACGAGTATTATTTATGCATGCCTTGTTAATATTCTCAGCCGATTCTTTTGTATTTGGTTCGGTAAGATTAAAATTGAATCAATTAAGCTTTGTGCTATCGCACCGTCGAATCGAAACAGTTTAGACGACTGCACGTTCTTTAACTCGAGGCTGCCGCCTCCATTTCTATTATTTACTTTGCTAAACTTGCGTTCGTCCCGTTTTATCGTCGATAATTGTTATCGTCAGTATGATATTATTATATTTTCCGTCGATAAAAATTTAATCACTCCGCAAATTTCGCGCAATATCTAAATGTCTATGGTATCTACATCGAGCGTCGTTGCCCATTGGCCGTGACTGATTTCTGATCATAGTACAAAACATGTAACGATTACACGGCTGTGATATTTTATTTAAAATGCTATAACAGGTAGATAATCATTATATCTCACGTTGAGTGGTGGAATATTAAAAACAGATAGCCGTCAGACTTAATTAATTAGCGTTTTTTTTTATCAAGACGACGTGTTAATCTCACCATGATGTTTATCAAAATCTGCACTCCTCGCCTAAACCAAAACGTTCAAATTGGAACAGTGAAAAGTTATGTTCGAATTCCACCCGGGTCAAAAACAAATAATGTTCGAATTTCATTGAAACCGATTATTCTACAGAACTTATTAACATGTTTCCTTTTAAATTTAACACGAAATATATTCTGAATTCTAAACCTTTTCGAAAGATATTGGGAATAAAGAATTATACATTGTTTAATAATTTTAAAATGATAAGACCTTTCAATGTGCATATGTGCAATAAAATTTACATGCTTTTAAATATAAACTGATATTTCAAGACCGATTTTTTAAGTCATTCTGACTTCTAAAACAAAAATCTATAACTAATGACTCATTTATATATATATATATATATATATATATATATACATAGTATTGTTGACCTATTAATTAGGAAAAATAATATATTTTTATATGATTATTAATTTACAGATATATATGAATTTATTTAAAATTAGAAAATATGTACATATATATTTTTTTAAACCAAAAATTGAAGTAAAAAATATCTGTAATTTGCAAACAAATAAAATTTTTTCCAATTTTTCGTTAAAATAAAATTTCATTTATATTGAACCGTTGTTGTAAAAAAAATAATTAGGGCACTAAATATTTATCTAGATTATAAAATACAAATTATCGACAATTTTAAGGTAAAAGTTTTTATAGACGCTAAAATAAAACCGTTACATGTCGACAAAACTAATAGCTGGTGAAAATATGACAACTCCTTGTAAAGTAGGTCCAAGTCCATGGACAATTTTTGAATCGATACCTTTGAGAGTATTTGCAATAATTATAATTCTTACTAAAGATTTGGTTAGCCACTTTTTCTATTTTTTTATGTCAATCTCCATAGGTTCCCTTCAATTTTTCGCGATGTACATATTCGACAATAGTCAAGCTTTCAACAAAGTATACGTTTAAGTTTCGTGATAGAATTAACAAAGGAATACATTAACGTAGTACTGTGAATCAAATTTTAGGCTTTTGATACCAAACAGCATGGGCGAAACTACGGCCCGGGCCAACTGGATCATGGCTCAGGCTAATTGTCCCGTATTAATGTATACATTTGCCAAGAACATATTATTTTAAATGTGATGAAATAAATTACTTATGTTATGCATTTGCATTGTAATAAAAAAATACTAGTGTTCCGTATCGCTCTCCGCCCTTATCTTTGGGTATGATATGTGCAAAATAACTCTTATGAGTGACCCAGTCTAATGAAAATTTCTAATTCCACGTATGCCGAACAGCATCGTATTCAAGTTTTAAATTACACTTTTAATGGCACTACAATTGTCGCAGTAGTATGCTATTGCCTGTTACTAAGTATAATAATATAGTGAGTAATACCCGGTTCTACAGGTAGAAGTAAGTGGATGTAATTGTTTTTATTAAATGTATACGTGACTATAGGTGCTAGGAAGAATATTTATTTATTTTTTACACAATGAATTTACGTGGCAATTAACTATAATGGTTGCATACATAACTTGCGTTCTACAAAATGCTTTCTTACTTTATTTCACTTATTGTTATTCAATAGTATAAAAAAAATGTTTGGACAATTTGACAAAAATATATTATAATAATTGTAAAATATTTAATAGAGCTCAGATATGGAAAAATATGTAACATCAACTATAGCTTGAAACAATCAGGTGGTCCTGCATTGTATTTCTGTAGTGGAATCATTTAATTATCTTTATTCAAGGCAGATATGTAAATACACACGAACCCGCATACTAATTATTATTTTCAAATGGTAGCTATACTACGTATTTGTTATAATAAAAACAATAGAGACTTTATTATAAATTAAGTATGCAAATAACACTGATATTCGTTAATAAATAGGTATTATGTAGTATTACGTACTATTGTTATTGGAACGAGTGTAATAATTTGATCATTACCTTTTCTGTCCCTAGTGAAATCCTATGTGAGAATCGACCGTACTATAATAATAATAATAATAATAATAATACCTATGTTTCAACCATTTTTACCAATTGTGTACACTCATCACTGAAAAATACACGCATTATTGTTTTTTCAGCCGTTCTTCTGAGCCAATATAACGAGCATAATAGGCACAATTAGGGGGGCGCTTAGAGTGTATTAGCACCTCAAATTTTAAAATTAATACCCTCAAATATTTTTTTTATAATATCACATTCAGCAGCGATTGATTTAACGCTATGCCCGGAAAATGAAGAGCTTAAGCACCCTCAGTTTTTTTATTGACATTGCGCCTACATCACAACGAGTATAATATACTTATGAGGATATGAAAATCCATCCGTCTTATATTCTCACATTACATATTATAATGTACTGCATAATATACGTCGTGTACCTGCCTACCGTTGTTAAGTAGTTTGCTTTCGGGAATTATCAAAATTAAAATTAACGCTCATCGATCGCGAACCCGGTCATTCGTGTGCATATAGCGTAATTAAGTTGTAAAACATGACGTGTACAGACACGTCGCGTATAATAATATATTATATTATCATTACACACGCGCGGCGTATTCGCTGGGCCCGAGGCTCGTATTGTATATAGTGGTGGCGTAAATATATTATATAGGTATATATTTTTTTTCATCGGGTTTGATTAAAACGATATCTCATAATGTCCAAAAAACACTCGTGGTGTAGGCATGTTAAAACACACCGCGTTCACGGGTGTGTATCGTGAAAAGTGCTTGTCGTGATCGGCGATAGGGGGGGGGGGCGTTTTTTCGAAAATAACAACAATAAATATTATATTACGGAGAATAATAATAATAATATTATTACACTGTGCAGTCGCGTCCGGTTTATATACATATTTATATTATAATGTTATGCTGTTACCTTTCGATGGATTATTTCGATTACCCGGGAGATACGCGCGCGTATTGTCCCACATGTATACATATATGATACGATACGAAACGAAACAACGCACTCACGCTTACTAATATAATACACCCCGAGGTTGCACGTGGTGGTTATACCGGAGAGATGTGTCCGCGGCGAGTTTTTGTTTTATTTTTTTTTACAACACAATATTGTATTTATTGGTTTTTTTTTTATGCGCTAACGACTCGACAACACGAACGCACGCGTACATATGATTAATTGTACGCCTATCGCAATTAAACTCTTAACGCACACGCAAGGGTCTGCAGCTCAAGGGAGTTACGCGAGGTATGACCTCTCTTCCACTTCTTCCCCTCTCCCACAATTCGAATTGATTGATGAAATAACACTAACCATACACTATTAACCCTCGATTTCCTCTGTGGGTACAAAAAATAAAAATTAAAGACGATTTCGGCGTATTACCGATCACCGAAAGCACACCGATTATGATGTGTTTTTCAGTATATAAAACGCGTACGCGTCAGTAGATACGGATAAAAATTATTATTATCGTGTATGTATTTAAATAGGCTTTTTAAAATTAAAAAAAATTAAATACGTTGGCATAAAAAAGTGGAGGCGATCATATTGTTTGGCGAATCACTCTGCATCTCTGCAAACGCAGGTTTAAGCCTAGTACACATTATCATATATATATTATGCTATTGTATGATGTATAGAGGTGATCTAAACACACGGGATTACGAGTATATACTACATTCGGGCTTATTTTTTCACGTCACCATTTCTTCCACACTCGATTTATTCACCGCTTTTTTACAGAGTCGTGTATGAAAACAAACGAATTTATGAATAAAAATCAGGTGGTCACTATACCGCCTGCAGTGCGCGTATACCAGTTTTTCGAAGATCCGTCACGGTGTGCGGAGACGGATATCGAAAAACCGTCTTTTTCACCCAATGACAATCATAAATGTAATGACGTTCGTATAATACGTGCGTTTTCTAATATCACCGTTGAGGTAATGGAAAACCAAGACGATATAAATACAATTTACTCGACTGTTTTTTACCGGTTAATGGACGCCGTCAACGATATATTATTATTATCGTTCCCATTATCGTTGCGTCGACACACAGCGTGAAACTTTAAATGTTCTTGTTTTATTATATGTATAAGGTTATACCACCGAATATCACTATTATTACGCGGCCCATGTGATAAAACTCGCGTTTAGGATTTGTTTGTGGGTGTGCGTGTGTGTTTTTTTTTTATAATAACACCGTAATATTATATGTTATATATATAGATATCATAACGTGTATATTAGGTATTATAGGTATAGGTAATGTGTATAGGCAATATTTACGATCGACGCGTAACAGGTTTGACGATGATGATGAGTCAATTTAAAAGCTATAATAATAATACTGCAGGTGAATATTATAATTTATAATACATACGATTATCGCGTCTATGGCCGTCGGTGATATTTTAATAATATAATATTATAACGATATAGTCGTAAAATACACGACGACGGACCGGCGGAGCATGTCGACGACATATTCTCGTCGCAGACGACGTATGTAGACTGTATACGTTAATGCATACGCGTGTATTATTATAATTCAATTATTCAACACGAGCGTACGTAAAAGGCTTGGAAACGTTAAACGCATCGTTCTCTGTCCTATTAAAAAACTCTAATAGTGCTATATTAATGTGCACTGTACGTATAGGTGTGCGTGTGGTTAAAACGCGCGTCTATTAAATGTGTCGCATTTTAACTATTAGGTATATTATATATTCCGAGCAGATATACGTTTTTAATGCATTTGTTTTAGGCACACACACACACACACACACACACACACACACACACACACACACACACACACACACACACACACACACACACACACACACACACACACAATAATATGTATTATACAGTGACGACGACGGGACAACATTAAAACGCCTTGTCCCCGTCCGGACCGTAGTACAAATACGAGTATACCTACACCGAATGATATGAAAGCGGTAGTCCGCCCGTCTGGAACGTGTTTTTGTACACCAAACTATACGGTACGATTTGGGTAAAACGATTTGACTATTATTATAGTAATTAATAACCACGCTGGGTAGACTAGTAGAATGATTTCAATCGGACGGTTAATTACACGGTCGGTGATGGCAGTCGCCTCAAACGCGTTTATAATAAATATATAATATTATTATTCTTTATTTATAGTATCGAGCACGGCAGCACTGCAGCACTCCGGTCCAGAGTCAACTATATCAGCTTGTGAACGTATACAACGGCGCGGTATATGTGCCCGAGCATAATACGGGACGGACCGTGCTCGTCGGGCTAACCGTTTACACAGTGGGCGTGGCCGCCCGGCAATACACTTTGCGGAAGGTATGAATGATTGAAAGGCTAAATCGAGCCAAAAGGATTGGACGAGTCCCAAGTATTTGCGGTCGTTAAGTACCGTATCGTGGACGTGCGTACGGTTATCGCGACTGCCGTCGGTTTTGTTTTGGTACAGGTCATAATGACAATGATGATGATAATAATAACATTATAGACTTACAGTACAATATAATGTAATAGTTATTCAATTCTTGTAGGGTTGTGTGTTGGCTCGTCGACGGTGCGAGTCGGATCTCTCGAGTTTCTTTTCAATTTCATACATTAAGAAGACCTGTATAATATTACTAATGAATATTAACCATGTCACGTATATCGTTTTAAATATAAATAGTACTGAGTCAAATTTAAACACAATAGGTTAGGTATGGTTAGAATTTGTTCACTGCGATAGTGCTCATTAGTCATGATTGTAATTTGAAAAAAAAAATAGTGTGTGATAGACATGTTCCGTCACAACCATGTCTATCCAATAAGGTATTTGTCTTTTACAATAATTATCTGGAGAACTTCCACTATTTTAAATATAAAAACAAAAATAAATTGTGTCGACCAGCTAATATGAAACATATCAAGTCTATAGTAATTTTGAGCCAACTATTTCGACATAAAAATTGTAATACGTCAGATTAAATATTATGATATTTTTTTGTTATTAAGAATGGATTATACATGTCATATAGCTGGATTTCGATTATTCGAGCACCCAAAACAAAAACAAATGTCCTAACCATATTACAAAAAAAGTTAGTGTATAGAGGATGACTGCTTTAGAAAAAAAAAATGAAATTTTAAAATTAATTTGTCTTTTAATATTCAGAAACTGACGAGGATTATAGAACCATGGGTAAAATTCAAAATATCATGAATTAGGTATATTACTTTTTTAAACATTTTTTTTTTTTTTTTAACCTAACCATGATAAATAATAATACATTTAAAATTTAAATAGTTTATACATAATTATATGAATAAATTTGATTACTAATAGAATCAGTGTTATAAGGGAATGGTGGTTTTAATTAAGAATGTTAGAAATATAATTATGTGTTATCCACATAAATCGGAGAGAAACATCAAGTAGTGAGTGCGACAAGTAGATGCTGTTGAAATTAAAAGTTACATTTTATAAACCAGTCATGAGTCAGTAATGACTAAAGAGTTACGGGTCAGAATATTTATCAGTGGACAATGTAACAAAACAGACGATGAGTGTAACATAAATGAATATTTTAAAAATGCGGAATTGGACGTGTGAAGTCAGTAACCAAGGAGAATATAATGGTAAATTAATCTATTAGAGTTACAATATAGGAGTGGCCCAGGTTGTAAACAAAATGTCTGTGATGCAGGCATAATATTATTTCTTAAAAAAAAAAGAAAATGGTCTCACTAAAAAGCAGAGCCCATTCGTACAGTCTATGCCCAACTAGAGATTGGCGACGATCCTGGGTCTGAGTCAAATAGTTAGATAATATTATACTTTATTAAAAATTACACTGCGTTCGTAATCAAACAGGGAAATGCCAGTGGTGTTCATTTGACACGGTTGAAATTAATTATATTATAACAAACTATACACACGTATAGGCGCGGTGAATTTATTTCCTCGGGACGCGTAGTTCCTTCAAAATTTCGGTTTTCAAAGTGTCAACGCGCCAAACAAAATATATAATTCACTCTATATGCCGCACACCCTCCTCCCCTTCCCTCCAGTCACACACCGTAGAGTTATCAACAGAACGTAATATTATTACTACCTACCATTATCATCGTATAATATTATATACGCTCGGCGGTGATGTGCACGAGTGCGAATAATAATATTATTAGTAATAATGACTATAGGCACCCGTTGCAGTGTGGTCGTATCATACCGTGTGTCTATGGTAGTCGGTAGAGGACTTTTCAGGATCGTAACCAAGCGAAGGCTCATAAATTAGTTTGTTATTTTATCAATTATGTATTCTGCTGCGACGTGTAGCTGATGTCCAAACTCCAAACATGTATTCGCGGAAGGCACACATATTTCAGGTATATATATATACTAAACATATTATACGAATATATATTATTATAATAATATGTCGGGTCTTAGTGCTTTTGTATAAGAACGCGTATATATTAATTACCGGATTTCACGATATACACATACGATATGGTATAACGTCTACAATACGGTATCATCTATAAATTATTTATCTGGAGGTTTATTCGTTGCGTGTACCTTTATATCTTTCATCTGCAAGTCAATGTTTAGTTTAACTTTATACCTAACATCTTAACATCCTACAACATAAACATTTTGGATATTAAAATATACGGTCGGTAATACTATGTAACCGTGTATCGCGTTGTAGCTAGATTCGTTAATTGTTTTAATGACATGAAAAAAAAAAAAATTATATATTTTTTTATCGAGGCTCTGTACCTGAATTAATTTAAAAAAATAACACTTAAAACTCTTTAAACTGATCACCTAAGATTCATATTATGTTTTTTTTTTCAAAACCCTTAATCTTACTGATTAGAACTTTGGATCCTTACCAAAATACCTTATGATTGTAGATTTTAATTGAGTCAACGAATCTATCGATTTTTTTTAATCAGGTGGGTTTTTTTAAAATATATTTTTGTCAGTTAATCCTTATTCAGCTTTATGAACAATAAAATACTACAATTAACTTGTTTCAAGTTTGAGGATAGTTTCTGAAAACAAATTTATTTTGGTTGGTACTATTTATAGGTGGTTAAAACTAAAAATATTTTTATAGATTTTTTAATCGGGAAAATCAATAAAAAAAAAAAAAAAAATGAGAATAAACAAGAATAATTTCACAAAACAAATGTTTATTTAGTTTTATAGTTTTAATTCAAAAATAAACAATTATAGATTTTTTAAATATACATCAAATGTTATAATTAGCTTTGTATGGTATACATTTAAAAATATTTTGACTTTTTATGAGCTATTTGTCATAAATTATTTGAATATTTTATTTTTTTCTCTCTAAAAAGGTTAATAAAAATATTACGATACCCGACAAGATATTCTAATAGTAATTTTATACTTAAAATATCTAAAATTAAAATAAATAATTAATTTTATAATCATTTAAAAATGTATTTTGGCATATTTTCATTATTTTGTTGATAATAATTTTTAACATTTTTAACATTTATAATTAAGGATTATACTATCTATTAAATTACTTATAAGTTATTAATAATATATGTTATTAAATTAAATGACTTTATAAAATGTCGATGTTTTTATCATAAAAAATCAGTCCAATTAACTCAACTACTAATAGATAAATAAATAAATATATCTAAAATGATAGAATACCCCCTAAGAAATATAAGATTACAAATCATCATACTCGAAATATTCTATAGTACTTATGCAATAATCTATCATTAAATTCATCTACTTTAGTATGTCAATAATTATGTACACACAAAACTCTTAAAATCACGAATAAACAATGAAACGGCTTATTTCTTAAGTTTGTGACACGCATAATTCTTATTTCTATATAGTAAAGTTAAATTAAATATTACGCGGCAAGTACTTGCATACATTTGGTATTTTTAAAAACGATATTAGTAAAATAATAATTATGATCTATTAAAAATAACAACAATTTTTTTTACATTTTTTATTTTTTGTTCGCGGAATATATTTTCAATTCATAGAAACGAGATTAAAATATATCAACAATATTATAATACATAAAACAATATAATCATCACGAATAAGGTTTGTTTTCACAATGTACCTAATAGTATTACAAGTATAGCTTATTTTATATGTGCATAGTGTTTTTATTTTAAAATTTTTTTGTAGAATGAAATTTGCAATAAAAACTGTTTTACAATCGTTAGGAAACAATAGTGTCCATAAAGAGGTACCATATTGTTGTGATAAATAAAATATGACACTATCCCATTTTTCATATTATACTGTCACCATAATTCAAAACAATCGACAACGCATTTTTTAAACTATAGGTAGACATTTTTTGCCATAGAATATATTGAAAATAAGCAATATGTTTTATTTCTATGCAGTTTTCATACAAGGATTTTATTATACTCGTAATTTCATTATAAACTGCATAGCTATTGTAATAATTACAATTATTAAAAACTACATACAGATGACTGTGCTATAAACATAAAATATAATTTGTATATCAACTCCAATCATAAATTAATGTATCAAAATTTAACAGGCAAAATGGATATAGTATATTACAACAGACGTCCGAAGGATACAGGCTTAAAAAGATTTTATGCAATTTATTTTCATGAAATTTCTATTTATAATTACATTATGTATTTATTAAGTTAAAAATTACTAGAAAAAACAATTTTATAATTGTTTATCATACATTATTTATTAAAACGATATTAAATATAATGCACAGATTTCTAAATTGAACACAATAAAGAATTAAATTATCAACATATTTTCTATCAAACAAAAATCCAAAACAATGACGAAAAACATAACAATAAGTAATAATTGAGTACAGATTATTGTGATATTATATTAATTCTAGGTATTTAGTTTATCATTGAATGTCACTCGGTCACGTTAACGATATTACAACATCCAACTGCAGCCATACAAACATACAATTATTTCAGATAAAACAATATATTACGATAAGTTCAATATCTACTTACCTTTATCGAACACTTCCTTGTACCACGCCTGTTTATGCAACCCACTAAATCACAATAAAATCGAAATATTGTGTCTGTATTTGTACGGATTAACCTATAAAATATTATTGAAAAACACTCTTAAATTCCATCAAAATGTAAGGAGATACGAATATTTATTTATTCTATAATATTATAATTGTCGTTTTAAAATGATTAAAAATTGCATACATGGTATAGTATTATATTAAACATTAAAATAGCGCACTAGTGCAATAGCGAATTATAGAACATACGCTGATGGAGGAATTAATTACATTTTTCATCAGAAACAACATATACATTTTTTTTTTTAGTTATTTAGATGAAGTTATGTTTTTAAAAATTATCCAGGTACATATATTTCAGATTTTGAACGATGCGATGAATGCAATGATTTTACATTAATATGTATATATGTGCTTTTTATGTCGTTGTACAGTAGATAAAATATCTACAACTTTAATGGATATTTATATTCGAAAATTACATATAGTTAGTACTTTTGAAAATTTAAAAATAAAAATATCCAATATTATTCTAAATAATAATAATGATAAAATAAAGAAAATATAAATTAGGAAAGAGCAGTAATTTTCCCGCTCAGTTTTTGACAAAATCAAAATTGATTTATTGTTCAATTTCTAAAATTAATAACTGTAGAGATATGAAATATCCATCATATTTTATATTCACATTTAAATAATACAATATAACATTAAAATATTTTGGGTCTTTATTTGAATTATTTATTAATATTTTAAAGATTATCAACGTTATTAGTATTTTTTCAATGAAATGCGTTGGAAAAAATATTGTTTGACAGTAAATAGTTTAAAGTTACTAGATGTTACAAAGTTCCTAATGAGTTATTCTTACAGATATTAAACATATATAGGTTATATGTATATTACAATTGTTTTCAATATAAATTTGTAAAATAAAATTAATTATAAAAAAATCTGTAGTACAGCATTACAGCAATGAAAGAGGGGTGGAATAAAATTATAGTCAATCAATTTATTTACAATATTATTGTAAAATTTTAAGAGAATACCATTTCATTCGTTCATTGTAAAACAAATATTTGGGTGTTGTTTTAGCAAATATAATATATTATAGTTTGTATGTTCACAGTTACATTTATAAATAACAGTATTTATTACGTTTATATATAATTCATTGTATAAAGTGATAATTAACTAACTATGATTTTATAAAACCATAGGGTCATAATATAGTAGTCGATATGTATTTTATGTAACACTTTCCGAGCCTGCACTGTGTCGATAAAAAAAAAGTGCAACCAGAACAATTTTTACACATACTGTAAATTACTATACGATATTGACGTTGTTTCGTGGAATTTCATATTTTTTTTTCACGTTTTGTGTACCACAAATTTCGCAACTACAAAGAGATGCTTTTAAAATAGATGGTTAAATAAAAAAACCACTCTATCGTAAAAATTACAATAATTTATTAGTCGGCTACGTTGATGACATTACATACACGCCGTGTGTTTTGATTGCGGACTGACGTCACCGACGACGACGACGACGACGTATAGGCGTATTATGGTAATGTTTAAACTGTATCTGAAATTCAAGTAGCTGAGATGGGTCGGTGAAGTCAATCGCATACGTCGAACATGACGATTGCGAGTTGCGGTGTGCTAATGAAATTAAATTCGTTTCACAGCCGATCTGCGACAGTGTCACAATTGCCGTCGACTCATCGTCACGAGCTCATCTAACGAGCGACTTACATACGCACACGTGCACAATATTATACTATCGGATGCGGTTTTCGGTACACAGACCCGACCGGTCTCGTTAGGCCCGGGATCTTCCCGCGGGTAGACTTTAAGGGATGACAAATGACAATCGAGAAATCTTAACGAGTTTACCCATATATATTGATTTATGTTTTTCTGCATTACACCACAAAACATATACGATATGTCGTTGCAGTTACAAACGTCAACTTATTATATTTTATATAGTGCTATACGATGAAAATAGAATAAATAGAGATGGATTTTTGTACGTTATTATTATAATAGACAGATATTATAATAAATGGATAATACATCACGATTTATTCGTTAGAAAAATGCGTAAAAGATAGTTATACAATGAGTAATTAGATTTCATTAAATTTAATTAGGTCTTATTGTTATTTTTATTATTATTCCTGTTATGAAATTGTAATTTATATTATATACACATTACCTATTATGGTAGAATATTAATTGATCATTCGTGACTATAATTCGATAAGTACCCTACTCACTGCTAGCGTGCGAAAACTCGTAATTTGATGTTATATTATAATAACGGAAATCGGTGGTTGAAATAATGTTAACAATTTAAAAAAAAAAAAAAACAATCTGCCTCCATATCGTTCACTAAATTTTATGTTGATAGCCTACCAAATTTTCTGTTTTCCGAAGGACAATATATACTATATATATTATTAAGACCTTTACCAAATATCGATTACTCATTAAAATTCAAAAAAAAAATAAGTCGCAATAATTTAATATATTTTATTGAATAGTTCAGAGAACAAATAATTATAATGTCGTTAAAAATAAACATATATTCTTATAACTTAAAATTACGAGTTTTTATAACGGGCTATGTTGCTTAAATATGTATATTTTTAAGGTAAGCACTCGTGTAATCGTGTTTCTAAACAAGTAACAATAACAATCTATTACTTACTTCACATTTATAAAAATCACACAGTTTGAATATTAAACAAGAATTTGAAGTAAACTCATACACAAGATTGTATTATTAATAGTTCAAAGTGATAATAATTTAAAACATAATATAGTTATTAACGTATTTGAAAAATAAAATTGATTAATAAATATCTCAAACTGTAATTTATACAAAAATAAACGATTTTATTATTAGTTTTATAGAGTTAACACAAATCGTTAGAAACATTGTGCAAGAACTTTTGAAAAATATAAAAAGAACAAAATAAAATCTCAAACATAAAAAATTCTAACATAAACATAAAAAAAAAATTGTAGATATAAGTTTATTTGGTGATACTGATTATAAACAAAATATAAAATATATCGAAATATGTAATGACAGACATATATGGTGATTGTTTTAAATTTTATTTAGGATGTACATTATGTACTAAGTATAACGAACATAAACTAAATATTGAAGAAAAAATTAACAAAAATAATTTTAGTAACTTATCACTAAATAAACTATAAACATGGAATAATTATTTAAAGAGATAAAAAGTCACATATTGTATAATCAAGAATTATATTGGAACTGAAATATTCCTAATAAATGTAAAATATAATTGTTAGAAATATTGTTATATGAATTTATAACCTTAATAAAGATATAGGATTAAAACCTTTATCTACTTCAGAACGTTGTTTTATCAAACAAAAAATAATTTTTATATGACAAACAGTTTATTTTTAATTAATCAATTGTTGTAGGTATGTTATTATTCAATAATACTAGTAGGTATAACATGGATAATTAAAAATTATGTATGATATTCTTTAAATTCTCTAGAAATGTAAGATGTAAACATTTAAATTATTTAATCTAAATTTGACGCTAAGGACAATCATATTCGCTAAATTATATATATATATTTTTAGCTTATATTTAATTATTATTATTTTTCTATTACGAATAGGCTTGTCATTTGTTCCAATTTTAACGGAATGTTCCGATGTCTCGGTGATTGAGATTTTGCTTTAACTTGTAATGTATTTTACGAAAGCATTAAAAATAACACAACTATCAAGAAAACTGTATTCAAATGAAAAGTTTTTAATGAAAACTATTGTAAAAATTATACTATTTATACTTACCTATTTAAATATTGAATAACTATAATGTCCATAACATACTACTAATAATAAATAAACAATAATATAGTATAATATATCTCTGTTTTAACCAATAAATATTTAATTAAAAATGATATACGTATATTACCATACAAGCGTTACATTAAAAAAAGGTCATATTATTATGTCCCGGTTTGGGGATTTTCGGGATTTAAAAATCTGGCAATCCTAATCATGAATAACAAGCAAACTTTTTCACCATAAACCTAAAATAAATCACAAATTAATATTTTCATCTTGGATTGTTAAAAACAATTAAATTTTATTTCCGGATTACGAATTTTAGTTTTTAGTTTCATTCGTATTCTGAAATATATGTTAGATTAATTATAAAATATATTTTTAGAGCTATAATTTCAGACGTCTCGCTGTAACTACTCGTAATTGCCTATCTCATCCCAAAGTTGACCAGCATTCTAATATTACGAATGAGTCATCTACACATCATGTATACGCTTCGAACAACACCAATTTTATTATAATAAACGGCTATTGATATAATGTACATCGTACACAGAGTGGTCCATCACAGTGTTTCTGTCCTAAACAACTAAGACGGGAAAACGGAAAATCGTAGCACCACAGAGGCACACGCACACGATTTTACAGATTTTCGTGGTCTCATAAAACCATTTGATATAATGTGTTTGGGAGTACACAAGAGTACACGACACAAAAAACACAAACACTGTGTATACACAACTGTATATTATACCGTTCGGTCATCATCCGTCGCATTATAATATTATATAGACCGACACGTCCTATACGCTTCACGTGCACTGTAATATTATTAGGTATGATAATGTTATAATAACATACTATATAATAAAGCTTAAGGGCTATCGTTTCGATGTATCATAAACATATTACCTAATCGATATTTTGGTTTTTTTTTCCTTTAATATAAACTATAACCGTAAAAACTATCGTCAGAAATTTGAATGAGGTTTTAAAGAGGCTTTTTCATTTTACACCCTGAGCAGTGCAACAAATGTAATAGTTTTACAATTACCTGTATTTTTTTTATACTTGTCGTAAATAGGGTTACCTAGTGTGTTTATGACTGTTTTTATATTTTATCTTTTAATCGTAAAAATTGTAAATTATAAATTCGTAACCTTTTGGAACAATAAAATTCGTCAACTTCTAGGGTGGTTTATGTTGGAAAATTTTATGTAGCTGGTAAATTAGGGAAATTAAAAGTAAACCCACATAAACACACATACACATCGTGCTATTCTTAATAATTTTATAAAATAAAAACAAAAATACACACAAAAAAAAGGAATAACCATGCAACACAAAATCTTGACAAAAGAGATTTTTTTATTTGGTATAAATCCAGAACACTTATGATTATTTTAGAATTTTGTAGGGTTTAATTTAAAAATATGTTGGCACTTCTCAAACTATTTATAGGCGTTTAAAGGTCGGACTTACACGTTCGAATTTTGAATTAGGCATATCAATATTTTAAAAAATATGCAATAAATAATTTACGGTAAAAAAGAAAGTTCTTATTTAAAAAACAGAAGTTTATTTGTATCACCACAGAATACTCCTTAAGTATAAAAAACAAAAAATCTAAAGAATTTTAAATACAGCCTTTAGATATATTTAAACATTCAAAAACTTAGAATTTGATTAATTTATTTTCAAATGAAAAAATAGAACGAGCATAATTGATAAATTACTCTGTACACTAATATATTTAAGCAATGTTTAAAATATATCCTTAGAAATAGTTGACAATACACCTTATCCACTTAGAATCATTTATTGTGTCCAATGATTTATCATTGAATTCTACTTATATTTTATATATTATTTCTTTTAGTACCCACTCAATGACGCTTAACGTATCAAACTCAAAATATACTATACAACTGAGCGACTTCCACGGTTTTTTAAAAATAATATTAAATTTGATTAAGTGAAGAATTTCATATAACCATAACCCTATTTTAATATTTTTAATATTAATTATATCATTTTTATGGACAATGAGTAATAAACAATACTATATAATATATTAATTTGATTTAATAAACATCAAACACAACATAATATCGGAATCTAAAAATATGATTATTTTTTAATTTTTAGTTGGTTCTCTAAGGAGAAAATAAAATGTTTTCATTATTTTCGTGACGAAACGGCCTATTTCAAGCTATATAGACCAAAATAGAATCCGATTTACGAATAATTAATAATATCTGCTCAAATACTGCAAATTACAAAAACAACAATACTCATCAAACATTGAAATGTTTTTGGAGTTATGGAAATTGTTTAAGTGATCTATGCTCGCGTAGTCCCGCATCATCCTCTGTTCTCCAATTAATACTAGTAAAACAATAATAATAGGTTAGATAAAACTGAATCACACTGACCATGATCGGTACTCGATATAAACGTACCTAGCTATATAATAATATTATCTACGCGGTTCGAAAACAATACACTTCAATCCTTTATGATTTAATATAATAATCCGCGCACGCATTGTTTGAGATTGAAATTCGCTGTTTTTGTTATTGTTTTGTGTTAAATCGCGTGTTTAGATTTAAGATAGCCAACGGAAGTAGGCATAATACCACTTTTTTTTTTTTTTATAAGAATCGGTCGGTTTGAAATTTTTAAGATAAGAAACATTAATTATATTTTAAGCATTCATTAATAAAGCGTACTTATTTAGTTAACCTGTAGTTGTGATCAGATTACCACTGGTGATAATGTTTCATGTCTCCGAAATTAAAAACTTATTTAAGGGGTACTGTAATCGAGTTATAAAAATATTTGTCGTTCATAAAATATGACAAAGAAAACATTATACTGAGTATTATACAATGTTTTAATGGGAATTTTAATTTTGTAAAACTATTTTACATAATATTGTTAAACTTCTTATTATAAACACCTACATTTTTTTTTTATTTGTACATCTCCTTATTATTATCATAAATATCACGTGGTTGCTTTAAGTATTATTGAACAGTCTTAATAGACTAGTTATTTCTGTTTTCCTGAACAAGATTTATATTTTTAAATAAATAGCTCAATTTAAATGTAGTATAATAAAAATGAACGTTAAAAAGCTCACGTATTAATAGGTTAAACTCTTACAACATTATATTAATTTGTGTAATAAAATGTTTATTATTTTGCTTATCATTTTAATTAATAAAATCTTAACCTTTTCTCCCGACGTCAGAAAACCTTGTACTCGTTAATGAATGATCATGAGTACCAATATGTATAGGTATATATTTAACCCTTTTGTCAATCAAATATGCTAGCTTGACTCGGAACGACAAAGAACAATAATAATTATAATTCAGTTCACTATTGCATTAGATAAAATAGTGGTGAGTTATCTAATTAATTATTACAAAAGGATGTATTTGTTTAAAACGTAATAGCAATATCGATATCAAATTAAACGGTTAGATAGTTTTAAAATAAAATGGTTTTGAACAGTAACCACATAAAAAATAAAAATACAAATCCCTTCATTTTTACATCACAATGGAAGTATTATCCAATCGTGTTTAGATTTTTATACGCCAGTTAACTCATGAAAAATAGAAATAATAAAAGTATTTCACATTCTTTTGGCTGACTTTGAGCAGCTATACACCGCCCCAAAATGGGAACTCATATTGAATTATTATTTTTTTATGATTTTTGTACATATAAAATGTTATTGAAAAATTCTTGTTATTATAGATTCAGACCGTGAATGTTAAATCAAAGATTTTATTTTTTTTTATTGAAAAAGCTTAATTTTGAAACTATACAACATGTACAAATCAAAGACCGGTAAAAAAAAAAAAAAAAACAAAAGTTACATAACGAAAAACAACTATACTACTATAATAATACATAATAATAATAATAGTCATATAAATAAAAGCATAGAAAAAAGTCAATTGTACATTATACTCGGGAGTAAATAAAAATGTATACATTTCTAAGTGCTTATTTATAAACGTCGTCATACGTCGTACTCGAGAAACGAACAAAAAAAAAAACTTCAAAGGCCCAACTATGCACCGCACACATCCATACACAATATAAAATACATATATATTATGTAAACATAATGAACAATATTACAACTCAGAATAAACATAAGCTTATGTTATAATAGTAGTCGCGTTACACGTACATAATAATAATAATATACTTGTCGTTCTTTGAAAGCTTTGCACGACATCATATATTATACTGCCGATACACGTAAGTGCGTTTATAGTAACTAGAACGATGATGATATCACGTTAAGAGGAGTACCTACCACTAAGAGTATAACATGAAGCGGCCCGCATTTCTTAAGCTGACCCCTATGTGCAGGACAAACAGCAAACAAATTAATCTCCGCCGCCGCCGCCGTTGTACGTGCAGTGCTGAACCGTCGACGCACGGTAGCCGGTAGGCATACAGTACGCGTGTAAATGTGTAATAGCTATAAATTATATTAGTACTTTTACGCGGGAATTCAAAAACTCGACTTGGGAGGACGTCACGCCCGCATTTGTTTTCTCCGCCTTACAACAACGGTGCGTAACGTATAGTACATTATTTACGATCGGCAGTTCGCGTTTAATAATATTGTATCGCGTTAGGTTTGACGATAACATCAGAATGGATTAACCAATTATTATTGTTAGATGAAACTCAATAGTGAGAATACAATATTGTCCGTGATCGTACGTCGGTTTTCTCGCGATAGTTCTGCTTTTAATCGAGTTACGATAGTTTTTTAAATTTAGACTATCGTAAAAACGAACGAATACGGATAATATTTTTACTATTAAGTTCCACGATAGGCCGGCCCACTCTAGTTTGTAAGCTGACGGAGTTAAACGCGAACTGTTGAGCTTCGATTCGCTGTATGTTAAGCACCTGTAAGACGGAGACGACAAATGCGGGAATGGCAACACGATTTGAAATGACTGATTTTATCGGAAACGTTTTTTATACCGTCGGGTGTATTTTTTCCTTACATACGCCTCAAAACCGCCAATGATTTGTATGAACTCCTCGCAAACTAGCATTGTTTAATCAAATCACAAGCGAGTTGTGCGTTAGACGTTCACTTTAAATTGTTCCGTGATACACCATAATATCTTAAGTGGCGTGAAACTATTAAATAATGTTTATCTTTCGTTATAGATGTCCTCCTTAAACAATATTTGGATATTAAAAATAGTTGTTACGAAATTTGCAATCGTTTCCATTTCTACGTAGATCTGATGAACATAATACAACATTATATACATTGTAATATACCTATCTAATTTGTAATTATTCAAATAATCTTTGAAAAAGTTTTTTTTTTATTTATTTTTTTTTATTATTATAATTTAAAAACGAAAAGTATAGATAGATATTTGAAATCTTCATCAAATGATTAAATTAGCATTTACTTAGGTCAATTTTGTCATTTTAAATTAATTTTTTTTTTCTTTTAGTGTTATAAACTCGGTTAAGAGCTTGAAAATTTAATAAAAAATCTTACATAAATTAATTTTTAATATAACAAAAATTATTGATAATACATTGGCACATTTTTTTTATACAGATATAATAATACACAAATAAAACTTGATATACACACATAACAACAATTTTAGTTATTTATTTGTATATATTTCTGGGAACTTGATTATTTGCTTATTCCCGGTTGGCTTAATATTTTATCTGACAATGTCATTTTTTTTAACGTTTTTAAAATTCGAAACACGTGCAATTACTATTGATCTAAGTTATTATCGAAGTTAAAATAAAATAACATTTCTCAATCGTTGCCATCACAGTTACTATTGTAAAATTATGTATAATTATTACATATTATATTTTCACTATCATAGTCGATCATCAGTTCTATCTTTAGAAATGTATAGCTGTAGACAAACGGGAAGCACTTAAGACATCTTCGTTTTCGGTCGTAATTTATTGTCAACCGGATAAATATAATAAATAAAATTAATAATATTTTATGTTTATTTATGAATATTTTTTACGTTTGTCATTAATTATAATTTAATATTTTGTTTTATAAATCTAAACAATTAAATCACGATAATCAATGACAATTAATGATTATGGTGTATCTCACAACAAATAAATATTGTGTAAAATGAATAGAACTAATAAAATACTAAGATTTTATTTGCATATGTGAATTCGTCTGATATAATATTATGTATATATATGCTCAATGTTAACACCTCAATACTCCTTATCTGTTTGAAGAAAACGAATAGCTTTTCAAAAAATGAACATTATTAGAACATTGATAACTTAATGATAGTTATATTAACTATAGACAAACAAAGTATAAGTATTTACTAATTTCATTACACTTAAGATAATAACATATAAATTTATGTTTTATCGGTAATTCTTATGAGTTATTTTAATTTTAACAATTTGGCTGTAATAAGTTTCAATGTGAGATCCTCGTATATTTTGAAAAATTTGCAAATGTTTATTTTCAAGTTCCTCCATTTACTGCAGTTTTACTAGCATATAATATTAGTTGCAATTAAGTTTATATTATGTTTAGTTAGATAAAAATACCTGAAATGTGTGTACAGCACTAATAACAATTCTGGGTTACTGCTCTATAGGTTTAGACTAAGATATAATATATTTTGACTTTTATTTTTATCGAATTTATAAATTCTAAGAGGTTTCGATAGTTTCAAGTTAGTGAGTGTGAAATTCCTATAGTACATTTATATTTTATTATTGGTCACCAATTTGTATTCTTTTTTCCGGGGCTTCGAAGTTTACCTAAATAATACAGCAAAACTTTTTGAAGGGGTGAAAACTGTGCAGCCTTTTGTTTTTAACTAGACATTTTATTGTCATGTTCTTAGATACTGTATGCTATATTTATTTTTGAGTTTAATAAATAACGTTGCAGTGAGCTGTGTGATATATAATTGCTCATCAATAATATATTAAATGGAAGATCATAATAATATAAAGACTCGGTTACCTAACCAAAGTTACCGCTTAATTAAATATAAATGGTCAAATTTTAAACATCACGCCTTCTTGAATTTTAAATAAATGTTATTTATGCATATTGTTTTTTTTCTTGTGACCACATGGGGGTGAACCGTTTGCACAACTCTTACCCCCATACGCGTATTGTTTAAGTTATGTAGTTCAAATAGAAATTATTATAAGAGTAGTGTGAAGTTTTACAGTTTATTATTCTTGGATAAAAGTACGCCCATTTTTCATACTGTACCTATATAACATTTTGGGACATATATAAGCAAGCCCGGGCTATAATCAGAAAACGAACGATAGTTAATTAAAAAAAATATCATACATTAAAAATTAATATAAATACTAAATACTTTTTTTTTATTATCTCCAACTCCTACGTAAAAAAATTTTGCGCACGGGTCTGTATCTATGAATTATAAGTGTAGTTTCAGCAGTTTGTGAGTGTTTATATAACGAATATTGATTTTTGACGGAATAATTGTTTTATATTATCGTTAATTTATTTGTTTCTTGAATAAAATCGATAATGTCAGTAAAGCGTTAATAGCAACAACTAAGTAAGTTAAATATTTAGATTTTTATGATGATAATTTGAAACATCAGAAAACTGTTTATCTTTTTTACATAACTATATGATATTTATAATGTATGTTTTATTATTCCTATTATAATAAATTGTGTCATATAATTAAAATTACTTGTGGCACGTGGTATATTATAAATAACCATAAAATGAATAAATCATAATGTATTTACGATAATATGCAGATTATAAAAATACACGTGGCTAAGAAAATTTACTTAATTTAAAATTTGTGAAGCTTAATATTTGAAAATGCTTGTTTGCATAACGTATTATAAATCATATGCTTATTATTTTGCAATGCATGGTAAACCATTGTTATTGAATTATATTTATCAATTTTTAAAATTATTATTTACTAAACTATAGTTGTAATACTGAGTATTTATTGAGTATATTAGAAAATAGTAATATTTAGTTTTTATTAAAATGTATATCCCGTGTATATTAAATTAATTTGATATTTATATTTAATGTTTTTTTTTTTTTTTAATTTAACGATAACACTACTAGAAACGGTAAAAAAAAAACGTGCCAATAATTGACGCTACTAGAATACAATCATTATACGTGTAAACGCATAATACGTATCAACATACAATATAAAATATCATAAGTCAACTCTTTAAATCGGTTTCGTAGATTCGTAGATTCGTAGAATTGTTTTTTTAAACGACGTGAACAAAAATAATAATCACGAACAAATCGACAAAACGTCTAAAGGGTTCGTAATACGATTGTATTCTGATAAACTGTCAGTTCTCGGAAAATCGAATTATCAAAAAATAAAATACAAGTTTGACATACAATTACATGCGCACATGAACATTGTGCACAACCATAACGTATACGCGTAGTGTAATAGTCGCTTTGTTTTACATATATTTTGGCAATTATACCTATTAAACGTATTAGGTCATTAACATTTCTAGTCACAAAAATCGATTAATTTAAGATAAATTTTATTTTACAAAACGTTTTCACCAGTGTTGTACTGCACGTAAATATGATATGAATTGTAATAAATATTCGTATTTTTTACCGGTTGTTCTTCGACTGGGTCGAATATTTCAAACCGTTTTCTACACGATTAGAAATTATTACTGTCTATACTGCTCCTATGAATAATTTGTACAAGCGTATTGATTATTACAGATTAGATTGATAGGCCATATTACATATTCGCCATAAGTGCGTTACGTAGTAGTTGAACGAGAAAAAAATTGCCCCGTTATGGTTATGAATATCAATCAACGTAACACAACTTCTTGTATTGTTGTGTTTTATTTTATATACCTATTTTTAGTTAAAAAAAATTGTAAGCTTTCATTCGTTTGAAAAACAATAATGATACAATTTTATTGTATCTATTTTTATTCTTAATGAACAAATACGCCTACGCTTCATTGTCAAGTTAAAATCAACAACTCAACGCACACTGTGAATTGCACAATAATAACATTATACATTCACTGCTATGTATATAATATCATATTGGCGTCATCGGTCGTTTCCGTTGTAAACATTATAGTCACATAATTATAATATGGGCACATTATGCTATACCCACCTAATTGATTGGAAATAAAAATAAAATAAATTTACTTCACGAACCATATAATACGATTTAATTTAAAAGAAGTAACCAGCAATTGTAATTTTATTATCATTTTTTTTCTGCAAGAGGCGCTCGTCAGATATATTCGAGTAATGGTCATTAGCCGTATTGAACGACTATGTATTTTTCATTAATACAAAAAACGATCGAATTCGTGTCCATTTGGCCCGTATTACTGCGATCGCATTTCGTACATGATTTAACGTATGTACAGTCTTGACTAATCGTCTTCATCGCCGATTCAAATTGCTCGTTGTTGTTAAACGATGTTATATTAGGTAGGTATATAATATTATATGGATATGACCACTCCGATAAATATTTTTTGACACTCGTCATTTCCTGTTTGAAATCGCTTTACCGGTCTGATATTAAAATATAATAATTTATATGCGCGTTTGCAAGTAATAAATTCGTATATAGTATGCATATACGACCGTCGGAATACTTGAGCAAATTGTTGTCGCGCGTATGACTAAGCCGAGCAATGATTTCATATACGTTTACGGGACTTACAAATTATATAACATATTCCTGTACATTATAATCTCGACGCGTAAGTTATCTTATACGTAAATATGTATAATAATAATACGTTCGACGTGGGTATACCTACCGCGGCACATTAATTTCCGAAAGTATTCCGCGCCGTTCGCAGTGATATTATTAATACGATATAAAATAATAATCATCGCGCGATTTAATTTCGATTCGACGGACGGAATTCGATTATTCCCTAATAATTACACATACACACGTTCAATATTATTATGACGGGTACCTATCACCTATTCAACGTGCCTTAACATGTAATATATACCGATAAACGTTGGCGAGACAATGCCTACGCGACTCGCGACTGCGTCTCGAACCCGCAAGTATTCGCATTATCTGCAGCGGAGGCGCAGCATTTCGTTCTTCGGGGAAAATACAAACGATTTAGGTACGCGTGAGTGTATGTGTGTGTGTGTCGGGAGGTTTTTGTGGTCGACTTCGGCCCCGATACAATGCGAATTTTTTGCGAGCTTTGCAATCATCGACGGAGACGACGCGAGCGAAAAATTTTTTTCCGTCTTCCTGCACGCACCCGCCCCTATTTACCCCGACACAACAAACGGCTGCAGACCCGCCGCCGGCGACGAGACGTCGACGATTTTATTTCGTATAACGGCAACGCTATTTATTTTCAATAATAACTCATGACCTAAGGATATCATATACCTACGTCGTATCGGGTGAAAATATATTTTGTGTTAATATAAAAAAAAACTGTAATACCGTACTGCGTGCATAGTATGTGACAATTAATTGATCCTTCCGGCACGCAAAATATTGGCAAGACACTCGTATCGATAGTAATATGAAGGTTATGAATCCGTACCGATGACGATCATTTCTTTAATCGAGTAACCGTATCGCTGATTTTTCAGTTCAACGATAAATCAGATTGAAGACTTTTGATACCGCTAAAACAGTAAAATATATTATTGCGATTTTGAAACAATTATAATCTATATTTACTGAAACGTGTTCGTATTTTATTTTCGTGTTTCCTATATGCTCCATCGAGGGCGATTACTTGATATTAATTATAACCTGACCTGACCTTGCAAGTAGTGTGGATGAATGCTTCCCTCGTGTAGATTGTTCAAGTCTTGTGCAAACATTAACTAATTTACTTATTGTATTAACTGTGTACGTAAATATGTTTTATAAATGTTTAAATAAATAACAATAAAAAAAAAAAAACTTTTAAAAGACCAAACGTTCAAACGAAATACTGTACGTGTAGTACCAACTATCAATAGTATACACGATATATTATAATACATAAATGCGACTCTATTTACCTGTAACAACTATAAATTATACATGCATTTGTAGCAGTGACAATCAATAAATTTTCGAGGCGAGTGGAGTTTCCGATAAAATTATAATATTGCATTGAATATACTCATATGTGTAATACTAATAGCGCATTTCCTATCAACAATATACAGTATTATATTCGCCATGACGCCTTGATGAAAGCACATTTTCCAACTTTAACTGTATGAATACAGATATTATGTTTCTTACTGGCACATGTTCCTGATTTGTTCGTCATTTCACACGGTATAAAATTATAAACATTCACGCTATATCGCGCCATAACACTGTATTAAATTTACTCATGATTACTGCGGCAAACATAATTATATAGAAAATTAACTATGTTGGGTTCGATCGCGATTCAGAAAAAAAATTGAATAACAATAAAAATATATAAATCTGCATCAATATTATGCATACCAATGTACATCACGCGAATAAACTGTGTCTTTGAGAAAAAACAATTCATGCAAAAAAGTTGTGCCACTAATATAACAATAGGTTTGGAGTGATATGTTTCCATATCAAATAGACATTTTTATAATTATACAAAAAACCAATATTTTTTTCCGTTCCCATCTGCCATCGTCAACAATCGCTTATAAGTTTTAATCATCGGCAAAGTCATTAATAATAAGTGTAACTATTATGATTTTGTACAAGAGTTTTTTTTTTTTTTTACTTTTGATTAATATATAATTCGTTATGCGATTAAAATATTTCACAGAAATCTATAACATATATATATACCATTAACCAGCGTTGTTTATTTTTGTTTTATATGGGATAACGATTCATAATAAATTCTACAGTTACAATACTAAACCATTTAATTGTTTGACGTATAATCCAGTATAGAGTGAAAAATAAAATTCACAGAAGAGATGTAGGTATCTTAAATTCAACGTAAACGCGTACTAATAATATAAGCAATCTGTACTATAATGTAATTAACTTTATAAACACAGAATTGCATACTTCGGCGAAATGTGAATATAGATGATTTTCAAGTATTGACTATTCGATTTATTATTATTATTTATTTTTATTTTTTTGTATATAAATAAAACCTGTACAATTTAAAACCTGTGAAATTGATTATAGAATGATCTAGTTTCTGTAGGTGATTGTAATATTTAACTATATACATGCATAAATTATAGATTACTGATATATTTTAGCGATTTCTACACCATATTTTAGACAAAGGGGTTTGAAAAACCACTTATAATATAAATATGTACAATTTGATTTCAAAAATATATTTAAAAAAAAATGATTTAATGTAATATATTCTATTAGTTATAATCAGTTTTATGATTAATTTATTCAAACAAATTTATTATTGGTCACATTTTCAATTAAAATATAACGTTAAAATAGCATGTCTTTTATTTTTTTATTTGGTTCTTTATTTTATCTCTAGTATATTGTTTTTCACATTATAATATAAACATAAATAATTCCATGTTATTAGTTACAACTTAAAAGTTGGATTAATAAAACCACAAGTAATATTTCGTATAAGTAATAACTTTTAAGCAAGTGCGGGCACTGGGCAGTACTTTAATATAGGTATTTGAAATAAATGTTGTATATTACTTTTTAAAATACTCAAAATACAAAATGAATAATAATTAATGATAAAATGTTCACTTTGAATTTTCGACGAGCGATTATATGATATTAGCACAATATGGTTATTGCATTAAACTACGTTATTAAGTAGGTATGTATAGAAAATCACTTAAAAATTTGACAGTTGCTAATTAATACAATTCATATTATACTCATCATAACCAGTACAGAGATAATTTTCATTCACAGAAGTTATTAAATGTCTAAGCCAAATGAAAATGATTGATATTGTATATTAAAAAAAATTTATACTTTTAAAACGAAATAAATTATGATTTTGAAATTTGTGATAAATATCATATTTTACTTTTAATAACATTAATTTTTCTAATACAGATATTGTAACACTCATTATCGAGTTTTTTAATTGTTTACAAATAAAATAAAAAAAAAAAGCTAAACAAATTCGATAAACAAATAGAAACTACACAGTTCGTCGTTGTCCTTGTATGTGGAAATATAAACCGAAGAATACACGTAGAATATAATATAAATATACGATTTAAGTGAAACGGTGCAAATAAACGTGGGTTACAGAGATACCTGAAAATATTAAAAAATATTATGGGCGTGTACTAGACACTTGTTTGCTCTATATGTTTAAAACTATAAAATTTAAAATATTGACGGTCGCAACTAACGACTATACTGGCCGCCTATTGCAGTGGGTATAGTTTACGATGTGAGCTAATATGGATATTATGGTGTGCGACAACGCTACGGTGGAGTTTTAACAACCCAATAGGATTTATTAATTTTGATTACATCATCACCGTACACACATCTTTTGACACCATCGCCGTCAGTTCAAATTTGTAAATATCGCCCGAGAGTGAGAGTAAACACAGTCACACAGAGTACATTATATATAATAATAATTATTACTATTATTATTATTATTACATAGTGAATAATATACGTTAGTGTCAGTTGTTTTTTCCACGTTAATTTTTCATCGTCGGCGACGTAACATTATATGGAGCGGGCGACGATCGAGGCGTGTTTGTGTGCACGTTGTGTATATGCACAGCGATGATGGCAAATATAGTGTTGTAATAGTCTTACGTCGTATACATGTATATATATATATGGTAGCGGTGACAGGTGATCGCGAAAAGTGCATCGATCAATCATACGCCGCGCGCCACCGCCGTCCGTGTTCGTCACCGCGGAACGCCACCGCGGCCGCAGTATTTTATTTTATTATTTTTTCCATATTATACAAAACGAGTAGAAGCGTTTTTACTATTTCCTCTGTCCCGCGACCGCGGTCGTGGCGGTGTTAGCGATCGTCGTCGTCGTCGTCGTGTCCTCGTATAGTGTCTCACTACATCCCAAATTCTTTACTGCAGGACACGAGGGACATAATTTATCAATTATTATGCAATATTAGAATGCGTAATACTATTTTATCGTATATTTTCTATATGTATCAATTATTCTCGTAATCTAGATCCTTATAAGTCGACATAGTTAGCATGTAGTTATTACGTATAATAGTAAGAACTTTGGTGCAAAGCAGGGCCTGAATTAATTGTTTGGGTTTCCGGTGCTGTATACGTTAAACGCCGGAATAGTAAAACTTTAAAAAAAAAAAATCGTTCGGGAGCTCATAACCGATATCGTTTTGATTTAATATAGGTCAATACGGTTATTCAGTAGTTCAACAAAAACTCAATATGAAAACTATATGCGAGTATAAAACGTCTAGGTTACCCATAGGATATTCGTAAGTAGACGGTATTTAACTTAACGAAATTTTACTGATGGATGAAACCAATTGAAAATGAGAAACTTTTCGGGTTTCGGTCAACTAGAGTGTTTTGAAAAAAAAATCATTTAGGCAATTTGGGTTTCGGGCGTTAGTTTTTTAAATAAGTGTTTTAAGGATATTACGAGTCCCTATGTAATTCAGTTTCAAGGTGCTGGCCGTAACAAAGGTTATTGGATTCGAGGTTAGTTATTTCACAATCGTATAATATTCTATATAGTTTTAATCCCCCTTACGCATTTTACACACGATTAGATTTGTCAGATTATTCGGATGTTCAAACGTTCAATTAAAATTAGATTTTATCGATGATAATATCACTTCGAGTGAGACGTCTGCAGTGTAATGCGAAACGAAGTATTCGAACCGGTCTCGAATAATATTTGCGTATCGCGGCATTCTACTGTGGTGCGCTCGGCAAAAAGAATAACTCATCGACAATAACACACGTATCTTCATTATATCCGTCCTGAGAATCTGTGGCCTGTGGGTAACACCCCGGTGCGATCTCATAATAAATCGCACTGCAGAGTGGGATGTCGTGGTGTCGACGATTCAACTATACTGCACAATGAATTGCGCTAAAACTCTCCCACACGCACTCGAATATCCGTCCAGCCACTGAAAAACAGTGCGCCTACGTGTGTAATCGAATCTGAAGAAACCCAATATCGACGGCGGTGGTAAATGTATCGTCGAAAACTATGATATCATCTACTCGGAGCCACCGTCGGATATCGAAATACTATACAGGCCGTCATAATATTGTATTAAATGTGTTATGTATATTACAATATTATTATCATGATATATAATATACATAGTATAAAACGCGGCGACCATGTGACTTTTATTTTTATTTTTGAACGATTTACTTTTGTTTTTCAAACCCGTCGTAACCGAATACGCTCCGTCGCGTAACGATATGACTACCTAGGTAGCATAATATTATATCCATAAATTATATGTACATACACCATATGATATAATATTATGTAGTTATAGTATACTGCAGATAATAACGACGACGAGCCACGTCGGTTTTCGTGTACGATTTGTGTGGACGAAAAATTATAAGAAGACACGTTGAAGTTGAATAACCGAAACACGTTTCCGACATAGGCATCTGTATATTTTTACCGGCGGACCGGAATATACCGGACCGTTAAATTATTTGATTCTACCGGCACTATATTATACCGTAACAATATAACCGCGTGAAAACGATACAACGTAATAATAGATTATTATATATCAGTATCGTTTACCCTGCTAGATTGGAAATTTTCGATTTTCGTTTTGAACATTTCAAGACATCGTATAAAACGTCATAACCCCTCACATTCTCCAACTCACCGTGTACATACCTAACCTTCCACGTACACTATCATACCTATATAAATGTACATAATACACATTGTTCATACTTTGTATATAATACATATTACTTTGTTTGTGCGTGTAATACGTATATATATATATATAATATTTACTATAAAATATATACACTTTGTAAATAACAATCTTACAAACTGCGTATAACCTCGCAGACAGTAGAGGTAGTAATACTACGTATGTATAGATTCGGTTTAAATAAATATATATTATATATTTACAGATCATATTTAAACATGTAAAGAATAACGTTCCTCGTCGATATATAATATAATATATATCATAATATTATGATCCAAAGTGAAAATCGATAATGGAACGGAAGTGTATATAAATATATAAATTACACTTGCGATCATTTTTCATAGATTCTATTATCTTAAAAACAATCAAAATTGCAAAAAGAAAGTAACAGATCAATTTATTATAAAACGATCAATTTAATTGATATGTTATTTAAAGACATTGGATTTATAAAAATATTTCGTCCAATGTACCTAATATTATATGTAGCGTGTATTGTACTTGTGCGAAATTCCTAAATCAGACATTGAAATAATGAAATAAAACTAAGCACCTAGTCATTATTTAAGAAATTATACAATCGTCAAATCAGCACTAAAATAAATTTTTATTTTTTTTTTACTCAAACATTTGATAATAAATCATTACGAGTCATTATTGCGTACCACTGCATGGTATAGGAGTGAGAATTTGACGATATTCTACTTTTGATTGAAACGAAAACACAATAGATAATGATATACTATATTTCTTTGATATCGTTTCTAACACTACACAATACGTTAAACATTTTTATTATTCATTCAAATTATACATATTTAGTATAAAAAAAATATTTATAATATTTTATCAAAAATTAAAAATCTATTCTATTAAATCATTAGTATTAGGTATTATAACAACTAATAATATATATATATATATATAAGATAAAATACAATTTAATATAAATATTTCTTCGTTATATATTATATCCATTTATAATTTAATCTTCAACGTACATGGCAAAAAAAAAAAATGTTAAAATCATACAAATTTCATTCTTAAGTATATTACACAACATAACAAAGATAGGCAAAATGTGTAAAATGATTATTATAATAGACATAATTATTTAAATTACCTACCTACATTAAAAAAAAAAAAACTATTTAACAAATACTTTTTAAAGTTATATTAAATACTAAATAAAAGTTAGAAGACGTTAGAATGCTTACTTAACTTAATAGAAGGTTACTATTTAAGTTAGTTTTTCATAAAATATGTCGTTTATGGGTTTATGTAAATATTTATATTTTTGTATCTCACAATATATTTAACTACTGTTCTAAAATCCTTTTATTTTTATGATACGAGTATAATAGTTTTGTTTATTTATTTGTCGTTAACCTAAAATGGGGAGAATATATTTTCTTATGAAGTTATAAATGTTATTATTTTTTTTTATGATAAATGTATTTTAATTTTATACAAAGTTTATTTTATTATACTGCGAATGTACAAATTTTCTTATTTCTTTATAGATAACTTGGTACGTACCATTAGTAATTGTAATTTCATTAAAGGTAATTTGTTTATAACGAATAAGATGAACTAATATGTAAGCACTAAGTAACTTATGTTTTTTATAGTGATGTTTAATAAAATACAATTTAAAATGTTTAATAATTATTCAAGAGTATTTATTGTATACACTGTATAAATTTAAATACGATGCAGATTAAATTCAGACTAAAATGTTAAGAAGCAGAAAATAGGTCAAGACGTATGAAAATAGTTTAAACACAATACCATAATCCTGTTCAATAAAATTAACTATTTATAGAATCCTAATCACCTTATAGTAGCCTTGCAAAATGTAAATGCCCTTGAAGGCATACGCCGGTACAACTTCAAATAAAAATGAAATATTTGAAGAATTCAATAATAAAACAATGAATGCCGCCATATCATGAAAATATTAAATCGCAGAAATCATTTTCCCGAATAGAAAAAAAATAAATAAAAAATGGATTATCTCTGTCAATGAGTTAACAAAGCCATTTGTATAGAAGCTAAAGATTTGATTAATGTATTTTTTTTTAACAAAAAACGATTTTTTTTTTTAACTAACTGAGTTTATTTGTTTTATAATTTTAACAGTACTTGATATCTAAGTTTAATTACATATTATTTATTTATGAGTTATTCATTATTACAATTTTTATTATTTAGTACATTAATATATATGTAGATACTTATATCGAATATTTATGTATATTGTAGTCTCATACCATAATGGATATGAATTCATATTATAATATTGTTTAATATTTGTATTTATTCGTCACTTTAAAATAGATAAATAGATAGACTGTATTGCATTACATTATATTATAAATAATAAAAAAATAAATTCTGATAAGAGAACAGCATCACATGAATTTTCTTCATTCAAAGTCTATTGTTGATGCATATTATATTGCATCATATATTATTAATGCATGCATATTCCTTCGAGATAAAAAATAAATAACTAAAAATAACAGATGACACTATCAAACCACCTCAACCTATAAAAACCACTACTACATTTGGTAAACAAATTAAAAATATTATAAACGAGGTTGGGTACACTAGCTTTATTAAATTTGAGATTTATTATTATTATTATTTTTAATAACAAAGAAAAATGTAATTGTTATAAATGACTTGATAAAATATGCACATCAAAACATAATCATTACTAAGTATTTATGTTTTTTTTAAATGAATTATTTATTAGGATGTATATCAATGGATATACCCATGTAATATAACATTTATTTAAAGATAAAATGTAATTAATATATTTCAATATTTTTTAATTTTATACTTCTGTTCTGATCCATAATAATTTTAATTTTTAAAACATTCTGGTCACTAGCTTTTAGTTGGCCATTCTTGTAAGCCCAACTGCATTATATTTGCTAAAGTATTATACTATAACGCTAACACGTTTATAGCCACATAACTATAGTATTTAAAAAAAATAATAATGAATTTCTTTGATATGATAGGTTTTTAGATGTACATTAAGTTATTAATGGAATGTCTCAATTATTTTTTGCGTTATTGTACTATTATATTATATTATTGTCAAAACTGTTATGTAGGAACTACTCGGCCCCCACACGAGTCTTCTCAGTGGGGCTCAGTATTTCATTATATGAAATTAAAATGAAATAAATGAATTAATAAATAAATATTATTATATGTTGGTACTCAGTAAAGAGAACTAAAAAATTAGAATTTTGATTTTCTAGAATATTTCAACTGAATAACTAAATATAAATGCAAATATGCTTGTTTCTACATACCAATATACTCTGTCATTTATTTCTACTACAGATTGCGACTTCATTGTGCAATAAAAAAAAAAAAAAAATATAAAATACTTTTATAAAAACATGTTTTGTTCAATTTTCATATAATAACAATATTTATGTGAACAATTGCAAAGTTTTAAAACGAAAATTAGAAAAACAATGTTGTATGATCGATTCAGTGCAGGTTTATAGGGATATAGAACAGTATATAAAATATAGTATTATTTGTCTTTATAATTTTATGTATATTTAATGATATTTGCAATACGAAAAAGGAAAATCTGTTCAATAATATTACAATTGTAAAAATCAAAAATAAAGTATTTGTATTAATTTCTGGAAAATAATTATTGTAAAATTGTATTAATATTTTTAATTGATTACGATGGGGAGGCAAAGTTTCCTTTATCGCAGTTTTCCACTAAAAAAAAAAAATGTATGACTTATATTTCCAGTAATTTAATTAACGATTTACACCTATGCATTCTAATGTCAATGATTATAACGAACAAACATATCTCAATTTACACTAGTAACAATTTTCTAAAAGTATCTTTCAAATTGTATAGTTGTCATTATTTGTTTTTTAATACTCAAGTATAATTTTGATAATGGAGATGTGAGTTTTAAGTTGTTTTTTACAGATGTTAATGATTGCAACAGCAGGCAGGTATACACAGCTTATAAATATTTTTTATAATAATAAAACTTTTTATAGATATTACTTAATTTTATAATAGCGTGCCCACTGTTGTTTTGTTTGAAAATACGTTGGTGTTTCAGAGAAAATGTCAGCGGTGCTTGCAGTTCCATTTACGAAATTAAATTTTACAACAGTTAGCGAAACAATTAAAAACAACATCGATTCGATACATATAGCTATATATGCAAATACTCTCTCTCTCACACACACAGACACATAATATACGGATTAATCAATCTCACTCGAAGACCGTTAAAAAGCTGTATATTAATAATAATATGGTCTTATTTGAGTGTAATATTTTTTCTACATATATTTTATCATCATAATAATATACATAATTTTATGTACACGTCCGGTGGCATGACTGGTTAACGACGTAGGTACCATAATTTAATATGTTCGATGTCTTTCCTTGAACAAAATAACAGTGTTATACATAATAGCATTATGTTTTATATACCTGTATTAATATACTTGTTGACAAACAAAATACTACAGCGCCAAATATGATAGAAGCGACTAGATAAGTCATAAGGTAATCTGTTGAAGAGTTACATAATAATTTTATTTAGAGACGTTCGTATTCTTCAAAGATATTTTGTAAATTATAAGGAAAACGTTAGCTTTTTTACTTCATCGTTCATCTTTCGTTGCTATATTACTTCAGCTATATAAAGTATGTAGTAGTTTGTTTTAGTTTTTTTCCAAGGACTATTTACCTCATAATTGACGAACTTCTTATCTTTTTGCTCACGCCTGAACTTTCCTTATTACACCAGTTGAACTATATGTTTTGGGGCGTATTTTCTCAAAAACACTTTAATCCGCAAGTTGTACATAACGAACGGGAAAAAAACAAAACTGTACGTTAAAAGCACAGGCAGGTACAGTCGAAACGGTCTTCGTAATGAAAAGTTAACAAAGACATTTTGACTACCGAGGCATGCGTGTTTGTGCCAAGTATATTTTACTGTATATATAGTATCTATTTATAGAGTTTCAAATCTTAATTAATATAAAACATGTATATTTAGACTGATTTTTTTTATTATGAAATATTTAAATATTTAAAAATATTAAGAAATTACTTCTTCGGTCAATATGTATTTCATAAATTGTTACAAATTAATTACTGATTTTATATTAAATTTCTATGTACCTCAAGATTTCTCGCTAACAATAGAATGCTAAGGAATATAGATTTAATAATAAAATATTGTTTCACAATGAAATATTCATCTTTTATTCACAAAAATAAATATACTTATAAATTTCAAAAACTACTATTCACTTAAGTTTTTTATATTTTACTTAATAATGTGTTGTGAACGCCCGAGAAGATATTCATAGATTTTAATTTTTATTATTAATTATACCTACACAATATAATATTTTTAACACACTTTATGCACATATAATTTGATTTTTCCTTTTTATAATTATAAGTAAGGCTAGATTTTAATTCATTTTAGGTGTATGAATATTCAACGCAGCATAATAATAAGTAATGTGTATACTAATATGACGTATTAATATGCAAAACTGTAGAATAAAAAACAAATTGTGTTGCTGAAATTGTGGTATAATTTTTTTCCACCTAACTATAAGAATGAAATTTAAGAGATGCTATAAATTATATTATTATAAGAGAACCCTTTTTTCAAATAATAAAAAATTGTATATATAAGCTCAGTTTAGATTTTTAAATTATAGGTAGGTATATATACTAATGTATTTTTATTTTTAAGAAACGATATTTTATTATCCATAGATCCATAGTATATCACGGTATGGAGTTAATTTCCATTACCTTTTAAAATTTTTTTGCTCTTATAATTCCTAATTAAGTATTATGTAGATACGCTCATATTTTATACAATTATATTACATTTTTTTTAATTTTAAGATGTTGAAATTATACAATAAGGGATGCTTTTGAGTTAAATAATTGGGCACTTCTCATTTTCAATAATTTTAATATAATAATAATATAGAAAAAATAGCTGTTTTTAGTGTATATTTTGTGTTCATACAGTTAATTTTTAGGCCAAAAATATATTAAATTTAATATAGTATAGATTATTCGTGTCTTTGCTAAGTTCTTCAAAAAAAAAAAAAAAAATGATATATATTATACAAAATAATAAGACTTAGCGTAAGAAAAAAAGTGTTTATTATAAAGGAATATCACAGAAACCTCCACAGGGATATGTCCTGAATTATCATTTTAGATTTTGATATAGCAAAACATACAATTATTTATATATTATGTGATTTATTTATTTGTATATATCGGTTTAGTCCAAGGTAGGACACATAAATTATTATTTATAATAATAGCATATTATCTGATTGACAGAACGGATTAATGCAATGATAACGACGAAGATGATACTAATAAATAATAATACAGTTGCAAAGTTGAAATTCTATAGTAGATAAGGTTTGGAGATGAACAAATTAACAATTTATTAATATATAAGACTTATGTATAATAGACAAAAGTTCGCAATAAAAACGGACATATAATTTATATTATACATTTTGTACATGATGTTATATACGACACACCGATTTATTACGTAGGTTGTATGATATGGACTTACATAATACATTATAAATCATTATTATTGATGCGGCAATATAGTAATCGAGCGTCTGATGAGAAGATATACGAATAGACCAAAAATTGAGTTTGGAAAAAAAGAACTCACTCCATACAATGATAATTGTCTTAAAAAATAAAAGATTTTTTAGAAAGTTTACTTTCTTTTAGCTCTCTGTAACGAAACTAATATAAATTATTGTTTTTATTTATTTTTAAATTAGTAGTCAGTTGAGTTAAAAATATTTAAGTACTTTTTTTTGGTTATACCTGTTTCCTACCTGTAACTGCACCCGTCTTCAAGATTATTAATGTGATCCTCAAGAAAACGCTAATTGAAAATCAAGGTCAGCTGGTATGTTTTTGTTACACAAACAAATGCATAGTAATAAATTAATGAATTTCAAGACAAAAAATAAGAATATCATTTGATTTGGTAAGACCATCAAATCGTTTTATAATTAAAACAAAGTAGTAATTTAATATTTTATAGTGTATGCTAAAAAAAAGGGATTATAATAGTTATTATACTTTTTTATATACAAATAATATTTCCGTCTAACCGAGTAGTAACAAAACATTATTTTATTGAAATAAATATATATATAAATACTAATTAATAATTTCCGACTATTAATGGAGTTTTAAATGAGTGCATAAATATTCAATTGACAATTATTAAAATATTGTATATATACCTACTATAATATAATTTGATTAAAATACAAATTACTCGGATGAAATTTAATATTAACGTAAAAAATTAAATACTTGTTCCCATCTATATACATTAAGTTATAAAACATAATAAAATTGTTTTAAAATCAATTAATATCGGAGACGCTCTTTTGCGCGTCTAATTAGAATATTATTTTAATATTTATAAAATGTGATTCATTTCCGATGATAGTGTTTTCTAAAGTGAAACGATTCGAAATAATGAATGGTCTATGCGTTCAATATTAATTTTATTTAATTTAATATTACAATAGTTATTGCTCTTTAAGACGATACCAAGCACTACAATTATACATCAATACAAAAGAATAATAATTAAGTTGATTTTTTGATAATAAAAAAAAAAATGATTTATGTTGACTTAATTTTATTTTATTTTCTACATGAAATCGTATGAATAATGATTGTTATGTTATAAGTCGTTGTGTGCACTTAGTACTTACCCCCATGCGTGGCGGAACATGTGTGCAGAATTTCGTTTTAATCAATTTCAGTACCGGAGCGTGTATGTACACAACGTGCCCCGGCCATTCTTCTATCCCGAAATCGTTATTTATTCGTTAATTTATACAAATTAATTTTCTATTCGCGTAGCAAATGCAAACCGGCGATAGTAAAAACGCGTTTAGTAAATTAAATCCATTAGATAAACAATATTATTATTTTAGAAAAAAAGAAACAAAAAGAAAGAAAGAGAGAAAAGCACGCACCGGAGCGGAACATTCGTACGCCCGCAGAAATAAATCTAGGGCGTTATAAATTCTCATTGTACTACGCGTATACAGTATATTATTATTATATTATACATGCGTTTATAATAATAATTTATGTGTATACATGTCCGGCGTCGGATACTTCGCCGGAGAATGGTTAAACTAAACAATGCGCGCTGCGAGATCAACGCACAAAGTCCATACGGCTGTTGCTGCAGTGGTGTGCAGCTTCTGCGACGATTAGTGAACCACCACCGAGATAACCCGTTAAATCGAAATCAATTCGTGATGATATCACTATAAATCATGATTGACGCTGTATGTGATCACGAGAATAATATCGGCGATGGGTTTCGGTAGAAATATAATATTACGATAAAAAATATGCCGGCGAGGGGGTCTTAACCTAACCGCATCGAATATTGCGGTGGATGCCGCGGAAAAGCGCGCCGAGTTATTGGAAAACCGGCGACCAGTCGGCTATTGATATCGTTAATTTAACGTCTCGTCTTCGGGTGTGGTGACCAATACTTCTATTCTTTCTCGCTTGTCGAACGCACAAATACAGTATTATTATTATTATTATTACTGTGACTCGACAAGACGGGTAGGTATTTTTTCTCCGTATTATTAGACGTGCACTTCTACCGCAATACTATGTCCGTGTTCCCATGATGATTTCGTCACTTAGCCGCACGACGAACTTAAATAAATGTGAAATATGTTCCACTACACATCGTCCGAACGGCGGAGGACGACCGCGATCGTAACGAAACTATTATCCCAATATAATATATGTACCATTATACCGACCGTGTCAGTGCAGTGTTTGCACACGATTCGGTCGCGTCAAGTCCGGCGCGCCGATCGTGGGAACGCGATATTACCGTGGCACTCATCCGCGGACCGCGTTACAGCGACCACACCGAATAATAATAATATTGTCATCGTGTGACGTGCGATTTGCGTTCTTCGTTCGCCCCTTATACGACTACACGCTCGTCGATTCGATATATCACGAAAAAATAATAACGTGACGTACCGAGCGTGTCAATAATAATATGATGTGGAATAATGATATTATACTATTACGATACAATATGCTGTCGTCTAATTATTGTCGTCGTCGTCGCCGTTTGAGTATACAAAACGACGATGGACGAGTTATAGGTAAATAGAGTGGATATGTTTCAGTCATCCGTCCCGTCGCCATTATAACACTGCGACATAATTACGGGTAATATTATAATATTGTCATAACATATCACCGCGGAGACGCGCGATGCGATCATATCGAACGAGAAATCCGATTTCGTGTACATAACTACTTATAATAATAATAATAATAATAATAATATGATGGTAAACACGTGGCTGCATAAAGTAATAATAATATATACCAAAGATATTAGTATACTATACATACGAAAACTGTGCTCTACGTTTTGTCCGATTATACGTGATATTGTACGTCATATTATAATATTGTTTAAGACCCTCCGCGTATATATATATATATAATACGTTAATAAGTATAGAACACGCTAATCAAAGTGCACGTTGGATAATGACTGCAATATAATATATATATTTATACATAGTAAGTATGCAAAACGCTTATCGAATGCATATACGTATATATTATGTGTGTATAATATATAGTTAGGTATGCTGGTCGTTGTATGCCGTTTCGACTCTGTGCTATTCGTAAGTACGCCTAAACGCAAACGTGTTATGCTCGTCTATATACACATTGTGCATTATTATATATATATATATATATATTATGCATATACTTGTGCAGTAATAATAATAATACATTACACAGAGTCCTCTGCTGCTATGGTTGATTTATGTAGACACGAGTTATAAATTATAAAATGTGTGTGTGTAATATTATATATATATACGTACGTGGACGTGTGATAGTGTATATATACAGTGTACGTTTTACACGCGTGCGTAAGCGTATGTGTATTCGCGTGCATTTTATCCTGCAAAGTATCGCCGAATTGCAGACGTAGCTAGAACGAGTTAGCAAATTCTGTCTTTTTGAATAAATGACGTCCATAAATAATGAAAAGTTTAAAAGTTTTCGAAACCTTTAAAAATAATCCGACGTTTTGCGCTCCTACGCATGGTTTGCCGAACCGCACATAAAGCGGTTTGGTAACATAGCCCTTCGCAAAAATGTAAATCTTTTAGTAGTTATACCCTTGAATTACTTCTTAAAACCATAGGCGTGTCCAGGTTTTTCTGTCGGGCGTTTTCAGAGTATTCCAGAATTGACTTAGTGGGAGAAAAAATGCAGTATTAAAGTGTTTTTGTTTGAAAAAATCCTTAACAGAACAATTATTATTCCTGTACCTACTTTTTGAAATTAATAGTAAGTTTAATTACATGTAATTAAACTATAATATAATAAACGTTTATAGAATAAACTGTAGCATTTCCTTATCCTTTCACGATTATCACCAATTATCACAATTATTGTTATTGTATTCCCAACAATACATAATAATTGACGATGATTTTTTTGTTGTTATAATTTTATTCCGCTTGCATTTTGATTTATTGTCTTTCTTGATTTTTCTATAATTACGCAATAACAAAGTTAGAGTGTTTTTAACAATGATTTTTCTCGATAGAAAGATTTAAGGCTTGTTAAGTAAAGTACATCATATTAACGTGAATGATTTTATGATTACATACATATATTTAAATATTTTAAAATATTAAATAGAGCTTTACAGTTTAATGTAATAACTAATTATCAAAAAACACATCAAATAGGTGTTAATAAAGTATGTTTGGAAGTCAGCAAATGGCATTACGGCTAGTTTACAACACTGATACACTCAAGATAATTTTATTTTATATTTAAGATACCTAGATCAGCTATTACGGGTCAGGTACTATATAATAGTTGTACAAGAATAAAATTAAAAAATATATTTTAAAGGTAAGAGATGCTTTAAGTTTTTTGTACGTCAACTTTTGTATTTTTCGAAGATTGCAGTGCATGTATCTGTCGGTTCGCTGAAGTCTGAAAGTGTAAATGATAGTTTCGCGTCCATACATGACACCATATTATTATAATATAATTTGGTTATTGTATAGTTACTTTTATAAAATATTATGTTATAATATAATATATAACGATATTATCATGTCATAGTGACACAGAATACGACCAAATTTCTTTATAGTTACTTTTAACTTCGATAACCGGAATACACAGTCACTATATTATATTAGGTTATAGCACAACCTCGTCAGAAGCACGACTATTACCCAGTAAAACATAAACACAATAGCGGGGGGGAGGGGATACTAAGTCGTCCAGATTAATTCGACTATATTATTATTACCTAGATTTATTTATAACTTAAATATTTATTTTTGTCTTTGAACCAACCAAAACTTGGTGCATTCGCCTTTAGTAGAAAACATTTCGTGTCGTTAGCTTTTACATTCAAGTTATTATCAAACAAAAAGTTAAAAACATTATCTGCGTTTATTGTGTATTGAATTTTTTAAGATATTTCTATTTTTATGCAACAAAGATACATAATTTAAACACAGATAATGATTTTAGTTTTAAGTTTGAATAGTTTGATAATAGGTCAATTCGTTCTCGGGGGAGACCAATGACAATATATTAGGCGAACTGACCAACATACGTATACATACATAGTTATAGGTACAGTAAATTATGATAAACGAGCATATTATCCAGTGATAGATTACAAACCACTGACAGTTAATACATCAATAGATGCAATTTTGTTTTCAAAATCGATCCAAACACCAACTATCGGTTAAACTTAAAAAATAATAATAATAACAGATAGTTTATATTATTATTGTATACTATTATATTATAAATTGTTATTTAATTATTATTTTTCATCTCACATAATATTCGATTCTCAGAGACGACGGCAATTTGGTCGCATACGACATGCATCATGCTATTATTATTATTATTATTATTATTATTATTATTATAGTATTGTTACCGCCGCCGCAGCTGTCGTATTGTCTGAATGCTATTACGATTGTTATAATACTACTATAACACTCGTACCTACGGACGATTACGATCGGTGATCCCGTCGCGTTCATTGTATATTATACGCGATGCCCTGCCCGAACAACGGCCAAAGAAATCCTCGTCCTCGTCGCCGACTGTTAATTATTCAGATTTTTTGGACGGTAATAATTATTATTACGCGACGACGGCATTTTATAGGTAGGTATATCGCGCGCGTGTAATGAAAGGGACGGCGTAACTTATTTATTACAGTATACGTACATAATATTATATAATAAAGTATGATAATGTGATTAGTATATAGTAATATTATTAAGCGAACACGCATAATTTAATTGTCTAGTAACAATAATAATAAATAATGATGTGCCTACCAAGCACAGCCACACACGAAGCGTTATTTTCGAACAATAATGTTATAAATATTATTATTATGTGTCGTCGTTGTCGTCGAGAGAGCAAACGGTTGTCTGTCGGCTGCCATTACTGCGATGACGGCGACGCGGATATTCGAATGCTGTACGGCGGCCAGGTATATATGTTTGACAGATACGATCGCGTCTGTTTCGTGCGCGCGTTTAATTACGTTATGTTTTTTCTCTATTGTATAGGCGGACGTAGTAAAAAAAAAAAAAAAAAACGCGTCCCAGAGAATTAAAATGATAATATCGTGTGTGTGTGTGTGTGTGTGTGTGTGTGTGTGTGTGTGTGTGTGTGTGTGTGTGTGTGTGTGTAGTGGACTTGCTGTGAGACGGTCAGAAAAACACACAATGCAGTCGTTTTAATAGTAATAAATATAATATGAATATTATTGTGTGTGGACAATGTGATTTTTATTTTTACCTTTATTTGACTTTTAATCCGAAACACCGGCCGACGGGAACTGTGGTGGCTGCTTAGTTATTCGTACCTACGTGAAAATCGTATTGCAATATCGCAATAATGACGAATACGATTGTTTTAAACATTATTATTATGTTAGGTACCACGATCGTTTTCCATACAAGTAGCGGGACGGTCTATCGCACCACAATTACGAAATGGCCATTAATGTTTTTTGTTGATTTTTTTACGCGATTATAGTAAATAATAATAAGGTAATGCGGACCGCGGGAAAACGAACCCCGCTATTGTACGAAATAAAATGCAATCACAATAGGCAATAATAATAATAATAATATCAATATAATGTATAATATGTTTGCTATCGTTTTGTGCTAAATATTGTGGAATAGTGTTTGATGACGAGTGAACATTATTATGACTTATGCTCCTGTGTATATTGTTTATTTAGGGTCGTTTTTTATTCACCCCAGTCGATAAGTTTGTGTCAACTTTTCGATAACGACGTCGCCTCACGGACGAAACAATAATAAATATCGTTATTTTAAGTGCAAAATACTACCATAAATTCATCGTTTATGTTTTCTAATAGCCCAACCTATAGTCCTATACCCTATGTACGATTTACTAACTTACAACTCGTATCGCTTTGTCACTATTTGTAGGAAAAAACTTTTGATTTTTCGCATTTTATAATCGCTTGAAACTTTGGCGATAAGCGGTGATCTTGTAAAATATTTGTATCAAACAGATACTTTCCTGCATTCCAATCTATCTTATCATTACAATACTTTACTTTGTTTTCAAAACCAACTATTTGATATGTTAACCAACCTGACCGAAATTAAAAGAATAAATAAAATGTTTAACGGAACTAGAATATTCTATTTTTAAACTACCGTTCTCTTTAAATCGTGCTATACGAGTATGTTATATTACAATTAATTAGAGATTATAATTTTGAACTCTATGATAAATATGTTCTGGTAATCTGTAAAATTTCAATTATCTGGATCAATATATTTGAAGTTATTAACTAGTAATTAAAAGTAAGTAGTAAGTACATTTTTTAAGTATTTAAAATCAATTCCAAGATTCAGAAAGTTGAAATTGTTTTGTTGAATTTTAATAATGAAGCTGAATCCATTAAAATGACAGTATTTAATGAAGAAAGAGTCCAATATTTTCAACAGTTGAAAAACTATTAAGAATTTTGAAAAATTCTAAATATAGTTGATCTAAATATAGTGTAGATGAACAATTTTATATACCTGAAAATGTAAAAATCGAATAAAAAAAGATGAAGAAATAAATATTTTTTCTTAAAACCAATAGATCTCTTCATTCAGAATCTAAAATAATAATTCAGTCTAATTGATAATTTGATGTATATTTAATTTATACGTGTAAAAAAGGTATAATAATAACTATAATTATTATTATTTATTTTTTTTTTTTGGAGTGTGAGACATTGTCTTCGAATACTTTTTCTTCTTTTTATAGTGCTAATCCTGCGTAACTCCCTGATTTCTTTCTTTGATTTTTACGCATCTCTAATACAAGCATTTTCTTACACGGACAAAGAAAATGTTCTCTCAACGTCGACAATAATAACATAGAGGTAAACTGAGTAATAATTTCAATAAGATATAGTTGTGCGTTGAAATTCATACTTTATAATATTATTATGTTTATGTTGGTGGTATTGAAATTTATTAGTGTGGCCGTAAGATAAAAATCAAGATTTTCGGTCTCCGCTAAATGCAGTGTAATAGCATACAAAAAATAGTTTTTGGTTTGTTCGCAGAAACACCGAAAAGAGAATTCGTGGGCAGAATAACTATGATACAAATGTAATAGTATACGCAAATTGAATGTAACGACGGCACTGGCTATATGCTCAGCGTTTTCGAATTATAGCGACTTTAGCTGTCGAGCTCCTTACAAATACGATGTTTCGAGGGGTTATATATAGGCAATTTTTTGTTTATGCTTTGTTCGCGTGCGATGTGTATCTGTGCGCGTTGTGTACCGAATATCATTAGTGAGCGTGAACCCGTAATAATTACTACCCGCACAAATAATGTCCTACATGTACGCACAGGATCTCGTCGTTAAGGCGACGAAACAATAATAATTATTATTATAATCAACATTATTATTATATCAGCTAACGGGCAAAATCGTACGCCTGACAACCGTGTGAATACTTCTATAGGTGTTCGAATCCTGATTAATATTTATTTGATGTACATAGATAATAGTATAATATAATATGTAAATACAATTTACATACAACTACGAATCCGTTGATTGCTGCAAGTTCACCAGAAATATTAAAATTAAACAAAATATATATATATATATATATATATATAATATTATATATTCAAGGATCTAATTTATTTTCAATAAAAACACATACTATTCCATATAATAATATACTGCGGAATAATATGTTTTTGATAATAATTTCACAGTTGTATATTGAACGAGTATGTTTAAATTAAAATAAATAAACAAAATCAATGTACTAAGTTGAAATATAGACAGTTATTAAACGGTATACGTACATTATGAATACGTAATTATTCTAACATAATTTAGTATACTGTGGTTAAAACACACTATTTTATTTTATACACATAATATTACTAAAATATAGCCAATATTATTTAATTCAACATAACAATAAAATATATCTACATTAAAACCATTAATACCACTCCGAAATTACATTATAATATGACTCATATAAATAGAGAACTAACTATACTTATTAGTTGTTAGCAGAAGCAGATATTCAGTTTTACACTGGCTAAGCATAACTATCTGGCCTTTTGTCAATTGAAGTCTATTGTATTCAATCATGTGGTAATGTTATTGTAAACCAAAGTCTTTCTTAGTTTATATATATATATATATATGATAATAACTGAGTATAATATTATGAGTCAGTATTATAACACTCGGTTTGTTTATTTGATTTTTATTTCATTGTATACGAATATGTGTAAGTATTTCAGATTATGTTACTAAAATAACCATCATTTTTCTTTCCTTTAAAACCCACTATCTTCACAATTGACGTATCAAGTTCAACATGGCTAATAAATGTACTATTTTATTAAAATTATAACTGCTTACTGCATCAATACAATTATTAGAACATCTTATGAACATTTTGTTTTTGAAATATTATTGAGTTAAGCAGAATACATTTGTTTAAATATAAATTGAACTCGTATAGAAAATTCTATTATTATTTTTGTTATTAAACTAAATCAGCGTACCTACGTAAAAGGATTCTCAATCGATTAATGCAGTGAAATATATTTCAATAGGGGAAAACCAAATCTGGTTTTGTAAATACATACATATACGTAATGCCATTAACAATGAAACACTCAAATTAAAATAAAAAAATCAATTTTCAGAGTTGGCTGTGGTTCAAGATAATGCGTTTCATGAATTTATTGGACTATGATATTATAATGCACGTAAAAAAAAAATATATTTGTTTTAAATGTTATATACTTCTCACATGATATTAAGGCTTATAAAATAGCGATATAGGTAATATGCCTAGCGATAATTTATGCGAAATTTATGATAATTCTTTTGGTAATAAATAATGTTTTATAAACCGAAACAATAACGTTCTGGTAAGTAATGTCAAGTCGGTATATTTCCATATTGTATTTTAACAATATAATTTAATATTAGTGTTTAATAATATTGCGTGCGTTTAGTACCTACATTTATAATTATAATACATCGCGAGTATGCATAAAATATATAATAATAATTCCAATCCGGTGTAAAGATTGAAGGTAGCGATATTAAAGAAATAGTATTTCTGTAATGAGTAAATAGATTATATGATAAACAAAACAATTTATTTAATAATGTAGTACAATAAGTAATCGTTCGATGATACATAATAGTAAGAGGTCTTAGTGCCGTGAAGTGGAAATAATTATATTCAATACCTAGTAAAATATTATCTCTAATCAAGTAATTTAGTAATATTTTGTTTATTGGTTTATTTATTAGTTTAATAAATATAACGAATACAGTTGCATTTCAGCCAACGAGAAAGATTATCTCAAATGGAAAGAGCCAAGAGGTAATAAATATTATTATTTTTTTTTATAAAGGGTTTGAGTTGAATATTATTTTTGAATGAAGACTTTGTTAATTAATTATACTTTTTAAAAGTATTTAGTCATAACTTACAGATTTTTGTGTAACCGTTACAGTTATATGGATATGTGTGTTATAATTAAATTATAGTGTCATCGTGCAAAAGTAATTAAACGGAGTTATATTTTTTTGGAAAGTTTGGATTGAGAATTGTAATTTCTAGATACACACGGTACGAGTAAATTGTTAAATACACTTAGTCAAGTATTTAATATAATTTATTTAACTTGTAGAATTGATCGAGTTCTTTTAAGATGAAGTGCCTCAAAAAGCTTGCATGAGATTAGCAATAAAACAATTGGTTTTTAAGATCTAATCAAGTTTTTAACAACCCTTGCTCTATATTTTTTATTTAACAATAGAAACTCAAATTTCTTTATTCGATTTAATGGAATTATTTAAGTCTGTATTGGTTTTTAATCTAACTTAGTTCGTGCAAGATCATCCGTAAGACAGATTGTTTGGTGTTGTAGTCACTACCAGAAATGCACGAGTGATCAAATGTGCATGTATAGTTATAGAAGAAAACCATACTAATAGTTTTAAATGAATTGTTGGATAATTTTTTAAAAATGTCTTTTGTGTTAAGTTTAAGTCGAAATCCTTATGAATAAATAATCAATTAATTAAATAATTAATTATATACATATAATAGCGAAACTTTTAATAATCAATAGGAACTAAACTCGATGGAGATAGGTGGGGTAGTTTATAGAAATTAATAAGTATGTTTGATTGATTTTTTTCCATATTTGTACAGTTTTAAGCTTTATTTTGGATACCAGTATACATAAAGGTTTGATAATTTTAGTAAATGTTATTTATATTTTTATTTGATCGGCTTAATCTCTTCGATCGACTTTCAACTTTTATCAGCTGAACCGGTATCTCACTGGTATAATCTGGTAGATACAATTTCTTGACCTTAATCGTCTGACTCGTGATAATACTGATGATTCTATCACCTATGCCACTGCGGCTAGAGCGTTTATTCAAATATTGAAATAAATGTTGTAGTCAGCTTTGTAGCCATATAGGCCAAAAAGTACTATTTTCATGCATTAAAAATGTATTTATACTGTATCTGGTAATAAATACGCATGTGCACTATCGTCGTGAGTTCTGCCAACTGTTTTTGGTTGCACTCTCTCACGTGATCTCGTTTATATTATATTTATAAAACACGGGTGCCGAGACGAAGATACAACCACTACTCGATGCGTACGTTTTTGTTTTGATTAAAAATAATATATATCTTATTGTCGTCGTATACGGTAAACATATCACGATTTTCACGCCAATTAATAAGTGATGTCCAAATTATTTTACGGTACCAACTATCTACCTATATGGCATACATGTCATTAATCGATTTTGGTTGTCGATATTTTTTTTTTTTGAACTTAATATGAATACTATGCAAGTTACAGCGTTTTCGCATTTTCCCTTGTATGATATAGTGTGAAAAGCACACACTTTATAATATGAACGTTGACACACTACTCGTATATTATAATAAATGTGTTACAATATATAATATGTATGACATTAGAATATAATGTAATATGTATCTATAACTTTGTAGAATTTGTTTACGAATAATCAGTGAAATAAATTTACCCGTACGATAATTTGAAAATTTATATTTTTAAAAATACAAGTTTTATTATTAATTTTCAATTTTCAAAAACTTTTATGGGGATTTAAGTAATTTTTATACAATTTAGCATAAATCTAAATGAAGATTTTTTTTTGGAAAACGTTATTTTACTCTATCATAATATGATAGATGCTATTAAAAAGTGAATTTACTAATAGTAATAAATATACAATAATATATTCATATAAATATATAGGCTGACTGATGTTTTTATTTATAATCGTTTTCTATATGCAATGATTTATTATATAATTCAAATTTAATACATCTATTACAGAGATCTACTAATGATTAGGTACACTCACTCAAAATCTAGTATATACCAAAACAAATTTTCCGATTTTACATACTTAGAATTCGCAATGGTTCGATTACCCATTATTTTATTTTAAACAATTTTTAAAATCTCTAATAAAATGATTTTAACGCTATGGTTTAAAATCGCATATAAACATTTATATTGATAGAACAAGAGAGCTAAATAATAGAGCATTGTTTAACGATTTAAGCTATATTATATCCGAATTCATGATGTTTATAATAATAAAATAGGTAATAATGATAATAATAAATATTATAATAAACCCACTATAATGCGGTTGAAAATTGTGTTCTCTAACCTACCTGTAGCTAGCTATAATCGTAGTACCTAATTCAAAGTATGGAATAATAATGAATATCCAACAAAACGATTTTAGGACTTGAATTTAGATTGGATATTTTGAATAACTTGAATCGGAATAGCTGAAAGATTTCCGTTTCTACGGGACGTTGTAAGATTACTATATTACACCATTGCGATGAGTTAATATTTGCATAAGGATAACAAAAAAAAGTTGCTCAACGGGAAGAAAATCATATCGCGAGGGACATAGATCGTTCTCGCAGCATTGGTGTGATGGTGTCATTTTTTTTTTTTTGAAGACGAAATCTGTGTAAAACTGCAAAACGTTACCTTAGTATTTTGTATTTTATTATGTTTAAAAATAATATTATTAATAATACAATATTGTACACAAATAACACGGTTTTAAGTGGAATATTCATTATTTTTTTTTCGAAATATGATGAATTATTCATACGCTTTGGATGAAAACATTTGTGAACCATTAAATACAAACTGTAGGTGTTCCGTTTATGCCACTGCCACCTGTCACTTGTATATTAACAGTCCTACTGAAGATACTCAGCAAATATTGCACGTTTGTAATTTTTAATTCATAAAATAAACGGTTTGAAATCGATTGGAAGTGTACAGAAGTGTAGATAGTTATTTTTTATAAATATACACGGTATATGCTTATAGGATAATATTATGGTCACCTCTGTTGTTCCGTTTTTCCGTGGAATACAATTTCAAACATTCTAAACTTCCCATATCAGAGATATTTATATAGCCATTTAGTTTTGTGAATTAAACGAATTATTATATTTTACAGATAGAAGAAAAATATTGTTTTTCTTTATATGTCAAAAGTCTTTCAAAATTTGATAAACCGCAATTATTTTTTACATAAGTGCATAGTACGCCTATGTCATTTCGTTTATAAAAATGGCACGAGGCCACGTACGTGTCTTTATTGAAGTAGGTTAGTGGTTTTTTTTCGTTCATGCTCTTCGTAAATTGTAAATCCACGTAAGTTCTATGCATAATAATAATTATTATATTTTTTATGTCAATATTGCGAGCGATTATACATTTTTCCAGTGGTGAATATTATCTATACGTGTTGCTATTGTTTGTATTATTATCGTTAATAATAATAACACTGAACACGTATCGTGTGTTTTGTTTCGTATAGATGTACGATCGTGAGACGACGTTCGACCGATGGTTATTGTAGTTCCTATAATAATATTCGTCTAACTCTACAACCGCGTACCCATCTATAAATGGCTATAATACGCAATACTATATTATTTTAATTTAATTAATTATAATGGGTTTACATTACAAGTCATAATAGTACACGTGAAAGCCATGTAAATAATATAACAACGAGTCTGCGTATACGTATACCCTATAAAGTATTTTACGATTGTTAAACCGATATAATAGTATATTATGATAATATTATTTTAGATTTCAATATTTTTTTTATTATTATTATTGCTCTAACTCGTACTATTGCTTACCTAACTCCAAACCGTGGCCATCGTAACAAATTTATTATATACAATATAATATTATGATACATAATTTATTCATGTATGTGTGTGTGTGTGTGTGTGTGTGTGTACGAGTGTGCGCGAACGTGCGCCTTTATAGGTACATATTAATATTATATGATTATTATTATTCACTACGAAAATACGACGCACAGGTTATCTTATTGCGGGCAGCTCCCATGAGGCGGTCCTTAACGCGAGGTCCTGTATATTATGTATATTATATAAGCCATATGATGTATATACGCACCGCAGTCGACGGGTTGTAATAAAAGGACGACGGGTGAAACAAAAAAACAAAATTACACAGCGACGTGGAGCTACTTAATTTCGTCAACTCTGGTAGTATAATCGTTAGACCGGAGATGACACTGACGCATGCCGCCGGGACCCGCTGCAGCGGACCGCACACATTGCGGCGCCCCTTTCGGTGGTCCTGTAATTTAACACACAACGTACCTAACAATAATTTATTATGTACATTACATTATGTTTTAAACATTGTAATACCATAATAATATAATATTATTATGTCGTGTGTACGCCAAAGTGCACGCACAATATCATAACCTTTGTCGACCGTCAGGAATTATAAGTTTTAGTTTCCACCCTGACCGAAGAAAGAAATAATCAAATTAGACGACATTCGAGTATTACACGACAACGTCGTGACGTGACGCTACGTGAAGTCGGACGATGATGGCGATCGCGTCACCGCATGCGAGACGTTAAATAAATTCGTTTTTTTATTTGCATTTTGAAATCAGTAATCGAGTAAATTGTTATAGTATTTTGTCGTTTGCAGCCATACACTTTAATATTGCAATGTGTGTGTATTTACACGATTTAGTATTGTAGAAAAGGATTAAACGATTGAAGTATGTATAGATGATGGCCACCTTAGTGAGATTCGATTCTATCTGTGTTTACTATAAAAGTATTTATGCTGTTCGCCAATTGTATTGGTCTGATGGTCCAGTTATCGGGTACAGCCGTACAACTTCATAGAGTTTATTTGAAATTTACTTTTTCATTTTTAAATTAAATTAAATTCTTAAACCCTTCAACATTATATTTTTAAATTTTGAAAATTAAAAAAAATTATCAAAACATGTCAGTAAGTTGATTTAAAATAATTTAAAATGTGTTTTCAGATATTTCATCCGATAATTAAATTAGTGATCTCCAAAAGGCAGAATAAAAACAAATGATGCAAATACTAATGATCACGTTCAATACACTCATTTTTAATACACAATACAAGATAAAAATATCAAAGATTTCTTAGTCATTGTCATCAAGCACCAGTTCAATGTAAAATTCGGTATGGACATTGATTTGTTTTATATTAATCACGTACGTAAGTGATCTATAATTCGACCGCCGCGTCTGAGGTGTCTGTTAAGATTGTTGAATAATAAAGATTATGAATTACTACCTTATAATAGTATTGATAATCACAAGGGAGGAAGTTATTAAATTCAGAATCGGTATTTTTTAAATATTTCAATATTGAATCGAAGGTTAGATGGTTATCGAAGCGTATTATTAAAATTAATGGTATTCAAAATTATTAATACTCGTTAGTTACATTTAATATTTCGTGGTATCTTGAAATTTGCTGACGTTATTTATGTAAATCATCACCATATTAATGGACCTGATAGTTTGGTACGTTTTCGATCAGAGGCAATTGCTTACACTAAACTTAATTTTTATCGGGTCGAAGTAGTTCAGTTTCAGTCTTGCCGCTCGACGTTTATGTTAACAGAAAAATTTTATTTTTTTATTCATGTTGTAGAGAACTGAAATGCAAAGATAGATGTCGTTTCGATTTTATTGTAGTTGATGATTAACCATTTAACAAAATGGACTATTATCGCTGAGACAGTGAGAAGTTATCAATATCTACCGTCGTAAACACGCTTGTACGTGCGGTGGTAGTAGATATAGTCTGATAGTTTAAACCATAATATTTTTGTAGCAGCAAACAATTAATTTTTTTTTTTCTTAAATAAGTATTTTATAGGTTTAAATAAAAAAATGTATTGGGGGAATAAGATAACGGGTTGGTTTCAACAACAAAAATAAAATTCAATTGATAAATAGTTTTAAGATAATAACAAATATTTCTAATATTGAAAGCATATGATGTATATATTATAAACTAAACGTTTTCGTCAAATGTGACAATTTTTTTGGAAATTTGGAATTATTTGAGGTCCTCAATAACACCACTCTCGGTGTTATTCATATAACACATTTCAAGACTTAATTGGACTAAAAATCCATTTACACTAGCCGGTCATATTCGCATAACGATGTCCGCAAATCGACTGCTATAATATTATACTAAATTATGTAGGTACCTAAATAAAAAAAAAAAAAATAAAATAAAAATTATACGAAACGCACATGAACGCCGTCACGACGTCGTCTAACACGCTAGCCATTCAAAAAAAGTACGAGCACCTATATTATAGGTAATATAATATTATGTATCCTGTGTTATCGGACATTATACTATATAAATCAAACGCATAGGTATATACATATATATATATATCATTTCATATTGCTTATTGTGTATTATTATTGTGCCATAATAATATGGGCCCTCGTTATCGAAGTCGTACAGCTGCTGAAGTCTGATGTCGTGATTTTATCGTTTCCCAGAGAAGACTTTATAATTTATATTATGGATATTATGATGTGAAACACACATACACACACACACACACACACACACTGGAATGGCAGTGACGTATCATAAAACACAATTATTTATATCACGTATATACCTATTTACATAATGTAGTATATATAAATATATTATTGTGATGTGAATCGAATCCGCATACTTCATGTGCTCTTAGGCCCATGTGGACGGACTTTTACCGGTGTACGTCGTCGTGTTTTCGTGTAATGGCGTTCCATAATATACTGGAACGTCGTGCGTATTTCAGGCGATGAGTGCTAGAGAACGTTTTTTTTTTTTTTTTTTTTAACAAACATCCACGCTGTGTACATTTTCTATATAAAGAAAAAATAAGCGTTTCGTGTCATCGGGTTTGGCTGCAAACGAGTCTGTTTGAAGGACTTCTGTTCATTGTGCGTCTTATATAATATATATATATATCTTGCAGCATCGCAAGATAGTGTAGAGTAATAATGATATACAGGCTCTTGGACTCGGCAGTCCTCTCACGATAAATCGTCGGTGCCGGTAGGTAAACAAATCCTAGCACTTAACGAAAAAAAAAAATTATTTATCTCACCTAAATTACCTAGAGCATAAGTTGTCACACAAGGCATTGAATCGAATTTTAATTTTACACGTTCACATTATTACATCGTATAATATTATTTAAATACTTAACTGTTGTTATTGTATTAATAGCTCAATTGAAAAATGTCGTCATTTTATTTTATTGTTTTTCTTTTTTTTTTTTTTTTTTTTTTTTTTATTATTATTATCAGCTGACACATTTTTCACATAATATTAGCTAGAGTTCCACGTAAATATCGTTGACACTTAAATCATAAGTGTACGTAGAACAATAATATAGTATCACTGTACTATTCTGTATAGTTCTAACAGTCTATTATTGTACGGCCCAATAAGAGCATATTACGTTACTACCCAGTGAATGGAAAAGTTTCTACTCTTCTGTGTATCTAACTTTCTTAAGTTAATATTATGTCAACTTTGCAGTCCCTTTAGGGCAAAACATCTATAAAGTTACTTACATGATAAATTTAAATTGGTAAATTAATTGTAATAGGAAAAAATTATTGATATAAAATATAAATATTAAACAACTCCAATATTTCTTATTGGAGTGCTATTTTATGACCAGTAAGGGACGAGCCTGTTGGGTCTGTACAAATGTATTTCAGTTTGGTATAGTTATTGTATTTATTTAGACTGAATTAAAGTAGGTATAAAAATATATTTTTTTTATAAAATCTGGACTTGGTCGATCTTCTATATTTTTGTACATAACTTTGAATCATATTTGTTAGTTGTTTAAAAATGTGTAATCTATTTAAAAATAATCAGCAGGTATCTATAATTATACGAATATAACACTGTTTATTGTTTCATTAAAATATAATAAACCGATGTAATAAATAATAACATAAATCATTTTTAAAATATATAGTAAAATTTCCTGGATTGGAAAAACTTCTTAATTCACCAAAAATGCTGATGAACGAGTTATAGTGTTCTTGGAATTATCAAGAACACCATAGCTCCAAGGTATGAAGTTTTTGATAATCATTAAAGTTAGATATTTTTGGTAATAATATGTAACAAACAAACGCCGGAAACCGGTATTAAAATTTTAATTATCACAAGCTCGAGTTAAAAGTGTTATTGACCATTTCAACGAATTCCGATATCTCCAATAAGCTAATATACTTTCTCAGTTGATGGAGTATATCAACTAACCATTGAAATATTTTATAATTGCATAAATAAATGTTTATACATGCATGTGCTATATTTATAAGACTTATCTTTTTTTTTTTTTTTTTTTTTACTTTATAATTTTTTGTATTAAATGATATATCTATAATTTTCCTAAAACAAAAATTTCCAAATCAATCAAGTTGTCACTTGAGAAAAATGAAATATTATTATCTCATTAGTATAGCTTGTGAAGAAAAAAATCACACGCATACAATCTACATACTTTATCGCTTCAATGAAATTACGTTATGATTCTGCCACTACACGTGTGAGGGTACGCGATCGATTTCCACGCTCTGCGTTGTGCTCGTGACGGTTTACTTATCATTTGTAGATTAATGTTCGAGTATACATACCTCTAATATATTATGTTCGCACGTGTTCCGAGAATCGAAGAAACCAATTTTACTGGCCATATACCATAGACCGCGGTAAATATAATATGATAAATCGTTTGATTTAAGTCCATATACCATCAGCGGATTACACGGGGGAGAAACGCCTGTAGTGATATTATAGTACTATAGCAGTGTATAGAAAACATGTCGGCAGTGTGTTATCAGTCCCATACCTAGTGTTCACTGTCTCACGATTAATCCGAATTCAGAATGGTGTGCAGCGATCAAAAACAATATTATATACAGTTGTATATTATTTAATATTAATTCGATTGGAGCTTGCATCCGAATCGAACCTTTTGATCCTCTGACCAGATGATAACAGCTGCAGGCTCACAATGCAACAAGCGGAATAGGTTATATTAATGGGAAAGCCCTTTAATGTAACATGCATATTACAGTGCGGAAAAGTTTTACTCATATATGCACCTACGTAGGTACCTACATAATGCAATATGATATTATTGTGCAACACGTCTGCACGTGAAGTAGTTATTGTTCATAACGAATATCACAATGTGTACGACATTTGTTTGAAGAATGATTTAAGCCCGATTGTTCATAATATTATACCCACTACCTGACATAACTGTCCGTACGCCTATATATGACTAAATCACATCAGATCATTTTGAATATTTCCAAATATTCGGTTTAACATAATGATATAATATTGTGTTGGCATTATTACAGGCACATTTCATTTGTTTTAAATAGTGTAAGTTTAAATATGTACATATAATATGCAATGCATATAACATAATAATATAATAATATATGTTTTACTATTGTAACAATATTTTTATAAATATATGTAAATCCACACTGGTTTAATCAAAATAAATTAATTTACATTAAAACTTTGTTTTGTACAATATGCTTTCATCTGTTCTATACTAAATATAATAATATATCATATTACTTTAAAATGTTTGAACTGAAAATAAATTAATACAAATTAAATCATATAATATGCAGTAGGTACTTTTCTATTTTGGGAAACAATATTCAAAAATTTTAAATAGTCTTCTTTTGACCTTTCGAACAATATTCAGTGAATATTTAAGTAAATTGTTTATTGACTGTGTATGTGTTATAGAATTATCATTTCCATCTTTGTAAAAATGCAAATATCACAAATTTCGAACAAGTAAAATTTATATCATATTAACGTAATGTTGATTTGTCGATCTTTGCATGTTTATTTCGAAATTCTGCAAAAAGATACCTACTACAATACTAGGTACTATTTCTATGCAAACAATAATTTAAATAGTATTTACACTTGGTTTCAATGATACAAATACGTACATTATATATACGTAATATGCATAGTTACATAATAACAATGGTGAGTAACGGTGCACGTGTTTTGATTAACATTAAAAAGCAATAAGTGAACCAAAAACTACATTGAATACGTCGAATATGGGGTATGTATTAGTTATAATTTATATATTTTATACATTCATGTATGAGAAATGAGTCAATTATTATTTTGCTACTTAATTTGGTGTAACAATACGGTTAAATGAATTTGAAGTTAAATTAAAATCCAGTTATAAAATAACTTGTCAATATAATATAATGTTATGTATAAAGACAGTAAGAAAATTAAATTATTAATAAAGCGATTTAATTATAAAAGAATATACGTCGTGTAAATTTATTCTGAACAGTAAAATAAACATATTATGTAACATACGATAAAATACAGACTTACGAATATTTTTATTTTACATACTTACCAACAACTGTTATTTTGAACATATTATAATCCATAATATTATACATTAATGGCCAAAACGTCCAAAACTGCTGTATACAATAAAGGAAGTTTAAGTAATATATTATGTAACAAAGAACAAAATAGGTATACAACTTTAGAATATCTATTTACGTAATGAGAATGGACAGTGCAAGCGATCGTAATATTTACAAAATTACCTGCAAAAAAAAAAAAAAAATAATAAAACAAGTCGTTTCCACCTGTAGGCGGTGGACTATATTATTTGTAATTCGATCCGTGTTTTGCACGATCACAAAAACGCAATTGAATAATTGTGATATAATTATACTATTGCGTTTTATCGCGTAGCTTATAATGTCTACGTACATAGTACAGGGTGTGTTTGGGTGTAATTTTAAGTTTTACAGTGTAAACAAATTTTTAAAACAAAAAAAACAACCCGGGAAATTATAATAACATAATGTAGTCCGCGAATCGCGTGTCGTGTCGTCGGAGTGTCGAGCGAGAAACCGGAGAAACGTGTGTCGATATATTTAATTTTAAAACTTCGCGAATCATTAAAATTAATGTCGAATACTGCAGTGTATGCGTTTAACGGTATAGTAACAAAAAAAAAAAAAAAAAAAATCATTTCGAGATAGCGCGAAATAAAAGAAGAAAATGCCACTGCACAGCACGAACCAACGATGATATACATTTCGATGTCGGGCATACAGGCCGATCGGGTACTTATTGCCGATTGTATTTTATTGTTACGTAGCCGTATACAATTATATTAAATCGGTGCTGCTGGAAAACGCTGACTCGAGTGTCTTCTCGCCGGGTGCACGTTCATGCTGCCGCCACCGACTGCGGGCAATAAATGGTTCCGTGACCGACAAACGAGTATCGCAATTATATATTCAAATGATATACATTATATTATTGCCAATGTCGCGATCTCCAAAGACTTCTTTTTTTTTTCTTTCGTTTCCGTCGCGACTAGTGTTCGGAGGCGGCCATATTCATTCCCATTATACGCGCGATCACCACCAACACAGGAACAATGCAACGGTGTACACCGCGGATGATAAGAAGCCCCCGGCCAAAGCTTTGTGCGACGATAATGAACCGGAATGAAAAAATAACAATAAAAATATTACACACCAGCGTGTAAAAAATTCTACTCGACGAAACACGCGCGGTCTAGACGCGGAGAACTCGTCTGTGGTTAACGAACACAATATTTATATATATATATATATATATATATGAGATACCTTCGTACATCTCCTACCTCTATGCGTATAATAGTATATATGCACTTTTGCTCCGTGAAAACAACAAAACTATAATTGGTTTTCTGAACGGAAAATTACTTAAAAATCACCTACTGCCTTTCATTTCAGACGCACGAAGACATAAGTGATGGAAAACTGTTTTCGAGGGCGCGTAGTCCTTTGTCCTGGATCCACGACTTGGGTCGGACGGGTGTTATTACCGAGTACCTACCGAATCGTTTAAAAATACATGTTTATTGGTGATAATAATTTAACATTCGTACCAAAAAAAAAAAAACGGGTTTAAAAATTCAACGTTGAAAAATTATACTATAATGCTTTTATAATACGTGTGATCTATTTTAATTACATTAAAATATTATATTGTTGTGAGTCGATTTTTTTTTAATCAATACTACTACTTGTACAATTCTAATTTTCAACACACACCAGGTTGTTTATAATAATATAATTTTATTTTTGTCGAGTAAAGTAAGTAAATAAGCTATAGAAGTATTCTAATTAAACTTAAGCTCGAATTTCAAATAATTCATCGTTCTTGATTTAAATGAAATCTAAGTTATACAAATTACACATAATTTATATATTACATTTCACATTTAAATATAAAAAAGAACTGTAGTTAATTAAATTTTTGAATTTAAAACTAATTATTTTCCAGAATACACGCGTAATGCACATTTTTCAATCATTATTAGATTCGAGTGGAAGATGAAATTTTACAATGATGTATGTTTTTGTGTGTCTAAAGTCAATTTTTATAGTAGACAGAGCAATTTTCAACTTCAATATATTTTTTGATAGGAAAGTGAATCTAGTTAGTAATTTGAGGGTTCAAAAGTGAAAATATCACGTACTTTATTTGATTAGTTTGAAAAAAAAATAGAATTTTTAAGCAAAATCAGTTTTTAATAAAATTTATATTTTTATTTATAGTTTTTATTCAAAAGCGAATAATCTTTTATGTGTGATATAATATTTAAAATAATATGATTTTTTTTTATAACTATAGATATTGTAATATTCGTTACTCTCTATAGTAAATGCATATATCTATTGTACTATAAATAACACTATATGATTGGCTAATACAAATGTACATACTTAACATTTTTTACACGTCCAGATTATTACTTAATATATTAAAATTACACACGGCAAACAGTTCGACACTAATAATCAACACAAGCGAACTCAGCAATGCACTTATTAACAGCCATCTTCCTAAAAAAGAAAGTATTATTTTAAATATAATAATTATTATAGATTTATAAACCAAACTCGTCTTACTAATTATCATTGGTAACAATCTCATACAGGGTGTTCTGACACCAGATACAGAAAACTTATTCATAAGGAATAGACAACTTTCTCTGGATAACTAATACTATAACAAATTTCCCTCGACCACATTACAATATTTTAAATTGTTAAATAATTTTCTAAAAATGTAAAAAAATGTTTGTTTGATTAACAAATTAAAAAATTAAATATCATATTCCACGTCATGTTTTTACTACAAATTAAAAAATATTAAAAATACATATGCATGATTTATTGTAGCATTCTGATGTATAAATATATATTCTTTTATACTCTCTAACTCGTTTATTTTGAATTAGAGTAAATTTAAAACATATGAATCTCGCGTGTGGTTAAAATTTGATTTTAGTTGAAATCAACTGGGAGTATTCATAAGCCGATTATGCGTCAATATTATTATGTTGATGAGATTAAAATAATAGCTTAGATGTATTCCTAGTAGAAACAACTCGAATTGGTACCTACAGAGAATTAGGATTGTTTTTGATTTTAAAGCTTGCCAGATTTTAAAGCTTTGAATAAATTTTAGAGAATCCTTATCATTCGTAAACTTTTAGTGGTACTTCAAGCTCATCGGTTAATTTAGAAAATATATCTAAAATAAAAAAACTGATTGTCAAAAAAGTAAAAAAAAATATATCAACATATTACTTTTCTTTTATGTCATAAGTACTTTGTAAGTGAATGTTTTAAATAAATACACAAAACGAATGTTTATGATCTTTCTTCCATTGTATATGTAATTTTTTTTCACATAACTGAAGTTGAATCCTAAAAGATTCTTAAATAAATTATATAAAGTAAATAAATTAGAAAAATTTTTGAAATAAGTTTATATTTAAAATGTGTACATATATCTTAGCCTATCTAACGGTGTAGTTTTTTGGTGCGTTCCAAAAATTAAAAAAAAAAATTATACACACGAGCAGTGCCTACACTAGTTTTTGTTCAATGAACGATAATTCTAGTCTCTTCTATATACATTTACTGGATATCATATTTCATAATAAAATATGCATATATATGTATATGTACATTATATACACTCAATTTTATTTTAAAAATATGCAATCCACAATTGTATTTACTCGGTTCTGAAATGGAAAACACAATAGTTAGGATAATAATCTATTGAATTATTCAGTGTTTACTTAAAAAATAAAATAAAAACCTCTCTCGTTTTGATGTGAATGGATTGTTACCCCACGCAATGACTGACACAGGGTGACCCTAGGGGCGCCTGTTTAGTTTATGTTAACATCAATTTATATCACAACACTTTTTAACCATTATACTCGTATTATACTATGGCATAGTAACCATAGATACCTTAAAAATCACGTATAATATAAATGTCTATTTTTTTTGTTTTTATTGGTTGATAAGGGGATGTTTTATTTTTATTTTTATCATGGCTATTATTATAAAAACAAGAACCGACATATTAAGTATAAACATTATATTCGGTCTATAAAAATATATGTTGTATATTAAACATAAATAAGTTTACAATGCTTTCACATTCAGATATATTATGTACAATTTGTGTGGCCTATTTCGTTTGTAAACAAATAAAGAATATGATTAAAAATATATTTAAGCGGGCCAAATGAATAAAGAATTTTAAAATGTTCATTATTTATTGATATGATTGAAAGTTGGTCGTGTACTTTCAAAATTTCAATTATAATCGATTCTGTATTTTAATCATAAACTTTAAATTATTAGTAAAAGTAAATTTCAATATTTTTTACCATATTTTTTTGAAGTACTGAAAGTATAAAAATGACATAAACACTCTAGCGAACTGTCAGGATTTTTCTCAAATTCATTTATGGTTTCTTAAAATTTAATTATATTATTACCCACCTGCTGCTTTGTATCATACAACGTCAAATCCAACGAGCCAAAATTTGTTGACTTTTTAATTAAGCGTTTAACATGGTATATATAAAGTTGATTATTGTGCTTTAAAATATTGATTTTAAAATATTGCTATTAGTATTAAAACCAATTTCAATAAGTTCTGCTTGGAATGAGAACGCACACATAAATATTATAAATCAAAATAGTGCAAGTTAAATTTGATTTGCCTTTTATTTACTATTAAATTGGTTGTTTCGTGTTTAGATATATATATATATCTAATATATATATATATATATATATATATATAATATAATAAACATAAAATATAACAGCCGAACGTAATTTGTATTAAACTGTACTTACTATATGAACATATCCCGTGATCCGAATAGACACGATTATCATTGGCATTGACATCGGCACATTAACGAGCCGTGATATTCTGAAACAGCTTAATCACTATATTATATCCCATCCCAGAACGACAGGATTAAGTGTTTTACTTAAGTTAATCTATGCTTGAATAACGTGGTCCGTGTTTTCCACGTGATCGAGTGGAGTCTCGAACTCGCTCGCTTCTCTCTAAAAGAGTATACGGCTAAACCCTATATGGACAGAAAATAGAAGGGTATTTTATGATACAAACCTACATGTAGTTGAACCAATAGAAATAAATTTGGTCGGAAAATGTCGAACCCTCTCACCGACACAGAAACAGCAATATGACGATAACTATAATTATATTCAAACTTTTGTTAAAATGTATCGAAATTATGCGCACACGTGTTTGCACCATACGTGGTCTGTATTTACGGGTTCAAATAAGCATAATATTATTATGTACATTGTGTAATCGTTATGGCCAAAAATAAATTTAAATTTGACGCGTGGGAGTGGAAACACTTAATACAAATCAACAGAATACAGGCGTGTGTCAATAAGGTGTTGGTGCCTACACTGTTTGGGAATGACGTAGTATATTGTGGTCACGAAAACACACTCGGCCACAAAGGTAAAAAAATTTAAAACCGTTTGGTATAAGTGAACGTAAAACGCGTTTTTAAATAACAAGACATGTCTAAGAGAAAAGCAAGACGATGGTTGTAATCGATTATTGCATAATATCGATGCAACTAGACACGGAAATTAATAGTATTATTATTAATCACATACCTAGTTCTAAATACGGTGTGTTGTAGAAGTATAATATGACTTAAGAGATAAAATATTAATACATATTAAATGCAATAATATATTGTGGTATTTGCTATTTAGTCTCAAAAGTAAGAATTCATATTGAATATACTGGTTCTATAGATATTATTTTTGGTATATATTTTAATTAGATGAGTATAACTGAAACTTACACGGCAATGTGTATAGGCAATTTAGCTACATTAGTATCTTGGTGATCATATGATAATATAATATTAAACTGAATCATAATAATTCATAACTTAATACATTTTTAAAAATATATATTTTATTTTAGTTCATTGTATAATATTAATATTATTATTGGTTCCTGCATGATATTATTATTTTAATACAATAAATACGTTTTACTAGTTAAATAGTTAAATTTTTCAGTTTTGAATTATTATAAGAAGTTCAAAATAAAATATATTTCTATGATATATAAAGCAATTTTAAACATAAAAAATATTGAAAGTAACTGAGAAAGGAAACAAATGTTTAGATATGAACCAAAAAGTTATAATAATGTTAAAGCTTGATAAAGTGTGTCTATTGTTCAGATTGTATTACTGTACAATCTGATAATATTGGTGTAATCTCAAAAACTCAACATGGGTTATTTTTAGAATAAAAAGCCTTAACTTATTTAAATTTTATAAAAACAAAACTTAAACGCTACACTTATAATCTTAAAAGTTGTGTTTATGACGTTAAGTTAAGCGATAGCATTAAAACAAATTAAAGTATATGTTTTGATAGTAAAAGGCTCTGTGGTGGATCCAAAGCGATATTATTTTATTTTTCTTAGGAGTTTGATGATAATTTTATAATTACCTGTACAATACTTCATTACATAATGTATTCCAATAAAATTTGTTGCTATTAAAGGCGAACATTTTTTTTTCATCCACTATTATTAACGAAACTCGTCTACATTGACGTGTTTCTTTTTTTTCATTTAATTATACGTTTTGACTATTCCCCGAGTCCACATGTGTAACTTATAAGAATCCATTAAGAATCATTGGATTATTATAAGTCGATGAGGATTTGGGCTAGCAGATGACTTTTTCATTGCCGCATCACCCACACGTATCTACAACTAAGACATAAACTTACAACGTTTTTGTGTGGCCCGTCATACATTTTTCAAACAAATACCCAATCATATTATTTATGATAACTATTTTTGATTTGCGAATAACTGCAATAAAACATTGCGTTATTTGGTACACGGTGTTATACGTGGAACGTCGGCGCTCTGTATATAGTGATATTTGCATTATGGCCATTACGGGATAATAATGCAGGACCCACAGAGACAATACATCGAACAATAACCCGAATAACCGGAACACCTAAAGCGTTTAATAAATCTAATACGGTCGCACGTATGATGACCAAATACAGGGGTTTTCAGACTTTCCATACACTTATCGTACAGTGGTGTATGGGGCGCGGCTGCGGACGAGAGATTTCGTCGCCCTGGCGTTTTCAAAATGGCTGGTCTACTCTGTGTGTTTAATGTACACGTGTACTAGCACACGCGTTACACACACACGTGCAAATATATATATATATATATATATGTATATGTATATATCATTGTATACTCAATCGTCGTCATCGTCGTCGTACCTCCGCCGCTGGCAATTATTATTATATTCCGTGTGCGTCGCGTCCTTGTTTAACTCACTACTGCTACTTTGCCGGTGAATAGGGGTGGCTCGTCACTAAAAGCATACTATTTTACACACACGCATACGTATAATATATATATATATATATATATATATATATACCTACGTTTTGACTTGATTCACTCGGAAAATACTAACCCACGCACCCCGCGCGTTCCACGGACCGTCATCATCAGCACGACATCGCAGTGGTTCCCGGCCGAACAAAACGTAAAATCGCCGCCGTGACTCGACGATATATACCCGCCATTTGTGTATAGATAAGTAATATATATATATATTTATGCGTAGAGAATGCGATAAAACGTATGGTGGAGGGGGAGAAGAGAAAGTTACCATAAAGTGTGTATATAGGAGATATATGGACAACTGGGGGATGAGTACACGGGGGCGTCGTAGGTCGACGGCGTGACTGCAGTTGAATAGTAACCGAAATTCTGGTCAGGTTAGGTTTTATCGCATTGATATTTTCTTTTCACTTTTCTTCGCGTTTCCCTTACCGTGCGTGCGGTTATATGTATAGTAGACGATGCACACGGTGCTACCGAAAAACTGCGCAGCACAGCAGTATATATATATATATATATATTTTATAGCACACGCCACCGGCACAAGATGACGGAAAGAGAAATAAAAAGTTGAAAAAAAAAAATTACATAGGAATTTATATAGATATACGCCGCTGGTGACGGTGCCATACGAGATTCCGGCTACGGAGGCTGCGGTAGCGGCGGCGGCGGTGTTTATTCCGCTTGGCGGAGGAGGCCCCTCGACAATAAAATCTGATCGCCTCCGTCGCACCGGAGCGGAGCGGTTTCATAACGGTTAAAATAAATAGTTGGGTCATTTATATCGCGGCAGCGGGACTTATTGCGCGCAATGTTTCCGCAGCGCACAGCGGACGTAAAACGATTCCCAGAAGATTGAGCTTGTCGTTGACAAATTTCGCACACTGCACACAATGCGCACCGCTCCCGAGAATTATTATAATTTCCCGTCATTGCTCCCCCGGGGGCGGGGTTGTGTGGGTCGAGTGGTGTGTGGTGGGTAGGTAGGTGGGTATCGTGGTCGTCGTGTGCGCCGACCGGGAAAGGGATGGTGGAGGCGAGTGAGTCGTCGTATGTATATATGCGCCGTACACCCGCCCGAGCGTAGCTTAGAGTATATATTATTGTTATACACAGGTATATCTACATCACGTTATATAAAATTGGTACACTTATATACGTACGTAAGTTTTTACGCGAGGCGATTCCTTTCAACGTTTATTTTATTTTTTTTTTTCAGTCAAATTATGGTGACTCGCTGCTATGGATATCATATTATTGTATAACTGTGCGATTTTTTTTTTTGTAAAATTGCAATCTCTTCTTTATTTCAAGGGTTTATGTATAGTTTTTTTTTTTTTTTTTTTTTGTTAACGATACCTAGTTCGCAGCAAAACTGGCCATCAATTATACTCCGGGTAGGGTATTCACTGTCAATCCACTATACTTATCTTAGTAAAAAATCTATAGTATGCTAAACAATGTATACTTCCTTTTGTTATCTAATTCGTTCAACGTTCAGATGTTTAGTACTATATATATATATATGTTTGATACACCGACATTATTTTGCATACAAGTATTACCCTTATCATATCGTGCTATGTTTTAAATATAACACAGTTCAGCGTTTAATAAAAAAAAAAAAATGTTTATAAACATGATGCCACGATGCCACGGTACAATTAAACTATCGACAACGGTAAAAAACCATAGCAGTAAAAACGTTTTATTTCTATTTTGAAAATACCAATCGAGTAATCGAGTGTCTTAAAAAAATTACATACGAGCACGTGTAGACGAATCTACGGCGCACGTTCGTATCAATACTATATTTCGGATATATATGTTTAAACTGCACTATACAATAATACGTCGTGACTGCTGTAGTATGATACGCACATTCACCCCGTGCCGTCATTTTTATTCGTAGTGTTTTTTTTTCTGCTTTTTACTCCTCTTTTCGTATCTCTTGTTTAGCAGCCCCCTGCCGAGATGACTTTGCAGTCCGTTCGCGCGTATGAACGCAACGTCTTCGTAATCAATCATTATACGTACTTATAGTGTATATATATATGATATATGTATCAGTATGATAAATAGTAATAATAATAATCAGTGTGGCTAACCGACGCCATACCACTCTTCGATTCCGAATACTGCCCAACAGTTTGTGGAGTGCCACGTGGCAATCACAGAGTTCACCCTTCAGTCGTCGATGTAGATACAACTATACGTCTAATCCTACAATCCTTGTTATATACAGCATAGGCTCGATATAACGAGATCCGTATGCGAATTATTGTAAAATCCACCGATATGTGTATAGCAGTGGTTTTCAAACTTTTTTTTAACACGTCACACTGAATTGTTCTTCGTAGATATTTCACGTACAAAAACAACATTTTTTATTTGGTTTACATTAAAATACCAAATAAAATAAATACAATTTATTTTTATAATTATTATGTTATAATAATAATAAATAAATAATAAAATAATTATTATTGTTCTCATACACCATTAGCCACGAAACCTAAGTTTGAAAATCGCTGATAAAAAATCATTTTACATGTCTTTATGTACTGTAAAATAGACTTACTTGGGAAACTTTAAAATTACAAATATATCTCGATTGTACGTATCTATTATAATCTTGAGTACACCTCAATATTCTAATTCAAATTCGTATTCAAATATACCAACCAAAATACTAAATAAAAGTATAATATTATTAGTATTGATAATATTAAAAGGACTGTGATATTCTAATCTTAAACGAAAATACTAAAATTATATTATACCAATGTAAATACTATTTCCATTAATAATGTTTCAGGGAAACGGAGACATTATGACAGGGGTTCCTAACTTTGGTTGAATTGAGCACATTAAGTTTTTAGACAACCCTACTAATTTCCTATCTTAAACTAAACAATCGTAGCCATATACTATGCTATATTATATATATTTATATATTCAAATTGTTATTGTGTCAAAATCAGTCAAACGAGGAAAAATTGAAATAATACAATTATTTTTCCTTTGTAAAATTATAGTGAAATAAATAATAATATAATAAAAATATATTTCTCTCTTTTAAATCTTATTACATCTCGACTGTCCCATTCCAACAAATTTGGTTTGAACTTTCGAAATATATTTGAGACTTAAAGTATAAACATTTTGGAGACTGGATTATGGTATTATAATATAATAATAATATTTTACTAAAATACACATACGCACGATTATTTGGAACATAACTATCTACAATACTTTATGCTTTTGTTTTTTATTATTAATAATATAAATGTACGTAGTGGAGTAAACACAGTTTTTTATTTTATTTGGGTATAATATAAATACAACTTTACATAATATTATACTGGTTATTTAATTTATATATACAAATTATGAATTGTTTTGTTTATAAGATAAATTAGTTATATCAATTAGAAATTAATAAAGAAAATATTATCTTTAATTTATTATCATTATTATTGAAAAAATGTTTTTTATAAAAATTAAAATTTGTTTTATTATAAAAATAAACCATAAACTGATAAAACAGTTATTTTTTTACTTTTGTTATGATCGTATTAGAAAAGTATAAATAACATTATGACTTAGGTTAAGCTTATCGCATTATATTATTTTTAATTATATCAAGGTTCTAGAAGATTGTAAACATTTTTTAGATAATTTTAAATTACAATTATAATTGGTAATATATCTTTGGTACGTTGCTTCGTTGCTCTATATACTATCTAAGATCGGCTATTTTGAGAAAGTCCATAATTCTTTATTCTTGTCAGAACTCGAATGCTGAGGTGGTGTTTATGTATAACATTAGACGTGAATTAACTATTTTGAAGTTATTTTTATCAAAATTATTTTTTTTCGTAATATATTGGTAAATTGTTAATCGTATTAAAAATAAATCAAATTATAACTACTAAAATCCATGTACACAGGTTATAGTAATGTAAGTATTAGTCTCAACATTTTTATAATATTTTCTAGTTTGATTTAAATTTAAATTTACATATAAATTTATAGTAATCTTAAACTTGGGGTTTATGCTTAAACATGTTGATCTTTAAATGATTTTTCATCATGTTTTAAACATTTTCAATGAGATCTAACTAAAAATCACAATATATATTTACATTTTATTTATGAAATGTCGTTAAGGTATAATTTACAATAGCCTAAAATTACAGAAATATAATGAAATGTCTCATTTATTGATACTTTTAAGTTTACGTTTGATTTAAAATTAGACAGTTAGTTACAATTTTCGTTTGGTATTAATAGCATACATCTAACATGATAATTCGTTTATTTAAAAAAAATGTATTTTATGCCATGATAAAAAATAAATAAATAAATAAATAAATAAATAAATACATAATCATGTGTACTAAAACTTTATAATACACTAAATATTTTAGATAAAAGTACTGTATTTTGTTTAAACTTAAATACAAATGGTACTTATTATTTTTTTTTTCATTAAAAATGAATATGAAATTTAATCAATATTTTAATTTTATAAATTTTGTTGTTATTATGTTACCTTCTTTATAATAACAATAGATTTCAGTACATTTAAAATGATTCAATTTATTTATTTGGGAATTTTCATTTTTAATTATAAAATAAATAATTAGTTAACATTTAACTAAAGTCTTATATTATAAAGAATTGTTTAGGTATGAAAACTATTTTAAAACTCCATGGTATTACTGTATTAGTAAAATAATTAAACTTTTAGATGTAGCATTATACTGTCATGATATATATTCTGAGTTCTCAGTTCTAATTAGAATTTAAGTTAAACTGTAGAAATATTGCTAATATTCAATATCAGTCATATATTTAAACAAAAATCGAAATTAATTTTCCTTAAACATATGATATTATCAATATAGATATTTGTATTAATTTTATCTTTGTGCTACTTTTTATCATTACCGATAAATTCATTGTATATAATACAATACGATGTAACATTTTGCATACCAGAATCTATTTAGGTATTTTAAATTAACAAGAACATCTTTAAATCTAAAATTATATGATATTGAAGATGTTTTTTATTATTTAACGTTCTTATTAGATATTTATTCACTCATCTATTCTATTAAAATCATATTTTAAACACATAGAATATTTTTTTGTTAACTAACTATAGTTTTATAAAAATAGCGATACTCAAATTTCAAATATTATACTAAACAATTTTGCACATTAGATGCGTATTATATATAACTCATACTACTCAGTATACTCAAATGTGTCCTTGTTTAAAAATAAATAAAGCACTGACACGAGTCTCAAGCAGAGTTATGGCCTTAAGTAGAAGAGTACGGCCTCAATAAATAAAGTTACAAATTGTTTTTATCTAATATTTCTTGAGTAATATATGTATTATTAACTTGATGATAATTATTTTACGACATTTAAGGTAAATGTTAGCTGTTAAGACATTTTTATTTTTAAAAATATCAAATAAATAAAATTAATATTTTCTCCACATTCAATTTTTATACTGTTATTAATTTATTCCAAACAGAAGAATTGATTATTTTTCAGGTAAAATATGGAAGATATAGAAAACAAAATTAAAAATAAAATTTATATTTATTATTCTTATTATTATTATTATTATAATTAAATAATTATAATACGGTCGTTGACGAATTTTTAGAAAAACATTTGGATATGTGAGAATGGTCATATGTTCTTTATTATATCAAGACTCAATAAAGAAAACCAAAAAAAAAAAAAAAAAATACGCACAGAAAATTTAAACGAAAAACATCATACGAAAAAAAATGTTAATGTTTGATTCAGAAAGAATTTAAAAGTTTAAAAAAAGTTCGTTTGCTGGAAGCGAATTTTCTCGAGATACTTCACTTCTACTTTTGTCTGAAACATTGGCTATAGCATGACTACCGCTGCCAACATATTTCTAAGATTCAGTTAGAACATTTGATTGAGAAAGGTTTTTATATTATTAATAACATGCAACTATTAAATGTAATTCTGTAAATTTCAAATATGATATATTGGTATCGTCGAAATATACATAAAAAAAAAGTAGATTATAGTGAAATTCGCAGATGTAGTTAAAAAAAAAATGATTATGGATTGATACATAAATTATCAATTACCTATGATAATTACCTGACACTCTAGTATTCAAGAATAACGTGTCATTTATCGTACATTTATTTTAGATGATTGTGCAAATGCATATGAAAATTGATGGTGCAAAGATTAACATTTTTAGAGATATTATATTTTCGATCGATAAAATATTGTATTCAGCAATTGTGCACATTCCATCAGTGGCATATGAGATTTAGTTGGGGCTGACTATAAATGTTATATTGCATACCTGCTGTTATGAAAAAAATAAAATGTCATTTACCGGGTAATCCCAAACGGGGAGAAAATTGTCTTCCATCGAGCTGTATATTATTCACGTATGACATTAATAAAACGTCAAGAGAAAGAGAGACAATGGGTCGGCGCTCTTATTATGTATTCAAAGTATACAATATTATACACGCTCGTGGAAATTGTCAAAATGTTTCAAGTTTTACGAACGATACAGGTTTTACACAGTCCCTGACTACGAACGTTTTATAACGAGTCTGTACGATAACACGTGTATATTCTTGTACCGTAAACTATTTTTTTTTCTTCTAGAATCCGTTGTAAGTCGAAAAACCCTCGAAACACGTAAAATAATATAATTGTTCGTTACGATTACAGTTGCAAACTTTTTATTGCCGTTTCTACACACTGTGTGCGCAATTTTATCTAAAACATCGTTTGCATATAGCGTCTTTTTCGACGGTATAACGAGAGTCACGTATAATGGGGTTTTTTTTCCTCCGGTTTAATTAAAGGGTATAAACGAATTGTTTTTTACTTTACTCATTAATTAGTATCAAACGTGGTACTTTTGTGAGAATTGAATTAATACAAATCAAAATATTAATAAATAACGTACAGGGTAAAATGACGTTAGATAACGATAGCTGCAGATAGGTACCTAATGATTTTAATATAAAATACTTTAAAACTATGCACGCGTTACTAGACCGTTAAAAGAAAAAACCAAAAAAAAAAAAAAACCGCCAAATTATAATCGATACTGAAGACGTTGTTTAACCTCACAAGTGTGAGTTATTGATATATATATCTACAATGCAGCATTGTATTGTATCGTATAATAATTGGAATTGTAATGCTCAAGCACATTTGACTATAACAATGTAAGGTTAAAAGTCGACAAGTCTCAGCTAGAAATAGTGTCTGAAATACGGACGCGCATCGCACTGTATAATTATTGAAATAATTATGTATTCGAATTCAATGCGATTTGGAGTCCAACTTTCTGCTGTGGTGTCGGACGACGATACGGGACTTCCGATCAATACGCATAGCAGCTACACGTACATACCTCGACGAGTGTCCGCACGGTGCGTCTCAGACCTCATAATTTACATACGATCATACACGAAATTCAAAATCCAAACTTCAAACCGACTGAGCAAAACGTTTTACGAAAGATTATACGTACTAAACTTTTATCGCACAATAACCCTTTCATAACTAAACACTCCGTATATACCCAAATATATAATATATTATGTATATCGCGTCGGTCTGAATGATTTTATATATATACAAATGTATGCTAAAACTTATCAAACCTTTCCCATTCCTTGATTGTCATGTACATATATTCTTATTATATATGATATGTATATTGTATGATGACAGACTTTGCAAGCAAAACGGCGTCTCTATAAGTCTCTTAATCTTAACTAGATGAAAAGTATAAATAAATTTTCATTCCCATAATATACTGATAAACATTATGTATAAAAATTGTATGAAAATTGCAAAATATAAAAATTATTTTTAAATTTTATTTATTCTGATGTTTTTTTATTGAGTCAATAAATTAATTTGGAAAATTTTAAAAGATCATTCGAAGCAAACCTAAACTAACCATCTTATACCGTGACATGACTACGATTAAAAGTTAAAAATGTTATTTTTTTTTTTATCTAATTTAAACGGTAGAACTTGAACGACAACTCATAATAAAATTACTTGACCAAAAAACGAAAATCGACGACGACAAGTAGGAATATGTGAATTATTTTATTAATTATTCCAGATGGTCAATATGTAATATGTGGTATCGACAATATTAAAATACTTGCTAATATGAGTCATAATTTCAATACTGAAAAGGGTAGGTAGTCGAAAGGCATTGCAGAGTTTTCTGGTTTCTGAATTCGGACTACAGTGAAGATCGATTTTATATCCGACAGTGTCATTAGTATTCCAATTATAATTCTTTTACGTATTCAGTTTTATCTAAAAGAAGGTTTGCGTAGGTGGTAATGGTATAAAATATAGCCTCGGGACAAATAAAAGGTTCGCAACATCCACTATTGCGTAGGTATACTTGGCCTTGGATAATTGAATCATTAAATTGCTCACGACGGGTGTCACTAACGGACATCTCCGCGTTACGGTTTCACGTCCGATTTTACTGTTAAAATCTTTGACCATTGTGCTTATACAGTGCATTATTATTAAGCAGACCTGTATTCACGTAATACTATATAAAAATACAAAATACAATGGTGATTTTTTTCATTTTATTTTTAATATTTATATTTTAATAAATATACTTTCATTTCTCAAATAGTGAAACATTTTGATAAATTCAAGTTAAATTGTTTTTGTCCATAATACTACTCGATTGTGATCAAGTTATATAGGACAAGTATAATATAGACATTAGACAACTACAGTATTCTTCGTATTTTCAATATTAAGTAAAATAAAATTTTCTATGATTATTTATTAGTCATTGCTTATTAGTAAATGGGAAGGAAATACCAGTCCCAATAATATTATATAATATAGTAATTATAACACTTAAATGTAAGAACGTAACACATATTCGTTGATAGTGGTTTAGTTAAAAAAATTATGATAATTTTTTGCAACGAAATAATAAATCGAACGAATAATAGTTTCATAAGGAACACGAATTCATAACAATGACGAACCGTAATTAAATCTTTGGCGATCGCCATACACATTAGAGTACAAATACTCGGCTGATACAAATATTGCATTAAAAAACGAATTTCTGAACAAAAGGTGAACTTTTAGAGCGCGAAATAATATACTTCGCAACAATGGATTTTACATTTTATGAATCCACTCATCACTTTTGACCTCTATATTTGTAACGTGCATAAATATAATTTATTTCGAAGGATATGAGGAAAGTAGAAAAATATTAATATAATTGGATTGAAAATTGAAATCATTAAAACTGTTTTTATCAAATAATATTACAGTACATAAGTATATATATATTATAACAAAGCTCGATTTCTTAGTAAATGTATACGTTTTGTTTGATAATTCTAGGATTTATCAATCATACTTTATAAAGTTGAAACATATTTTTTTAATAATTTTTTAGAATTGTAATAAAAAAAAGTTCTATACAACCAAGGATGCACAATTATATAGCTATTAAAACCTTAATAAAACATATACAAATAATAAAAAAGTATATTTTATAATCATAATTGCTTTACATATATACACTAACACAAATAACTGTTATACAGTATCAAAAAAAAAAAAAAAAATAATAAAGTAATAATAACAACAACAATATACTATTTTATCCAGTTTAAATATAAATATTTTCGTGTTTATATAATTATTCAACGATATAGCTATTAATAAAATAAAAAGTTATTATAAAAATAATTATGCTGAAACGTTTTTAATACTATTAATAAATTGTACTAAAATAAAATTATTTTTTATCGGTAGATGATGACCTACTATGCGTCTAAAATTGCATAACAAACCTGGTATTTCGATTGATGCCATTAGCAATTATTTTGGGTGGTAATTTTTTTTTTAGTTATCATATTGATAAAAATAGTTAAATAATAATAAAAAAATAAATAAATAAACAGCAAACAAAAGTGAATCCCCGCCATTTATTTCAATAATTAGTGCATCATGCCAATGTTATTGAACAAAAATTACATTTATTAGTTTGTTTAATGTGTCAGAATCAAACCGTTCATGCAGTGCTTATATTACAGATTTTAGAACCTGCCAACATACATAATATGGTTCGAAAAAAAAAAAAAAACCTGTGCGGGATAATGTCATTTCAAATGTCGAAAACGTTACGATTTCGTGGAATTGGCGACGGTATAATAAAAAATCGAAAAATAAATAAAAGTACAAATTTACGGATATAACAAAAATGGTTTCATTTTTTTTCAAGGTTATTATATTTTTGAAGACGTGAAAAAAAATAAAACAAACAAAAACGAGTTCGTTTGCGATTCCGTAGCCCGACTGTTATTTGCGCGCAAACATTACTTTCGGCGTTGTTGTTGCTGTTATTATTATTACTATTGCACTCGTCGTCGTCGTCGTCATTGTCGTTTTTCCGTTTTCTTTGATCACCGTCCCGATATTATGTGTTCGACCCAATCGCCGTTATTCCGCTGAATGTTATTTTCGCACCTGTTTCTATATATCCAGCGTTGTAATAACGCAGCTCCCGCGGACATGTTTTTTTCACGTCACGTAGGTATAATATACATAAAATATCAGACATGCGCTCGCCTATAGCAGTAATAAGCTGCAGGACCTATAACGAAATAGTGCATCCTATAGGAGCAGTCGTGTAGTATTATTATTACTGTACGGTATAAACGTCTCGATTGTATTATATTTCCGTGAACTGTATGGGCACGTCCGGTGGGTAGGTAGTGCAAATTATTTCCACTCATTTCCCCTGCCACCGTGTTACTTTATAGTCGTATGCGATAGTTTGGGATTTCATACGACTGCTATAATATTATAAGTTCGTTTCGTAATCGATTCCGTTTCGTACTTGTGTTTTTTGACTTTCGGCTCACATCCAATCACCATAATAAATAGGTGTACTGACTGGTAATGTGGGTACTGGGTAGTATAATATTTAGTTTGTAGGTCCGGCGTATTGATGAACGATAATAATCGGCAGACGTCATTTTCGCTGAAGTCCCTAGTAAGCACGCCCGGCAGCAAAATGATGCGATATTACATCATAAATTCATAATGTGTGATGAGATCATACATGCAGTGGTCAATAGTAAAGCAGTACAATATATTAAAAACAAAACGAACAATCAGTTTTAAAGGAAAATATTTTTTAATTTGTTTCTCTTTCTAACAGTTCGTATATTTTATTTAAAAAGGTACCTTTCGTAAAATAATATTGTTAAAAAAAGAATAAGTAAAAATATAAATATAAATATTACTGTATTATTACTAATAATAATATGATAATTTTAAAATAAGTAATAAATATCAAACTTAGAGTTTTTTTGTTACTCATTACGTACAATACTCTTAATAATTTAATAAATTGCTCTTAAATTTAAACTTAAACTTAAACACTTCTAAATAGTTTTTAAATATCCAATTTCATGAATATATATTTTTCAGATATTCTTTAAATTTAATTTATGACTAGAAAAAACGATATAAAAAAGTGTTTTTCTTCATAGTAATACGATGACTGAGAGTTGAAAGTAATTTATAAAAGTATGTTTAATCATAAATAAAACGTATTTAAGAATCAAACGAAGATAGATTATATTTAGTGAAATTCTAAAAAAAAACAGAAAGATTTATTGCATTCAAAACGTGTTAAAAATTAAATAAATTCTTTTACATGGAATAAAAACATTAATAAACGACGAAGTATAATTAACTTATTAGTTATTTTTAAAATATCATGATTAAAAAAGAAAATTGAGGCTTAATATTAGTAATACTGCCATAGTATTTTAGTGATCCTGTTTTTGACATTCTACTTTTCGATTAGATGATAAACGCCAAATACAACTTTAACTTTTCAATTGATACCTACTTAAGAAAAAATTAAAAATGATTAAAAAATTGAAATGAGCTTATTATATTATAACGAATACATATTAAATATTTATTTAATATTTATAATAATAGAATACTCCTTTGAATATTTCAATGCATTATGTTATAGCCAATATGTATCTATATAATAAATATATATATATATGCTGGCCAAATTGGACTCTTGGAATTATTTTTAATAGAAATTATTTTTTTACTCGAATTTTAACTTGCAAGCAAACTACGTAAACTATACTATGCATATAGCTATATGTTCGAGGATAATTTTTTATATTGTGTTAAATCCCACGTGATACTGTAGAATATAATATAGAACGATGTCACCAAAGAATTTGCCTATATTTAATGGTGGTAGAACCATAAATTATAATAGCCAACCGCATCGTAAAACCTAGAAGAAATTCGTTATACAGGCACTGAAATAATAATACACCAATAATAACTTTACACACACACACACACACAAACCAAAGCAACCCATAGGCATAAGAAATATTCAATTTGAAGAAAAAAACAATTTCCGGTAATAGTTTTGCTCTCGAGACTTCAACCAATGTTATATACACCACACCGATAAAAATATGTGTCAAAATAGAAAATTACGTCTACCGTGGGAAATATACATATCGACTATGGCCTGTGTTGTTAGTGAGGCTACCCAATAAATTATATCGAGTGAAACGATATTCGTAATAATTTTCTGGTAACAAGAACTGTACTGAAAATATACAGTTCATTTCGTATAAAATAATATTTATGTCGCATAATATTATATATTTTTATTTTACAGTATCGATATGCAAAAATATGTTGTATCTTGTAAGTGATAACCAATAAAAATTACATATATTATTATGTACGCAACAGTGACAAAGATCAAGTAATATAATGATACAAATATTGTATTAATAACAATCACGAGACAATTTATAGCATGACAAACATATAGATTGTAAAAAATTCTATACCAGTTGAATTGATTAACAGAAAAGATCAATTACATAGGTATTATTTGATTTAACTATATAACATAGTTCATAATATTTATTTATATACACCGTAATAATGTGTTTGTGTTGTATTGGTTCATTTACAGTTAAATAAAAAAATATATATTGTTCATTAAATTAATCTATATTTTTATTTAAGTGAAACTAATTTGAAATTAGTTTAATCTAACCTAACCTAGTTAAAATTCAATTTAGTTTAATGATTTTTAGATGATATTCATACCTGAAAATATCGATGATTTATATTTTTATTTCATTTTCACTCCATTGGTAAAAATAGTGAAAAAATGTTCTAAGACTACAACAAATTACACGAAAAGTCACATAAATGATTCAAAAATGAAAATGCAAAATAAAAATTAGTTATATGGATTGGTATATTATTTAACACATTTTAAGTTAGGAAAGCATGATTTTCTAAAAAAATATGTTAGAGTCATACGATCATCCGCGCCCAAATAATAAATAAAAAATGATTGACTGCAAAGTACCGAAAAAGTAAAAGTATTTTGTATTTTTCATAAGTCTTAGATGACTAATTCTAGACACTTCTAATACATATTTTGATTACATAATATTCGTAATATGGAACTAAATGTTGAAAAATGTATTAAATTTTTATTATCTTATATTTTGATATTGATTCAAGCTTATTTAGCCATGTATATTGAAAAAAAAAAGAATTATTCAATACTGTATAAATTGTATAGGTATTATAATATAATAATATGCAATCTATATTTATAATCTCTAATATGATGTAATTTGTTTGCATATTATTGTCGATATTTTTAACTGCAAAATATATTTAAGAGTGTTTACTTATAAATAAAAATACATACGTATAAAAAATCGATAATGACATCGCAAGTTATTTCAAACTGTTCTTACATTTTAAAAAAGCTCATAAACTTGATTTGCATTTTGTTAGGCATAAAGCAAGTATATTAAACTGAAAAAAATATTCATCGCAGTTCTACATTTTCGTTTATATTAAACAATTACCACTAAAAGGAACACATTTTAACGATTGTATACCGTCTAGCGAACACACAACAAACTGGAAAACTTTGTACTTGTCTCGACCCATGTCAAATGTGAAACGTGTTTGACTGTCCAGAACGGCTGCTAAAGTTACTGTTCGATTGTCACCAGCCTTAAAATAATGATATATGTATATAATCATGATAAAGCAATATATATTTCGTTGAATCCTAGGTTTATCGATCTATTTTTGAACAGTTTTTGAGTTTTTACTAACTGACCAATTGATAAATCTCAAGATTAGAAAATAATACAATTAAGTTTCCCCCCCCCCCCCACAAAAAAAAAATTTTATAGTTCAGACTCTTATAAAAAAAAGGAATAGTAGAAATTCGTATATCTACTTAAAAGTAGATATAATATATACATAATGAAAAACGGAATATATATAATCATTTTATGACTTAAGATTTATAATCGGAAAACAGAACATTACTTTGGTGAGAGATAAAACACTAATGAAATGCAATTATTGCTTGAACTGTCTATAAACTAGTTATCAACGCTGGTATTTAATGTAAATAAAAACTCAAAATTATCTTAAGTAATTCTAAATGTCACAGTTAAAAACTTGTAATCCAACAATAAAACGACATTCGTTAAAGTTTACATTTATATATAATAACTATATAAATTAAATATGAAAATATTGATATAAGAACGGCGTAAATAATAATAGTACATACATTTTATGATGTACTAATTTTATAATAGAGTGTTTTAATTTTCAATCAAAGAATGTTCTGGCAAAAATAAATACATTTAAAAATCAGTTTTAAAAACTATTTTCATACAATAAGTCGACTGCTGATTGAATAGACTTTCGTGGAAATAATGTTTATCAATTTGAATGGTTACGGATCAATATATAGAATATTCTATTGTTTGTTTTGAATGCATAATATACATAGTACGTGACACCTATTATCTATAAAATAGGTACTTATATCTTCACAGTTATGAATGCTGTATATCAATAACAGGGGTTACTTTAGCCGCCTACTGGAAAACATATTTATCATTGTATAGTTGTCGAAATGTGTGTGGCTTCATAGTTTGTCTGTTTTCGTCACATTCTCTACATAGCTATTCAATAAAGTAGTACAATATATTAATATTAAAGAGAATTAATTCATATTAATAAATACATGTACAAAATGTTAATTGGAAAAACAAGAACGAATAATTTCCTCTGATATAATTACTAAATATTTGTCTGTTTATTATAAAAATAAAATACAATTTATGAATATTTTCATAATTTATTTAATAACACTTCATTTTCTTATTTTAATATTATTGATTACCTGTTATGTATTAGTAATTATTAAATATTGATAATATTTTGAAGGCTACATGTATCTGATTATTCAGTAAACTATAACAATCCATTAACTTTCAATTATTATAATATTACGAAATTAAAAATATCCAAAAATATCTGAAAAGACATATTATTATCATTTTTTTTATAAATTAACATACTACAACTTATATATTTGGTAATTTTTTTTATTGTGGAAATAAAATAAGTTTGAAAACGTATTTTTTTAACAAATATATTTTTACTGATTTAACGGTTTCGTCTACTTGAGAAAACTTATTGAAGATGAATTATTTTTAAAGACACTTGTGACTTGGTCACTACAGATGACCCTCAGACTACATTGTGTAGTATAACCTGTTGGTACTTTGTTACAAATTATAAAGAATTGTGTAGTTAGACGAGTAACTTAATTACATGAAGGCTTTCACATCAGATAAATGTGTTTTACGCATATACTGTAAAATATAATATTTTTTACTTAAAAAAATAACTTAATAATATCACTTGAATGAGAAATAATAATACACAATGAAAAATTACAATAGTTGTTTGATGTTAATTTTTTTTAAACAAATTTGTTTCAATAATTTTAACTATAATATTTTACGACAAATACCAATATTATATTGATGATAAAATTAATATCGATTGCGATTTTTAATATGTTTTTATCAATTATTTGTTTAATTTTTAATGATAAAATAATTACTCCAAACCCTAAATTATATCATATCAATTATGATAGTATAATAACTTTGTGTTTCTTGTATTTTTTTAAAATTTTTACCAATATATGCGTTTATTAAATAATTTAAATTATGTTGTATATACTGAAGTATAATATCGTTAAATAATTTTAAATACATTACGATATACGTGCTGCTATAATAAAGACACATTTTACACTTTTTGAAAACAAATATACAGTCGAGCTTACATTGCACTTGATAAATATTATTGAAAACGAATCATTAGTACAGCAAGCTTTAGTTCAGTATGACGTATAAATAATTCAAGTACGTCGAGGCGCTGTAATTTTATTAATATTTACGGTGGAGCGCATACAACTTAAACACGATTTCTATTTTTTATGAATAACTTAATACTATTTCCTATTCGCTAGTTCGATTGAATACGTTTTTGATGTGTATAACTACAAATTTTTCTCAGACTAAAATATTCCTAAGAATATTATACCTCACATATGTAAGTTTAGAGTGTCGGCCAAATCGATTCGGTGTATACTCAAAATACGAATATCGTGTCGCAGGCACTTACCCTCTTCGTTCGGAAATGCCCGGAGGATATGGAAGTAAAACTTTGCAGATGAAATTTATGATTTTCGATTTACAACAACTTTTATTTTAGTTTTTCTTTGCCTTTTCGTTTTTTTTTTCTCCTCGACAGTTCTTTCTCGTTAAAAGAACTTTGAACTCGTTCACTTTTTTGATTATGATACTTCAAACGGTGTAGAAAAACGAGCTGAATAATAATAATAATAATAATCTGCATAGGTATTATACGAGACCGCGGCGAAACTCGAAACGTGGAAAATATCGATTTCGGTTTGAACAACAGTCGCCAGAAGGCATTTGTCACCGAGGTGTTTTATTATTATTATTTTTTTCCTATTATTGTTACCGCTGTAGTTGTTGTTATTATTCTTATAATTTACGAGTAGCGGACACTGTACCGCCGCGCTACCGTGTCCGAGAACTCACGCACACGCATAACTCATACAGGCGACGCAAACTTATACTTATATAGGTAATATATATTACGTATTCCCGACAACAATGGCATTTCCAGTGTCCCCGACCGTGTGCTGCATTCGAAGGGTTGGCCCGACGTCGGACGCGGATTAAAAAATTCTGAACTGACGTCCGTTTGTTTTTATTATGTTTGTGCGTACGCAAAACGGTACGCTTTTTTTCTGCACCCCCTCCCCCCACCGCCACACCACAACGCCTTCCTACCGACCCGTATATTGTGATAAACAACGTGCTATCTCGTATAGTATAAGAATTATTCCGTCCGGACGTACAGCGCAGAGATTCAATAATTACCATAACGTCGTAGAACGGCGGTCGACTGCGGTATACCACAGAGGTACTCTCACGAGCATAATATATTATGATTTATTATAATAACAACTCGTACGGCCGTGCAGGTACATTGCGCGTCCCATAAAAAAAAAAAAACCAGTCGTCGTCGATATTAACTGTACTACGTTACACTAAAACACCATTAGAATAAATCGGAGCCGACAACAACGGGGTGCGTTTATAATACGTCACGCGGTACATCGATTACATAATAATATGTGAGTAGGTACCTACCTACCTATACCTACCGCACAACGCGTGTGATGCCGAACGGACGCGGTGGCGCCATCGTCCACGTGCAACCGGTAGACACCGACCAGTACTATAATTTAATATTACGTGTATTGCACGGACTTGACCGCGTGTTCGTCGCACCGGTTCGAAGACCACGGCCTTGCCGAGTCGGCGGCAACCGTTTTCGTCACGAAGGATGTGTACGTACATACCCACCCCCCAATATTATCTACGGACGACAAACGTCCCGATCGCGTCTCGTTTTTCAATCGACGTGCGACTGACCTGTTAAACCGTATATTTTACGCAATCATACGGCCGTTGCGTAACACGGCTGAACGAATAATACAATTATATCGGTGGAAACGGAGTGTGTTGGGGATCGGAACTTTCGACAGTAGTGACAAGCGGCGCTCATGGTAGGTATAATTTTTTTTTTTTTTACAGTGATTTTAAGTTGAGGATATATTTTTCGAACACGTTGTCGTGAAGTGTGATTTTTTTCCCACAGACTTTAGAAGATTATATTTTAAAATGATATCTGATTCTGTTTGTTTAGGTACCGTCTTGATGTAAATAATAATTACAGCTATGAGTTTTCAATAAAAACAAAATGGGAAATTGTCAGTGCAGTTACTTATGCTACACATGAAATGACTTAGTATGTTGTAAACTACGATATTTATTTATCATTACAATAAATTATAATATAAAAATATTATTTGAAACGGTTTCTATATTAAAAAAAAAAAATCTACATACAGCCAAATCTGTTAGAAACTGTTGAAAATAAAATAACATTAAAATATTCAAAAATCAAAAATTTATTATTTTTTCTATTTGTCTAATATTTATTTCCTCTATAAAAACTAATTTAAATTACTTATTTTCTTTGGTTTTTGCTAGTTTATAATATTCTGCATCTATTTAGTGAAAAAAATCTTTTCATAACCTGATATTAAAATTGTGAATCTTCATGAAAATAGATAATACAGAAATTAGTTTACGAAATAGGCAATGCCTATATTCTGAATTTTGTATAATTATTGTAAACCATTGTACGTTATTTGAACTAGGTTTGCCTGTATTGCATATAAATAAAAGTATAACAATATTATATTTTTATTAAATTTATCGTTTACAAATTGTGTGATGCAGATGATAATTATAAACCATTCGTTTTAAGTTGTACGCGATTTTATTACATATTGTATTTACTTGTAGGAAATATATATATACGATATGAGCTCAAAAAATATTAATCATAAAAACATATTATAATATTGTAAACAAATAAATAATTTTGTATTCTTACCTAATCATGTCATGATTTATGAATATAGAATAAAATATGATAATATCAAATTTGAAATTAATTAGTTTATGTTTTTGAAGATTGTATTATCTATGTCAACTATTTATGTACTTTGTTATTTTGTTATGTTTTTATATAAGACAGTTGATTGTATTAATTTACCCCGTCTGTTTAATTATTTCCAACATTTATGTTAGAATGGACGTATGAACATTTTTGAATTAATTTAAAATTAAAAAAACAATGTTTATAACAATTTATATATTTGTCTATAATCTAAACTAGATACAGTAATATTATACTCGACTTTAAATACCAAATAATAGCTACGGGAAATACTTTTTCATAATTGACATTGATGTTTATCGATTGAAGAATTCCCAAATGCTACTAAGGCAAGGTAAACCTCCACGGACCTATTTGGTGTAAAACAGTTTAGCTCCCTTTAGAAACATCAATCCATTTCCAACTCATTGAATCGATAGGTAACAATTATTGATATATCAAAAATTCTGATGGATGAGAGATTTGTGAATTGACTCGTTCTGAAAACGTGTGAATAAGATATTACGATGATTGATTTTTATGTCTTCGCGTGTTTTTTATGCTATTAATAAAATAATATGCTTTCATACTTCAGACAAACGGTAGTTCAGTTGGGCAGTTTTAACGTTGTATCAATCATCTTTAAGTCCAACGTTGGGTATTTCTAAGCTATATGTGAAAATCATGACATTATAAGTTTTAATTCTTTGTGTTAAGATTTTATTTTTTATTTTTTATTGCTATCGTTGCTTTATTTCGTTCTAAAGGCCATTAAAATAGTTTTAAATAAGTGCATCACTTATTTTCATAGTTTGCAGCACAAAACTAACGAGCATTTTCCCAAGAAACATAATTCTGTATTGCCTACAGAATATGGCTATTATTTTGAATATTATTGCATATTTACATGCAATGAACCTAAAAGCGTTGTGAGTATTTTATTCAAAACATCGTAGGCAATGTTCACGTATGAAAATAGCTCAAAAGAATATACCTAGAATAGATGATATTTACATTTTTACGGCATCATGAATGTTGTAAAAAATAACAAAATCTTTTTTACACTATTATATTACTTTTTTATTGGTTAATTTGTTATAAGTATAATATTATAATAATTAACAAACGTCTAAATATCATTGATACTTATTGTATTCTAAATACTTTTTATTCAAAAAAACTTAAGATCAAGAAACCAATGAAATATTACTACTTAGTTTTAGTATAGAATCTACTTGTTTGTATTTAGATCTTTTTTTTCTTTTATGTTCATGCGTTTATTGTCTTTATGGATAGCGTTAGTTTATTCGTGATATTTCTTAGAATAATAATAATCGATTATAGAAAAATATGGAAAAGACTCATCTAGTTAATGTATTTTTAGTAATGTAAATAAATTATATCATAATTTACATAGGAATCTGCAGTTAAATCCGGTTATAATGGAACGATTTATTTCACGATGATCAGCACTATATAATTTATTAATAAGTAGGTACCTAAATAAATGTCTTACTAATTCTATTATTTTATAATGAAACTAAATGAATATTATCTGAATTGCAAAACTCGTATTGTAATTATAATAATACCTACGAAATAAATATCAATAGTAAAAAAAAAAAAAAATAGAATGTTTTTTCATAGAATTATCGTATTCTAGAAAGAAAAAAAAAGGATGAAATAAATCACATATCGCGACATTATATTATTTATTTCGTCCGAAAGCATTAATCTATTTGAAATGTTTTCTTACATATTATATTTACTGATAACATTGTCCACAGTTCACAGTTTTACTAGAAAACTTTTGGTACATCATTCGCTCTGTCAATAATTCTCTGACAATAAACGACCGAGGCGAATTACATTTATTTGATCAAAAAACGAGCTTCTATAGTAAATCGCATTTGTGTTTGAGTGTAATAGGTATATATGAATTAGGAAATACACAGTGAACAAAAATACTTTAGTATTCGGTGTAGTTTAAGCATCGATGATAACGCATGAGAACACACGTCAAATAGGTATTTACAAAATTGAAGATACATCATCTAAAAACAAACATTTCATTTTTGCGGAGGTGATTCGTGATAGTTTCGATACGCAGTATATCGTACCATTTTAAACGGTTTTTCGTTTTAAATATATAGCTTGTAACTCATTTGTATGGATTTAAGTGTAAATATTTATACGGTACACTATTAAAAAATAAATGTATGTATAAAAAAAAAAAAAAAAATACTAAATAATATTTAACGACAATTCGGCACAGACGCGAAGTACGAACACCGTTGCAAATAGCAATATTATGCGGTCCGTAGTGTAATGTCCAGCGCTAGATACGTTCAAAACATTCAAGTTTGGGTGTGTGTACTTAATATATTATGTGTATATATACATACACTATCGTTGTACAATTATAATAGGACCCTGGGGCTAAAATAAATTAAACTGGAAAAAAAAATCCCTACACGGAGTCAGACCTACAGTATAATATAATGCATGTATATATTATAGACATTACTGCGATAGGGATACATGCGTGTGGGTGACGGCCACGACAACGACAGCGTCGACGACGACGAATATTGAAACACTTCTCGCAATAAAATGGTAGCGAGTTCGTTAAAATTAAAAAAAAAAAATTAAAACTTTATCATTCGGGTTATTTTTTTCTAACTACCTACCCAGAAAAGAATAAGCCATACGCGTACACAGTTACACACACACTGTAGCTTACTGCCCATTTATACTTACCGTAGTCGTTTCCGCCATTAACTATTATGTTTGTTTTTTTTTTTACTTATAAAAATTAATACCTTATACACGGATTCCAGTGTAGTATGCACGAAGTTAAATATAGTATACACTATATAGATAAAAATTGCATTTATTTTTACGGAATGCACGTTAAAACCCAGTTCCTATATTAAAATTATAAAAGTCAATAATTTTTGTAATTTTTAAGCAGTTGTTTGGAGTGTGAAATAAGAAATCAAGTGGTGGATATAACCTCGTATCTGCAACTCAAAGGAGCCACATAATCTCCAGAATATTGATTTTTTATTTTTTCCTGTGCCAATATTGGTGTATTATATCTCTTATTTACGTAGTTGTTCTCAAACATCATTCTCTAAAAAGTCAAATTTTAAAATTATACATAATGATTGTTTTTGTGGGCGAAGGAATTGAGAAGGAATTTTTGTGGATTCTAATAAAAATACATGTTACTTATGTACTTAACTTGATAAAATTTATCGGTGTAGAGAAAAAGAAATATAAGAAATTCTAAGTATGTTATGTCGTGGCTGTGTGCACATATCAATTAGAAAAATATTTATTTATTTAGCATATGATTTTAAATAACGAAATAGTTTCAAAATATTTACAAAGAAAGTATTTAAAATTAGTATGTTTATTGTAGTGAGGGGAAATACAATCTCTTTTGAATTGTTTATATATTACTTGAAATAATAACAATCAAATTATAAAACGTTAGAATGCAAACATATTACAATAAATTGCGTGTTAAGTATATGCTAAAAAAATATTGAATTTTGTAATGCGGGGAAAGCGTCACGTACACATCGACTACGTCCGATGAAAAATCAACTTTTGTAGCTATGTCATTGCACATGTTAGTTTCAATTCCCCCCACTCTTTTTCAACCCCTCTTCCGCAAACACTATATACTATTACCATCCCCAGTGTATACGCTTTCATTGGAGCTTACCAAAGAAACGCGAGGTCCAATAGTTGTGTGCGTGTTTACGCACGTATGTGTTTGGTATTTTAAAACGCACGAGAGCACCTCCTCAAGAAAATCTTGGCTACGTGCCCACGCATAATGGTCTTTTCTTTTTCGGCTTTCTCCGGCCAGTTTTTAAATCACGAAACGTGCGCCATCGCAACCACCTCGTGTCAGATCCTCGAGTCGACTTTTATCAACTCACAAACTCGTCTATTATAATATTATTATTATCAACACTTCCGCCATCGTTATCGCCATCACTGTATAACAGGAGGTACGTAATTTAAAATATTATATTATATAGACAGTTTATTGTAATAACGATACTCCTAAGTAGTAGCTGCTTTTAAATATCTAATTAAATATTATAATATTATTATATGACGAAATTATGAGGCATATATTATTTAATATATATATATATCATATTATCATAATATTATGTAAGACCAATTATTGATATAATAATTATTATTATAACGAGACGAGGTCGTTACAAATATAAAACAATGCAATTGTATTGAATTTTTTCGTGCCATTTGTGGATCATATACATTTTTTTTCTGTCAACATTGATCAGCTATTCAGTTATCATTGATTAAATAATCATTATTTTTATAAGTCATGTTTTATAAAATTAATGAACGTCAAAGTTGATTTATTTATTTTATTAGAGATTCGTGTTAATTAATCTTTATCTCGTCTCACGGATGACGTTGAAATATAAATATATAAAGTCATTTTAAATAAAATTAACCACAATAGCTGTAATATAAAAATAATTAAAAAAAATTAAAATACAATACAATACAAATTAATTTCATAATATATTTACGTATTATTTACTTTATTAGATTTTTAAAGTGCATAAAAAAAATGGGTGTTGACAGTTATTCTAACTTCCAATTACGTATTTTAGTATAATATAATAAAAATAATCAACTATTTATAATCCACGATCGTAATAAATGTGGTTAGGTACATTAATAATTAATATCACTACGTTTGAAACACAACTTTTTCTATATTAAGTATTAATATAATACTATTACCTATAAATCAGTGTTTAATAGTATTAAATATTTTAATTTTAAATTAGTCTTCTTTAAAACAAATCGTCAATGAAAAATGTGTTGTATTGAACATTTCATAGTATTGATATCAATTTACTCAAGTATAACTAAAGCCAACTAATTATCTAATAAATTAGAAAAAAATGCGACAGCATGATATTGACCTCTTTCATTGAACTATAAGGCTTAGTATTCATAAGAAGAAAAAAAACGAGTGATATATTATTACATATTTGATAATCAATTTAAAATTATTTTTCACCTAACTTACATAGCCATATCAATATAATATTATTATACTATATCTGAATCTTGCATTATATTTTTAATTTTGATTAGTTTTATCTAGTAAATTTTTTTCTTCAGACTTTTATGTCTATATTTTGTTAAAGTTTAACTAGTAAATATTATATTTTTATACAAATTGCAAATGTGTACGAGTATCTACTAAAGAATTCGTCTTGATTTAAAAATTTAAAATAATGAAGGTGAACATGTGCGTTGTGATAATATAATTTAGAGTTACCATAAGTTTATTCTATAGGTAATAACAATAATGAAGGTAACCGATTATCATCTATATGATTCGTAAATGTATTATTTGTGTAAATTACGTACTTAAGCTTAATGCAGTGTTTTAAAGAAAGTGCTAAAAAACATTATCATATAGTTTAAAAATTTAAGGATCTTTAATGAAAATATATTCATTGAGAAATGCTTAAATTTTAAGTGTGTAAAGTTTGGACTGAAAATGTACATTACAGTAATAACTATACTTAGAACAGGACAAGCATGCTCAAATTTTAGGTGTTGAAAAAAGTAACGTAATCTCTTAAGATCTTCAGACTTTATTCAGTGATTCGGAAAAATAACTTTTAACAGTGATCTTTTTAAAACTTTTAATTATACTGGATGAGACGAAAAACATGACATTGACTCATTAGAATTCAGAGATTCACTCGGTGTATTATTGAAAGTCTCTTTGAAATAGAAAGAGCAACTAGGAGCTTTCAAATCTGTAGTTTTATTTACTTCTCGCGTATTTTTCCATTACTCTGCAATATATTTTTGTTCTAAATTTACAGACTAAATATTTGAAAATATATGGAGTCATTACCAGATTTGGATATCGTTTCACGCCATGTATAATATTAAATCTATGAGAATCTATCACTAAGTTTTTATTGGGTTTTATAAGTATAAAACTTAATATGCATACGCTTTTTCCACTTTTTTAGATTTGGTTATAATTGATAAAAGTAATCATTCATTAAGTTGCATCGCAAATCGACTGGAAGTTTAACACTTATAATCTAGAAAGTAGAAAACCTAGTATACACAATTGATATCGATAAATTATGTAAATAGATAGTATAGTATCTAGAATACCAGAATAATATAGTAACCACTAAGTTAGAGTTAAACGTATTCTAATTACGATAACGAAGACAGCAGCTGTTGCGTATGGGTGTGACTACTGGCTATACACACACAACAAACATAAACAAGTCCAAAGTTTGTTTCTGAAAATAGATCAATGGCCTGCCAGTAATTAATTTCAAGACACATAAAAAAGTTACTGAATAAATTATGACATTAAACGAATATTACTAATAAATAATACGTTGAAATAAATATCGTAACACAAAATCAACAATACAAATACAGCTAATAAGAGAGAAAAATATTGAAACATAATTTTTATCACTTATCACTTTTTTTTCTGTATGAATATAAAATAATTATAATTAACGTGGTTAAGATTAAAAAATATTTAGCAATCATAACGGTAAGGCACTAAAAAATTATACGGAGTAAGCAATAATGATATTATTATAAAAAAGGGTTATATTTGTATAAATTCTATTGGTAAAACTATAATAATAATAATAATCATTTATCAATTTGTCTTAAGATCTAGTATTAAAGAATACTAAAACTAATAATAATGATGAAAACTTTCATTTTCATATTATAGCTACTTTAATTATACAATGAAATACGTAATGTTTACCATCTAACAAGTTTCAGTAAAAAGGTGACTAAAATAGGCTATATATGACTATAGCTGATTAAAGGTGACTTTGATAACACGTTTAAATTTATAAATATATGATATTATTTTTTATTTGAATATCTGACGAATAAAAACGAAAATTTGTGGTTTTTACTTTCCTTATTGTTTTAACTATGATAGTGAGATAAAATGTGGTTTTTGAAATAAACCGAATGATCCATGTTCTATCGAATAAAATATAATCCAACGAATTTCTTGGATATTATATGTTCTTATTACTCTTATGTTTGTTTACTCTCTATTTTTACGAGAGTTCATCCATTGCATTCAAGTCAATGTTGAATATTAATCAAACCATTAAATTGTATGTCTGGACAACAGTTAAAGGCGGAATTTGGTTCAAATTTGGTTCATTTTCTTTATGGAATCTACAAAAATAAACGAACATTGAAATGGAAAAATCCAATTATCACCCAAACACCCAAATTTAAAGCAGAAGCAACATGTCGTAATTAACAGAGTGTTAAGAGTTTCGGAATTTTTTCTATAAATTGGTTATAAATATTTTAAAATAATATTTAGTTGCCGTTTACAAATTTAATATAAACTGTGAGTTTTTCCAAGTGTGTGTTTAAAAATGAAATAGAATATTTTAAAAGTTAACCAATCTAAGTGATATGCGTATATAAGTATAGTTTGTGCAAATCGTAACAGTCTACAGACGACATTACACAGCATTACAATCAAATGAAGCGTCCGACTTTGGTAATATAAATTGTTAAATTAAATTAACTATTGCTGTCAATCGATGGGAAATTACAATCATCTATTATCCATAGCACGTAATAAGTATTTAACAATAATGTAATATATATTGACTTTAGTCTTTGGTAGAAAAATGTTTATAAAATTACTCTCAGGAAGATCCTCATTACCTCATCCAGTCTTATATTTCTTTCTCATTAAGTCACGACTTTAAATGGTTATAAACATTTTTTTTTTTAAACTTTAATAATACTAAACATATATTTTAAAAATGAATTCGACTATATTTTGTTTATTTTTTTTTTTAGTGCATTATTTTTTTTTTTTACTAAAGAACGTATGGATATATTTTATTCAGTAACATCTCAATTAAATTATTGAGTACCTACTCAGAACTTAGAAGTTATAACCTAATTATATACATTTTATAAAGAAGCAAATATAGTGAATATAATATTTTACTTATTATTTTAGGATGGAATTAAAAGTATAGCAACAATAAATACAGGATGTAATTCGTCTATTTGACATTATTGCATTTGTCAAATATACGAGTTACCCTCTGTGTAATATGAGAAAAGTATGTAAAATGTGAAAGTTATAATTATTTTTAAAATGTATTTTATCTATACAAATAAAATTGTTTAAACATATGATTTCAAGTATAGTTTGAGTTTGAATAGCTACAACTCTATAAAATAGCGTTGTTTAAAAATATATTCTATTAATTAGTAAATAATAACATGTTTTTTAATTGTCTAATAGATAGGCAAGTTTAGTTATCTAGCTTAATTTTTATATAATCCATTCCAAAAGTATACCTGATAATATTAAATTAGTTTTTACAATTAGCAGCTCACCTTCCTATAAGCAAATCAAAATTTATCGAGGTGTCCGAATTGATTCCCTGGTTGTTACAAAGAGACTATCCAAATTGGTTCCCAAGTTCTTAAAAATTGTGGCTTAATAATATTAATAATAAACGGTAAAAATGTATAACAAACGTTTTTTAAACATTCAAATCTTATTTTTAAAATATAAAATATATAACTGAATGTTGTACCGACTAATGAGTAATAACTATCCGTCCATATTGATTATATAACTACGATTTTATCATGGTTTTTTTATCTTAATGACAATCTATTTCATATTATGTACTTATGTATTATAATCATGTTAAATAGACGTTATAATAATATTAAATATTTCATTTATACTATATCGTATTTTGCTTTTTCGAAAGTCTTTATCGAGAACCAATTCTAACATTTGCCGCCTACCTAGAATATCGAGAACCAATTTGGATGTAAATTTTCAGGTATGAGAATTAATTCGGGTGCAGCCAAATTTATAAATAAATAACTAGGTAGGCCAAATTCAATTTATATAATTATATGGCAAAGTGTAATTATATGTGATGGCGAGTAATAATATATGGGGTATTTTCAATATCGACGTACAATAATATTATTAGTATGATATATGATTTCAAGCGCAGGGCAGTAATCAGTTTACGTAACCTAGTTTCATTTGTGGTCATTTTTTGTTAGTTCAGTTTCACGAGATTACGGAACTTACATCTCTTTAAAACCTGAAGTAGGTCATCTTATAAATAGTGTTATTTTCGTGAGATTTCACATTAATATTTTAGGGTGAAATTGTAATTTTATATGAAAATACACCAACACAGTTTTATTTGTATACGTTACTTCAATGCTTATCGATATCCGGATAAAGTGGATTCAAAATATTGACAGTCGATAGTTTAGTATTGTATACATTAACGTGCCATTATAAACGATATCCCTGTGTAACTTAAAGAAAACAAAATACATTTTAAATGTGTCGAAAATAAATATAGTTAATTTGACCTTGTAAGTTTTCATTATTATAAATTATTTTGTACATTTGAAGTTAAAAATTCTGAAAATATTCAAATAATTAATAATTAGTAACATCACTGATCTATAATACCAGTTAGATAATAAATCATTAAATATAATTATTATAAAATAACTTTATTTTATTAAGTCATAAATATTACTGAATTGTGTTGAGTAAACAAAATTCAAAAACATAATAATTAATAGTAATGAAAATAATAGTGAAATAATAATTAAAGAACTTATGTATGAATTTATTTAGGAGTATGAAAATTATACAAAATCTTTTTATCATTGTATTATTGTAAGCAATGAAATAAAATTACAGTCAAATACAACAAAATAAAACTCTTAAGATCCTTTAATTTTAGTAATAACAGTGAACCCACTGTAATAAAATACGATAAATCGAACATCTTGTAAGGGAACGTAGCACTTATTTTGGTAAAATAGTGGATTTAGGTGTTGATGTTGCACCTACCAACTGTGTGAACTTATTTGAAGAAAAGTAATGCCACAGTATTTCTTAAATGGGCCAATAAACCACTGCTATAATTCGGAATTAATTGTAACGAAAATCAGTAGTAGATTAGCACACTAACTTCACGCACCTGAATAAATTTTCAATGAGTATGTAGATTGTAGGTAATTATACAATTGACACCTATATCAATTAATTTAGTTCAATCAGGTTTGAGGTTAAGTATTTCCTACATCAGAAGTTTAAATGAGCTTTCGTTGTATATTTAATTATATTATATAATACAATAGTGTGCTTGAACTAATACTTGGTATGGTGTGTAGTATTATAATACTTATAAAAATTAAAATTAGATAGACCGTTTATATTAACATCAAAGTTAACACATAAATTAATCCTAAATATTAAATAGATTTTTTTACCAAATCCCATATGATTGTACTGTTAATAATTTTAAATATATTTCTAATATTTTTAAAAATTGGTATTTTATTTGTGATTAATACTAATCTCTTCATAATTTAAATAACTCTTTCAGCACAAGATCATAATTAAATTTTACTATTATTTCCTATAGAGCCACACATTTTGCGTATAAAAATTATTATCTCCATGAATCTTATTATTAATTTCTATTTTTGTATTTACTGAAAATTTGCATACACAAATGTGTGTTTTCTTTTTTTAAATCAAAATAATTTTAACTAAATAAAATATAAGTTTAGCTGCAATATGTTTTGTATATAACAGAGTATATCAGTATTTAAACAAATTTTTTTTTTCAGTTATTCCGTGAACATATATAATATTAATCGATGTATTTAGCTTTTAACATTTTTATATTCACATTCTCAGGTTAGTATCCTATATAATTAGAATAAGTAGATAAACATGTAATTCATTTTATGCAAAATAAACCGTCAATATTTCACATGACATTTCAACTATTAAAAGCTTTAAACTTACAGATAATACGTCTAAGTTTTAAAATAGTTATTTTTAATATATTTCACTTTATAAATTGATCAAGTCACTCAAGGATAATTCATTCCAACGGTTAAAATTACAATTATTACAATATGTGTTTTCGTTATTTTTTTTTCATCGTGAACTTATAATAGGTAAATATTTAAATTTAAAAGTTTCTATTTTATAAAATGATAATAGCACACATCAGGATTTTATCACAGTTAATTTCCAAAAATTGAATATTAAAACATTTATTAACATCAGCCATAGCCCATGATTTGATCTTCTTTAGATATTAATTTTAGTTTTATTTATGAGAGATTTGTATTGTGTTAAATCGAAATTTTGCAATACATATTAAAAATATTTAATACAATTTAAATAAGTAAATTCTCTAAACCACTTCAATGTGAAATGCTTTATTGAACAATATGTATTATACATTTCTAAAGGTATTATTTAAAAGTATATATTGAAAAAAAAACTTTTTGCACAATGAAAATGTAACCAGTGATAGAGAGAGAAATCTACCAAGGGCATAGATAATACTATACTATAGAATTGTATCTTCTTTGCACAAAAAAAGACTACAACCTCCATAATATAGTGTCGATATAGGTATGTTTAACCCCATATATTTATTATCTATGTCGTTATCGAGATTATTCCTTAACTAATGGTTTTAACAATAATAAATCATGCGTCATAAATGTTTGTTACGCGTGATCACTATTAAATAATAATAAGTAATTACTACTGTTTATTATTTTACTAATTATATTATCCGGGGTTCTGTAGGATATGGTACTGTAGATTTTTGTGATCCGTGTTTCATATGTGGGATATGGCTTCGTCGCTACGAGTCCGGTTGGTCGCAGTTCCAAGAACTGTGAACGCTGGACTGTGCTTGACCGCAAAACTATTTAGTATTTACTGACATCGACCAAAAACTATAACACATCATGTCTAAGAATAATTACAATGTACAATAAACAAAAAAGTTTGTTTTATTTCTCAATACTATTGAAATAGGTATTTACATAAAAAGTCATAATTCAAATTCAGAATATTTTTTAAATAACACGCTATACCTATTATTTATTCATTTATCTATTTAACATCATTTCACCTGTGTTCCTTAATAATATTAGGTATAACGGTAATAATTTATATTAAACGTCGTACATTCATAATATTATAATATATATACGTACGTCGTTTAATATATTTCGGAATCCACCAATGGCGATATGCTTGTCATTTGCGTTCACAATGTTATATACGATGTTAGATAGATAACATGCACATACCCATCACGAATACGTTTAGTGCCGTAAATTTTGTCCTAAAACGTTGCAACGGTTCTTGATGGCGGAGTGGCAACGTTAAACTGCATATGAAGTATCATACACATTGTTTAGATAAATATGATATCTGTAAATTGTAATTGATTTTGTGGGTAAGGTGTAGATCAGTGTACCACGTATACGGTCATTATAGATTTATAGCTATGCGCTAAGCATCCCGCGATGTATAATACAAGGCCGTAAATAAAATAAAATATTTTAACTAAATACAGTCGATATACGAACAATGGCTACGATCAGCTCTTAATGTGTTTTCATTTGTGTTCAAAGACATGATCATTTATCTTTCACAGTTATACACAAGTGTTTATCTCAACGCTGTTGGACACGTTAAATAATGTTAATTCGGTAATGTAAGTAGTCACATATAGACACATTAGCAATTATTTAGTTACACAACAGTAGGATTTCGTTTATTGATAACTATGATTATTACGCATTTTTTAAACTCGTTGATGTCATTTAATAACAAGAATAAAACGAAAACTACTAAGGCGCCAGACACGCACAATTGGACACTCGTTAATCAACCATTACTGCAGGTGGATTGTATTCATATGAATCAATATTGCACAGAATGTTTCTATTCGAATAATTAACGACCGGATAGCTTGTACCATCAGACTCCGCAAATCCAACCACCACGTAGCTTCATCTGAAAATATTTGTTTTGCTATTTTTTCTCGTGTTTACAGTAATTTGTCTTCGACCGTACGGAAACTTCTACGAACATCAAATAACAGTAATGATAGATGTCTAAAGTACTAATATTTAAAAAAAAACAATGTCCAATTAACAAATTTAATTAGGATTACGTGAAACTTTTATTTATCAATTCGGTAATAACAAAAAGCAATAATAGAAAAAACTAACTGTATAAGTTTAATCTGTTACTTAATTGTTATTTAATCAAAATAATAATTGTATAATATATCTTACTATTAATATTAGTTAGTTTTATCAAAAGTAATACGACATTTGTATAATGAACTATATTATATCGGAAAGTATGACATATTTGTTAATAATGTATGTTGTTATTTCAGAGTCGTATTTAGGGGAGCCGGGGGGGCTTTGCCCCGGGTGGTAAATTTTGAGTTTCGGAGAGAATTTTGATATAATACGGTACCTAGGTAATTTTTACCTGGTGCACAAATTTCCTATTTACGTTACTGTGTTAAATATACTGCAGTTACATACATATTCACCTAGTATCCGGAAATTATAATTGTTCTTAAATAATTGATTTTTGGTAATTATATAGTGATGATTTAAGGAGAATTTTATAGCGATAACAATATTTATTTCTATACGAGTAAAGCATTATTGTAGTTGAATAGATAATATAATTTGTATTTTGTATTACAAACGTTTGGTTTTTTTTTTTTATCATTGAAATTGATTCCTATTTTTTATATTGATGATCAAGATTAAAATGTTTTTAGTATATCTTTTGTATGTTTAGACATAAAAATATGTTAACGGTTTAAATTATAAATATAATATATTGAATCTGACCATATTTTATATTAGAATTGTATTTAATCTAGTAGAAAAACCACATTTTAAGACGTTCATGTATATATATGTATATATAATGTGACGAATTATTCATTATTAATAAATAATAAAGTGCTATTTAAGTGCTTGAATTGAGGGGAGGACCCAGGCAGACCGGAGTCCGTTTTCATTTTTTTTTATAAATTTCAGCGTCCATCTAAATTTAATTAAGCGAGAAACGCTAAAAACACGCCCCCCCCCTAGAGATGTTTACTTTTGAACGGTGTATTTGGATTTTTTTTCGTTTATTTCTATTTTCTATAACAAACTGCAAAATAATTTTTATTTTTTCTCAGAAAACGGTTATCGTTGACGAAAATCACGGACTTAGAAAATAATCATGGCTAAATAACTATATTATATTTATATAGTAAATAGCTAAATAGCTATATGTTTAACCGTGGATATAATATTATTATTTTTTTATAAAATAATTTTATAGTAATAAAAAATAAATGTTATAGAATAATACTACCTTTATAGTGCCTTACTATATGTAGATGGGGTGTGAGGGACGAATTCCTCAACGGGTTACTTTACAATTTATTAAGTATGGAACGGTGTTTTCTGAATTGAAACCATAGTCTGTCGTCAATTTTTTTTCCAATTCGAGCACTGCAATTAATAATTTAATTAAACAACGCATATCAAAGAAAATATATGTGGTATATAAACTGTTTTGATTATTTTTATTATTATTATCTTTTTCCTTTATATTATGTTTAAATATAATTGATCTTACATGTTTTATATGATAAAATTTTTATGTCGAATTTCCAAAGCAATCATAAAAGTAATTAAATATTTCTTTTGATTTATTTAATATTATGAGTATGTAGTTTTTCACCAAATATATTTAGTTTTAGTTTAATGGGGAAATTATTTTGAAATTGATTAATTGCATCTTTAATAACTATTTCCTTATTTATTTTAGTCATTTTCTACTCTATCTTTGTAGTTCATATTTACAATATAGTTTAACTTTAATACAAGTAGAATTCATCATTTAATGTTTTTAAAAGATGTAATTTATTTTCATGACAAATTAATAAAATAATTATAGGGTTTCCAGTTTATTAAACAAACTATCAATGCATTTATTTGTGAATTCTTAACAAATATGTATTAGAATGATTTAGTATACATTATCAATAAATTTAAAAAATTTAATGCAAATAAACATTTTTTTTTTTTAATTGAGAATTATGTACATGTAGTTTTTGTACAGTATTAAAATCAAATTAATAACAATATGAAAGGTTTGAAAAAATATGGTTTTTCATATTATAACCACACTCAATTTTCCTAGATTAATGATGGTATTTTTATTTACATTTTTGTATTCAAATTTGACGCATTTTGAGTATATCTGTACAAGTTTTGTGAAAAAAAAAATAACATTAGCATGAGAAACTTGGCAACAAATTATTTTGTGAATTTATATCTAACATAAATTCAACGATTTTGATGCTTTGTGGCGGTGCCAAAAACATCTGACACATTAGTTTGAAGTAGATTTTGGTGAAAAATCTTTTGATAATATCTGCGGTGTTTGAAGTTTAAACAAACTTATATTTAATCTTAAAATATTGGTGAATTTTCATCTGTAATACTATATAACAAACACGCATTATCGGTTTTATTCAAAAATTATCCTTAATTTTATTACGACCTGGTTTAAAACACATAGTAGAGACATAACTGGTACATTATTGATTATCAACTATGGAGTAACTAAGACGTTTTTCATATTACATATCATATAGAAAAAAAAAATGAATGCTTCGTAAATTAGTAACTATATGTTAAAATTACTAACTGGAATTTCTGAGAGTACTAAGTAAACCGGAAACGATAAATTCAATCAAAGTGAAAATGGAATTGTCTTGTTTTCAGTCTTTGGTTGAAAAATAACAAGAAAATAAAAATAAATAATAAAAAAGGTCGCACACATATATAAGCCAAAAAAAAAAAGGGACTACCTTTTTCATTAAACAGTCGATGGTATATACATATATTGCACTTAAAGCGATCCAAATCGTATCATCCATCAACAATGAGATCACGCGCGTGGCTTCGTTCTTTTACGTACCTATATAAGGATATTTATCCAAACAATATTTACGGTTAAGTTTTGAGAATAGAAAATTTACATTTTCTCGTAGTCCCATTAGGTATAAATATATAATAATATTATATTATTTTATAATGTGCCTGCAATAAAAACGATACGATACGACGTGGTCGTGCCATTTGTCTAATGCCCCCAACTTCCCTACATACTAGAACACAATGTATTGTTTAAACGTTCATATAATTTTGTACATTTTTTGACATTACACAAACTTAGGTTTATCTCAAATTGTGTATAGCGTTATTGTGTTATAAACATAATCAATAATATTATCATTAAATAGATCATAATTTATTATTGTAATGTGCGTGTTTTTTTTTTTTATTAAAATTAAAAAAAAAAGGTACGATCCGTCATGGCACATGGGACTTAATGGATATTATGCTAATTTTGAAAATAGTATTCATCATTGTAATGCAATCACATTATACATTTTTTTTTTTTTTACTAAAACACAATATTATTATTTATAACAAATAAATGCAATTTGATTATTTTAATTATTAATACAATTGCTATAATTGTAACAAATTGCAAGAATTGCTTACGCTTAATATTTTAAAGTGTTTTTTTTTTTTTTAAATAAAAATTAACTAATTAATATGTTTAAATATGCTGAACATTGATCAATAAATATATTTTAACAAATTAAAATAGTGATACTCATTTATTATTTTATTTTAACGTTTTATACGTTCATATTTTATATATTGGATTATCGAGGATTTCTATTTTACAGTGTTCTAATAAATTAAGTGTTATACTAAATATTTTAGTCATTAAATAGTTTGTTGAATATTATGCATACCTTAAAAATTTTACCTGGAATTGATTATACGTAATAAAAATAGGATAATATGTATTTATGATAAATTCTTGTCATCTCTAAAATACTAAAAGTTAAAAATTATTAAATAAATTTAAGATTTTTTAAAATTGGAAAATATATTTTCTACGGTTGTTATTATAAAATAAAATAAATAGTTAGTAATACAAAACCGTCATGAAAATAAATATTTTTTTTTCGTTAACAATTTGTTAGAATTGAAAATCGTACATAACTATTATAATAAGAAAAATGCTTATAATTTTTTTTTTTTTAATAATGAAATTTTTAATATGTTTTAAAGCATTCATTTGTTTTTCTAATTTTATCCAACAAACCTATTTATTTCAAAAATAGTTTTTAATTACAATGAATATTTATTTTACAGTTATTATAAGCATTTCACATTAAAAATTACACGTAAAACATCACATATAAAACTTAATTATTAAGATTTATATAATTTAAATTTATCAGAAAATTAAATAAGGAATATAATCGGGTTCTTAGTTTTTTAATTATGTTTAAAATTTTAAATTATAGTATAAAACTATTTTTTGATAAAATAAATCTCTATTTTGAATGCATATATTAAATTAAATTAGATATATTGACTTACATATACTTAAATTTATTAAATGCATACAATTTATAGAAAAATATAATAAAATAAGTCAAGTTTAGTAGCCACTAGGTACACTTATTTAACAAATAATAAAAACAAGTAATATATATTCTTCTATTATTCAAAATGGTATAAATAATCTTGTTTTCGTTAATATTTTGTTTCAACCCTTTTTTTGTCTATTTAAGTTATTTTAGTTTAATTTTACGAAAAAAAGAGAATTTGAACGTGGTGGAAATTGTTTTGTATTAAGAAAATAGAATATTGCTCAATAATAACAATAATAATTTATACGCTGTAATTACTTTTTTTCCATTCACGGACATATTATCACGAAATATTTCTAGCGTTACACTATAGATTTTGATTGTGGTTATTACTGTTAAAAGTGTGTTTGAAAATGTACAGTTTGATTGCATTTATATAACATACCAATATATTTAGGAAGAATCGATAAAACTATACAATATTTTTGAATTTTCAATAATTATTATTAAAAAAAAAAAAATAATAATAATAATAATAATAATACTGATTGAAACATGAATCATATTTTTTTTTTTTTTAGTGATATATTGTTAGTACGTGCTGTGAAACTTGCACGCAGTGACAATAGAAGCAATTATTGTCCTACATAAAGAAATCAATTTTCTAATTTTTATCAAATTAATTTTTGAAAATAATATTTTACTCGTTCCTAGGTATATATATAATTTATTTAACATAAACAATAGGTAATCATATTTTTTCTACGTTATTATAAAAAAAAAATGTATTTCACATCGTTATAAGTATAATCATTTACAATCAAAGTTTGTTTATATTTTTGATAAACTGGTGTGTTTTAGGCATTTAAGGTATTACAATACTATCATTTTAGTAAAACACTTGTATGTCAATTATGAAAAAAAAAATAGGTTTATGTGGTACTAAAATATTTACAAAGGCACTGCCTACTAAGTACGTGCTAAAAACACATTAAGAAAATTATTATATGTAATAATAGAGAAGGTTAGTCTATTTTTCATATTTAAGTCTGTTTAAGTAAAATGATTTCTTTTGATGTACTGTTATTTGTTTTTACTTTATTATTTTTTTTCGGAGAAAACTTTAAGGATTTCTCAGAGATTTTATTATTATAGTTCATATCTCATAAATTATAATTCTTGTTTATTATATGTATATCACATATGTACACGTGAATTCAAAATGTTTATAGGTTTTATATTTTGATGCATCCGGTAAAAGGCGTGTTTTTTGGCACTTTTTTTTTCGTGCAGTTTTAATTACGTGATATCATTATAATATATTAGTATATTATGTATACGTATTATATATTTTGGTACTTGCAAAAGTAAAATTTAATATTGTTATAATCGTGTGTATATTTTTGTTATTTATTTAATTTTTCTCTTTTTGTAACAGCGTCCGATTTGGCCGGACGATTCCCGCGGGAGATCGGAGGCTGGGCTTTAGAGTGATATTTTTCGATCATATCTCTCTCGGCCTTGTCAGACTGCGTTTGTCCGTTCCATTTTGTTTTTAAAATTCTAATATTTATCGCACCCACTGCGACCATATCATTTGGAGAAGCATTTTCATCAAAACTACATAAACATTAGTAAATAATGTATCATATAATTTATACCTATATAAGGTATTGCGAATGATATTGATATTATAATATCCTACGTTAATTGGCTTTTTATTAAGTGGTTTGTAGGATGTACGAGGAAGATTAATTGACTTATTCAAATCGTATTTCAGTATAAAATTGTCAAACCTCTACAGTATGATGTATAAATAAATATATTAATTATTTTTCGCGTGACAATATACAGCATACGATATTTAATATTATTATATTCTGAGATATCATATATCTGAGAAAGTAGTTTCTCGATGGTGTTTAAATCTAACGCAATAAACGGATGGTACAATAATATTACGAGTACGTCAATATTGAAACAGTGGCATATCCACTAAAATACGATTACGCGTACATTATGTGTAATGACTAATAAAATTATGGTACTACGTCAATATGAATACAATGTGCTATACGTAATATAATACATACAAGTTATCGTACTGTTGTACAAAGTCGATATAATATTTTCTAGGTCATCAGAAATAGTGATGTATGGACAACACTTAAATCTGCCCAAAATTTTACTTTTGCAATTATCAGGTCTCTCGGCGTCACAGCTGATTACTATGATACTATATAATCAAAGTTTATTAGTAATAAATTCCGTGTGTATTACATTATATTGGTATTTTTTTAAAGCTTATAAAATATGTTTTAACTTACTATGCCACTGGCATTGTACTTCCAGAGTTGTGTGTTAAAATAATTGTGGCAGACATGACGTCTCCTTGTTATAAAATACTTCAATTATTTAAAGGCATAATTCTTAACAACACATAATCGGCTATGTATATTTTTATGAGTAATTTTTGTTTATTATTGTTGAATTTAAATACAGTTATGGTTTTTACTTTTAAATACTGAGTATTTATAAATAACAGAGACTTTAAAATGTGTGAATATTATTAATTTAATTGAAAAATACCAAAATATATAATAAATAATTTAAAATGAATAATAATTTGTTTTAAGTATTATGCAAAAAAATTGAAATATATGTATTTTTCCAAATATTTAAATGAAATACAAGCATTTTAAATTTTAAATCAAATTAAATTTAATTTTTTAAATGTAAAGGAAACACAATGTTTTTATGCTCTTATCATTAAATAGTTAAACTATGTAAACTATATAACTATATTATTATTTTTAAATTTTTGCATACAAATGCACTACACATTTACATTACAGTATAAATGGAATAATAATTGAAATAATATTTGAGCACACTATCAAAATCGGGATGTAGAGTTGTGTTATATACCAATAATATTTTCAAATGAATAATTTTGTTTAAAACTTACATATTTTATTATTATTACTTATATTTATAAATATATACTTACTTTTTTTTATACTTTTAGAGTCTAACAATTGATATATTTTTTCAGTACTGAATATTAAGATACTTCCTGAGTCGAGTAGGTATTATATTTTTATCTTAAAAAATGATTTAGAAAATAATGAAGGGATAACGAACAAAATATTGTTTATGATAATACTATGTACTATTACACTACCGCGTTTAAGTCATTTTTCAACTTAATCTTTTGCAAGGAATTTTCACTGTGCTGGAAATCGAAATTTTATCGAGTTATAGTCTATACAGCATTCTCTAAATACATTGTAGTAGATTTTGATAACTTTTAGCTATATAGCTACTGTACATATACGAAATTGATAAAAAAATATAATTAATTTCTCGGCACTCAGTAAATATTTTTTGAATCGATAATCTAATTATTTCAATTTTATCATATTGTTCTTAAATTATTTTTGGAGCATATAATATATATATATATATATATATATATAAATTCATGCTCTTTATTGTAGGTACCTACCACAACCTTTCACAATTTACATTGCGTTAACATACTTATAATATCATAATTATTATAAGTTGATTGAATCACATTAATGACACGCTGATATATTATTCTCGTGTTAGTTTATTATCGTTTGTTTATGGTCATGAGAAATATAAAACGTTGATTCAGCAAGTTGCTCTTGGTTACAAGTTTGTTATATAAGGTATAATGATATGACAATATTAATAATAATTAATTACGCGGACTTATATATTATGTTTGAATACTATAGGGATAAATGTAACGAATGGCTATATACATTATACCGTTTTACTGTCGCAATGAGTTATAAGCACTCAGCATTCAATGTAGGTCGGGACTGAGTAAATTAATAGATGTTATCTGTGCCATTTACGAATTTGGAAAGAGACGGTGTATGCGGGGCTTACGCACCTAGCCACAAATTAAAACGCATTAATAACGAAATTGGTTACTAAAAGTAAATATAATACATTAAATTCAATTAGAATATCTGTATATTTATTTGAATTTTGTATAATTAATATAATGTATTACTATTAGATGAATCGTATTTTTGTACTTCAAGAAAATATTTATATATAATTAAATGTATAAATTGAATCCCTTTCATAGCAATATCGAGTGTACGCATTATCAATACAACATTGCAGACGTTATACAATATTACTTGCATTGTGAATTCGTAATAGGTATAACAGCTGACGATAGATTAATAAATTTACTTATATACTTATTACTAGCGTCATTCTGAATATATTGTCATTGTAACAGTCCATCATGTTAGATGCCAGTGAAACTCGATTCCGGTGTGTAGAAGCCGCCTTTGATGCCTTCGAAATGGTCGAGTGAAAATCGTCTATTAAAATTTGCTAGAGAATGGTAATCGTGTGTCTATGAATCGGTCACTAAAACATGTGATAAAATCGATTACCGAGTTTGTGGCTTATCAGTTATCATTCGGTGTAAAAGTTTGTCTCGACGTTTGCCCGGTGATATTTTTGAATTCAAAAATAATAAATGCATACTGAAAATGGTAATTGAGTGTTTATCAATCGTCAACCGGTACAAATCGATACCTGTATAGGCAATTTACCTACGGATATATGGGCGTCACCGTTTTCTTCCAAAATCTATCCTTCCCTTTTTGGCCAGTGTCACTTTCGGCCAGCACAGGTTTCTTTAAAATTTACAATTTTAACAACTGAACACATTATTTTACATGTTACATTTGTTAAATTAAAAATTAATTTTTGTTTGACAAATTTTACTATTTTCGTAGTCCTCGTTCTTAAGATTAATTTTGTTCATAGTTGGTTTTTTGGAAGTAATGATAAACTAGCGTTGTTTCTTGTTTGACATAATACAATGTAAGACGTCATCAGATCGGTTATAAATGATGTGTACAATGTATATTCTACTATATAAATATTAAATTATTTTATTTTATTATTATAATTATTTTTATACATATATTATAATACTACATTAATTTTTATTCGACTAATATATTGTATTAAAACATTTTATTGTATTATCAATTATTTTACCTTATTATTTTTTCACAAAGTATTAGGTAATATATTTTTTTTTTAAATCACACTTTTGGATACTATTATTAAGTTCAGTAAAGTTGTTAAAATTGTAAATTTTAAAGAAAACTGTGCTAGCCGAAAGGGGAACTGTAAGTGTTGGCCGAAAAGTGATACTGGCCGAAAAGGGAAGGGTATATTTTGACCGAATAGGGGGCCGTCCGGATATATTATTTATTTATATACGAATAATTATACTAATTAGGTTTTGATAACAAAACGGCGGTACGGAACACCGGTCAGTGGGTGGGGCTAAAAATATTTAATTTTATGATTGGATATTTCTTATAAATGCATTTAGCGCTGTGGCAATCGGGTCAATTACTATACGTTTTATGATATAAGAAAAAAAGAAGATGACCCATTCTACTGTGCACACTATACCTATTATTATAAAAGGGTTTGCATTGAACACGGGTAAACTCGATAAGAATATCGAATGTTTATTCCACCTCTCGTCCGAGAAAAGCGTTTAATGAATTTAATTTCTCATCGTTTTTTTTTCGTCTATACGTGTATGGCCAACAATAATGGTATAATAACAATAATATAATAACAATATACTTTGATCGATTACTGTTGGTCGCCAACGGGGTGATGGGGCAGCGACCAAGAGAGAAAATGAGATAGAGCGAAGAGTGAGTGAGTGTGAGGGAGTGAGGAGAGACAGAGATAGAGAGAGAGAGAGAGAGAAAGACAGACAGACTGACAGACGGACGAACGGAGAGGATCAAATGGTCGTCGTAATCGATCACCGCCTCGAGGTGTATAACACTATATAATATGGCCGTTTTTAAATCGGTGCCGGTCGCCGCCGAGGCGCGTTAAACTCGTTGATAAACGGTATCAATCATCGTTATGTCCCGATGGACGCGCGTGCGCATGTAATACACTTACTCTGTAATAATAATATATTACCGTAAATACTGGCGTGATTATCCAGACAGCGTACGTATAATAATAATAATAATAATAATCGTAAAGCGCGAAGAGATTGGTGCACAATACTATAGGCCCTTTCGCGTTCCGTCAGTGCGCGGGTAACATACAGCAGCAGAGGTGTGAAAATTACTTTGATTAAATACTTGTAAAGAACTTCAGCATTATAATACGCATATATAATGTGGCATATCACAACGATTAATGAATAATTGTTATCGAACGTTGATTCTAAATGAATGATAAAAGTATTCACACAATTGCAACGGCATGGTCTTGTTGTCTTGATATCCAACATTTTTATAAACCGGCATGATTTTTTTATGTACTTGTGTCTGCATTATATATCTGTTTTACTGTTTTACGCAGACAATGGTAAACAATGCTGCTATTGTACGGGAAGAATTTTTGTGGTGAAGTGTATGAAGACTGCAAGATAATGAAAAGTGGCACAAGTCCTAAAATGTCTAGAAAACATTTTTTTGTGATTTTCAATTTATGTTTTTCATTAGATTGATTTTCGTGTACAGCGTCAGTGTTTATCGATTATTTAAAAGATCTATTAAAATGTTTAATATTTTTATTGTTACCTAATAATATTTTTTTATTAAAAATGTATAACATTTTATTATTATTTCATTTAAATGTTCGACAACTAATCTATATTATCGAAAATATATTATTATTTACATTAGGATAGTAGATTATATTATGTAAAATAAAATATCGGTATTATCACAATAAAATAATTTATTATTACATTTTTTTTTTTTTTATTTTGATTTCTCTATAAAAAATTGTTTAATTTTGAAATTGCAACATCTTGTCTTTGGTTTTTAATTCCATTGTTGTATCAAAAATCTCTTTCGTTATTAACCAGTACTGTTCATATTTTCTGCTTTCGGTTACACGTGTTTCATAGGTTCAAAAACTTTGTAACTTAACAAAACAAAGAATATAATAAGTAGGTAATTATTATTAGTCCAAAGGAACCAATTATTTCAAATATATTTTAATATACGATTTTAATAATTATCGGTAATTTTATCAATTTATTGACGATAAAAGTCATTATCGGGCGTATAACACAGCTTGCAGCAGGGTCGGTTGTCTGTGCGCGGATACTCGCATGTCACGACTTACGTCGAAAAGCCATCACGAACGTGTATACATCCTCCATCGTCGAATTTACATTTATAACCCGACGACGCATTTGAAATATATACCCATACATTTACCATGACGTATTACACTGCATACAATACGATTTTACCGTTTCTCGTTATCACCGAACTTGGATAAGGATCCTTTTTACACCGATGCTTCTGTGCGTTATCCCGTCCTTTACTTTTTTTTTGAATATCTTAAATGGCAACATTTTGAAACGAATACGCCACGGACGTGTTAGACTTGCTTGTTCCTCCCCTTCAAAAAAAAACCATCGCCTCATACCCGTGATTCTTAGTAACACGCGAAAAATCAAAATACCAAGATATATATTCCAGCACATTGCCGTATACCATTATGTAAAACCCACTCAAACGGCCGTCACATAGCAATAACATTATATAAACGCATATGTACACAATAGCGTATTGTATTATAATAATATAATATTATGTATAAAGACTTTGACATTTATAGAAATTTGATTAATTGCAATAAATAGGGATCCGTGCACTTTCAGAGCGATGACACTCGCAAAATACAATTTTAAGCCTTGTAAATGCAGTCCATCCCAACAGAGTATTAAATTACATGTGCCTATATATTAAAATAAGCTCGCGAGACGTTTCGGTAGTACACGTTCAGTCGGGTATGTAGACAACTTTGTCTTAGACGGGGTTGCGTTTCGATATGATTTTATTAACCAACACTTTTTATCAGACCATCGTTCCGTAACTTGGGTCACGCCCATGAGTTTTTTCTTGCCCGCTTCACTTGTGGTGAATAGAATAAAATTATACTTTGTTATATACGTCACTCGAAAACATTGATGAGAAGTATATCCTTAAACACTGTTTTATCGACAAAACATAATATTAAAATGAATACAACCCAATATTTTACTGTTGATAATTATTAAAAACATACAATTAATATTTTTGATCCGATGTAATCATTAAATCGTGTTTAAATCATGACTTAAAATTAAAAATATCTTTAAAACAAGTCAGTGAATAAGTAATAAGTACATATTATTGTGTTGACGGTTTCCAGTTTTCAATGCAAATGTTTACAACACAATGTATATACTTTGTTATTATTTTTATTAATTGTTTATGTCTTTCCCATTCACGATGTTATGGAATAATGGAAAATCCTTGTACACGTAAGCTTAACAAAATTCAGAGATATTTTTATTATATAGACTTGGTTTTAACCGTAAATTAGATAATATAAATTTATTTTATTCATTCATTTTTCAATTATTCGCTGGTTTTTATCAGTAAGTTTATTCAGATCCGTGTGTAAAGACTGACTAAGATACTAGATAATACTTATTTAAATTTAACAGTTAATTTCCAATTCCTCGTTACACGCGTGATGCTATCGTAAAAATACTATCGGAGATTCGTCGAAAAAAACTTCAAATGCATAAGTGTAAAATACTGGTAAAATAATTTAGCTTGTTATAATTCTATAATTGTCTTGAATGACTAGAAAAATGATAGAATATCGTTATCAAATAAATCTAAAAAAGCAACATTATTTATTGACAAAAGCGTATACTATAAATATAATGTTTAAAATGTCAAATTATTATAAAAAAGCAATACGTGTAATAATTTACCTAAGAAACATAATTCAGTTGCATTAATAGATATATTATTACCTAGACATGACAAAATGTATTTTCTATGAGGTAAATGTTAAAAAGGTACGCAAAATAAGAAGGTAAACAATATGAAATTTACGTTAAACAATTATTATAATACTAAAATATTTATTCAATTTACCGTTCAGAATATAAAAAATAAAATATTATTGCTGAACTATTGTTTTAATCAAAATAAACTATAATAATATAACCATTATAAACCATTATAAACCAATATAACCATTATTAATATTATGTATTCACTATTATTTTATGTTTCTTTTATTTATCTATTCTAATCGTTTTTTATTGATTATTTATAACTTTTTATCAATGTAGAATACTTAATATTTTTTTTCGATGGTACCAAGTACTAAATTGTGAAATTATATATCAACATTAAATTAATAAAATAATATGACTTCAGAGTAGATTTTAATTTATTAATACAACTGCAATTATATAAAAATGAGTCACATAAATTTTGTTTTACTCGTAATTTGGGTATTGGCAAAATTAGATTTTTAAATTCTAAAAGAACGTTTATATTAAATATTTTATAAAATTTTTTTGGTGAAAGTAATAATTTGCTTAATGATTTTATATTTTAAATTTAATTTTGAAGATTCGTAAACAGTTTTTAAAAACCACCATCTCCTATTAGTCATTTTTAATTACCCTAAGCTGTTATGGAACGTATGTAAAAATCACCTTAGTTATACGACTTTATTATTTTTATCACGCTTTGTTTTGATACATCTTTTCAAAAAATATGTAATTCATAATATTATTGTGATCGAAAACAAATACATAGTTTCCAAAAAATATTTTTAGCTAAATTGCCTAACCAAAGCCCCGTTTAACAAAATTTAATACATTGTCGAAAGGCATAAAAATAGGTTTAATTTAAGTTTCAATAAATCTATCATGTGTTTAACTAAATATTTTTGATATTTTAAAATATATTTTACACTAATAACATAATATAACCATTATTTTTTTATTATTTATTTTTTAAAAACATTAAAAATTATTTTATATTTTTACAATTTTTTATTGTTTTAAATAATCATATTTTTACGTTTTTGGACCAAATTCATATTTTTAATTTTAAATTCCTTAACATAATATTATTTGAGAATGTTAATGTGTACAAATAAAATATAAAATAGGCAGTTATAAATTATAACTTATAAGTATTTAATGTTTAGGTGAGTGGAGTGGAGTGTCGCACTGGAAACTAGCAAAATTTTAATACTTTACTCCGGTAATCTAAACCTTAAATATTTATTTACAATTAATTTCTAAATTAAACTTATCTTAGAAAATAGGAATCCTCGGAAAAATATTTTGCTACTGAAAATAAAATTAATAATGAATGTTTTATTCGACAAACTTTAAATTTAAAATATTATTATAAATAATAAAAATAATAAAAATATTGTTACGTAAAACATTGAATCGTAAATTTAATTAATTATGTTAAAAAATTTATACAAAAACAGAATATTTTTGAAATAATAAACGTTTACTGTTTTAAAAGAATCATCCTTTATAGTCGGTTTTAAATGTATTTATAATTGTTTCGAAGAAACAATCTTACAGTTGGCGAGAACGCCTGAAATATATTATATTGTTATTTTTAAATTCCCGTAAAAAGTTGATTAACATTTTTTCTACGGATATACAATATATATTTTATTCAACAGTATTTTATACTTCAGTCATCATTGAAGAAGCCTTACTTTGAACACATTTGTCGTTGTAACAAAAGTCATGGCCTACTTCACGTCTAAAGTGTGCCTGGATTTTAGTGTTTTCTTGCTATATTTTCATACATTATAAAGCATTAGAACTGTATAAAATCTTTCACGTGGAAAAATAAAGCCATGTTTGTTGGCGGTTATAAAAATTAAAATTTGTATGTCTTGTATAAAATCAATATTTTATCGAAAATAATATTTTAATAAAATCTGTTCTGTGGTAAATTGCAGGTACACCATAATTTTCATTTTTACAAGACGCGTGATTATTTTAATGTTATAACACTGAAATAATCAATTTTAATCATAACTGTCTTTTATTACTATATTACAGTTTTAACTCTGGTACCTACCTACAGTTAATAATATTTTTTTCTTATTTTTTAGACGTGGATTATTTTAATTTTGAGTGTTTAAATTATGGCTATGGTAAATTATATTTCATATATTTATTTAATTTTCAAATTATTATACGCGATAGTTTTTATATTACATAATATTGCAGTAGACAACCATTTAGGTATTATATTAACAGATTCCTTATGTGTATGTGTTGCTATTACAGATACAAGAAGGCCATGTACGTGGAGGTGCCTCCGCGAGTATTCAAAATAAATTATCGCCTAGAGAAATTGGCGTTAGCTAAATCAAAATGTAGAACCCACATTTTACGTGGGTTCGGATGGAGCTGAAACCTTTTCCCGTTTACCCAGACATAGGCGATAGGAGTTGTATATGACTGGTCCGGGGTAGTGATGAAGAATGGTAATGGAAAAAAAACACAGTTAAGAGATTAAAAATGAATTATCGTTTTTACAATCATTTATCCGGCGGTTAAGCTGTAAAAGCGCGCGTGCGCCCAATACGCATTTTCGTGCCGACGAGGTCGACCACGATTGGGACTGTGGTGTATGGTGGAAAGAGGCGTCTGCAGAAGGGGAACCGCAGCTCGTTTTTATACAGCTCGTTACACTCCAGATAAATGGCCAACAAGCTGTGTTGTCACACAGTTTTTCATGACATCAGATTTTCCAGAACCTTCTGAACCGAAAAAAGGGTAGTTAAAAAACAATATACGAGGTATATATATACATAAATATATAAACATTTTATATATCATAATATATACGTCGAAAAAAAAACAATAACAATAATAGCGACGGGATAAGAATTTAAAATTAATACAATACAAACGATTAACAGCGAAACAAAAATGCGTCGGAATAATATAATAATTATGCTTGGTCGCGTAAATTATAAAAGCGATTTGTTTTGTTTAGATAGGTAGATGACATTTTTCTACCTGCAGATAATAATAATAAAGTACAGCTGGTACACTCTGTGACGAATTGCGTACATACAATATTATAATATTATTAATATTTATCAAATACGAGTTGGTAATATAACGTAGTTGTAATACTCGTAGTTGGGGATTTTCACATAATTTTATTCAAGTTTTTATTGTTCCTACCGAATTCCATTTGTTTAATCGTTGTTTTTCTTATAATTAATTATAAGTGTGCGCTTAACATTGTTTTAGAGATTTAGCAAGGATGCTGACAGTATTTATTTGACGTGAAACAACTATAGTTCACATAACCGACAATTGTAGAAAGTAGACGTCAAAATGTAATATTGCCGTGTCGTGAACGTTCAATGTACCACAGCAGCAAGTAAATTATAATTTGCTTCTGTTTTTTCTTACAGAAAATTAATTATTTTATATAAATGGTGTTGCTAAGTATTAATATATATATATATATATATATGGTCTCAAATTATTATTTTATTTAAAAACGTAAATATTGAATAAAATTAACATTAGGTTTTTTAGCATTACTAAAATGATTTAAATTTGAATGAATAGGTGCGGATAACAGACATGCGGTTAACAACTATATATTGCGGCTATTTTGTTTGTAAAATAAACCATTGCTACTAATCATTTAAAAATATAATTTATTTTTCTTCTTTAAAATAAACACGATATAATATAAATACAGAGAAATTATATGATTGCAAAAATAATGAAAAATAATGTACCTGTTCAGGACCTGCTTTGATTAATTTTTCTTAAGTAGTTTTACACACAAAATTATATGCATGATTTGGCTAAATATTCGAAGTATTTGACCTTAATAAACTTACAGTCTAACTATTAATTAGAATAACAAACGTTAAATTTAATTTTTATTTTTTTTTCATTAAGTTATTCCATTATGAGTTTCAGTTGTTGCAAACGAAAATAAACTTTTGAGCCAAACTACTATAACATGAACGTAGGTTTGTAAACATCGTACATACAAACTTAGTATTTCCCAAGAGAAAATTTCAAAAAGTCAAATAAAAACTTATCGTAACTCTATTGTTTTAAATCTGTGGATCATCACAAATTTGTTATATCTGATGGAGAGGGATGAAGAAAAGTGATTTTCGAAAGTATTTCATTGGGTGAAACGTCACATTATATACGTCGATAACAAATAACTATATTTTACATTATACGCATTAAACAATGAATAAAACAATCATTTCTTAAAATGTATAGAAAAAAACAATCAATCAAAAAAAAAAAAAAAAATAATCAAAATAAAAACGTTAACCATTTTGTAAAACCATATATTATACACCACTGTTGGTATTTTACTTAATTAAATTCATTATTATTCACTCTGGGTTAATTAATCTAACTATATCTGAATATTTTTATTTTTAGTTTAACGATTGTGCAATTAAAAAAGGATTCGTTACAAGCATCATTCGAACATTTCAAATCGTAAACCAGTCCTAGGTCAAATCTTAAATCTAGAACATTATATTATAATGCGAGCTGTATTCAATGTAACAGAATATATAATTTTATTTAAATTACATAAATTAATTGATAAGTATTGTTGAAACATATCTACTTATTTTAAATATTTTAATTATTTTTAATATCTACTTAAAACTATATAATTATATAATTAATAATTATTTTAATTGATTTTCGGCAAACAATTTTAAAGTTGGATCAAATTATTCAAAGATTTATTGCTTAGTGTAATTTAAATAGATTTTTGTCATGGAGATATTGATACACAAAAATTACCTTCCTGTACCTGTTCAATTATTTGCATCTTTGGAGATTTTCAAATGTCTCGCGATCTATATTATAAATTGAAACATTTTAATATAGATAATAAGTTTTTAAATAAACACAAATTGTAATATTATTGTGATAACAGCTTGCGTTCTCTAACAATGTGTACACACCCCCTAAAGTTTGGGAAATACTGCTGTAAATGAATATTAGAGGTCATACAGTGAGGAAGAGTAGGAGTTTAATTTCACCAAGGTGGGTATTTCTAAATATTGCTGCAGTGAACAATATCAATTATCAGCCATCTTGCGAATGGACATCGTTAATGGTAATTCGTACAAATATTTTAGTTCTTAGCCATGGGAGTGGTTGTTTTAGGAATTCTCGTGAAGTATACATCGTTTGACGTTTGATTGAATACGATTCCACGCATAGTAGGCAGAAAGGGGTCTTTGGAATTATAAAGTGGGAATTAAATACATTAGAATTCAGTATGGTTTTATTTTTAATTAATTCGTTTTAAATTATATTGTTCATTTGAAAATTGTGAATAAAATCATAACTATATTGAATTATATTGTCAGTGATGATGGTAAGTTGACACTTATACGTATAGTCTTGACAGTCGTTTGCCTGTGATGCGTTTATTCAATTTATATGGTTAAATTACAGTAATTGTACTTGAGGCGAGTCGAATTAGTCGAAAGGGTGGTTTACAGAAGGAAAAAATAGTTGCAATAAAATAGGATTATTTTATTAATTAAATTTTATGGATGGTCATGATTTAGAAAAATAAGTTTAGTGTTTTGATTGACAAAAAACATAAGAAAGTAGGTTTTTGTAATTCAATGTATTCGACCACTTCGAGTATTCACTAGTTTAATGGTGATATGAGAGGCTCTTAGATTGGGCCAGTATAGACATTAATTGGTTTACGTTTAATAGGATGATGTTAATTTTGATTATTGTTGTAAGAGATATGGAATTTAATATTGGTTTAATAATGAGTAATACTGGTAAAATTGTGGTTAATTTTTTTTAACTTATTTCTGATGTAAACTATGAATGATTAGCTGTTGTTTTTATCTAGTAAAACAAAAATTACTCATATATTTAGCATATGATCATCTTTAGAGTTTTAAAATGTGAATTTTAGTTACAACGTCTAAGTTCATTATTTTGTTGTTTAGGTTTATTACGATGTGATATCTACCTATAAGTGTCTAAAGTTTAGTAAACCATAACTAAAGCGTTAACATCCATGAAATTGTGTTTAAATAAATATGTGGAAATGTTTATTGTTATATCTTAATTTTATTTTTAGATCTTTTTGTTCCACTACCACGATTGCCACCAATAAATCATGAGTATTAACTATTAATGAACGCGTTTTGCTTGAAATCAATATTTTTTATCGATAGAGTTGTTTAATTAGAGTTCAATAAAAAAATGTAGGTTACTTCTAAGTTGTTTTTTTAAATAGTTGATAATATAACATGTAAGGGTGGCTCGATTGGATTTGAAATAAAGAAAGGATATGGTATTAGCAAGTATTATTATACGATTTAATGTTTATTTTAGTATTCTTTTATTGAATAATATTATGGCATAATCATAATGTTATTATAACGTATATGTAGTTTGTAGGTATATAACGCAGTATAATATTGATGAAATACGTTTGCACATTTTCTTGATTAATAATTCTAATATATACACACCTTCACCCTGGATTCGTATGTAATAAACTTATCCAATGACTAAAAGTATGTGAACTTATTGGAATAAAATACAAAAGTAAACACAAACAACCATTCGACAGTCGTTCGTATCGGAATCAATAACGTTTCAAATAACTTTTCTCACCAAATGTATTATAAGTACTACCTAAGCTTTATTATACTGTAGTAACTACTACCATTTTATAAGTTGGAAAGACGATTTACGATAAATCGTATACACCGAGTAAGGAAAATATTTGGATATTATTAAGTTGACGATACAACAATAATAATATCTTTGTGCCGTACACACGACAGCAACTACTATTTTCTATTAAGTATTATAACGTCTGAAAGTGAAAATTTCTTGTTTTTAAAGTTTTTATATAATCTGCTACAAAATACAACAATAAGAACAATTGATGAGAAAAAGTAAAAATACAAATAAAATCATTAGATTAGATAGAGTGTAAAGGTCTCTCTACTGCAGTAGAGGTACTATGACTATGTAAAATGAAATAAAATATCGTTTGCTTTCTTAAATAAACGTTATTTTGTGCTAGTGCACATATTTTTTCCGTTAATTTTTGGTTGTCAAAACTATAAAATGTCTCATTACGATCGACATAAAAATCCTCTGTTTTATAATCAAATAATATTGACTTTTCTAGTCGGAAAACGAGTATAGCGCTTATATTATCCTACATATTTATGTGGAAGAGGAATCATTGTCACAATAGGCCTCGTGTGATAGGGGATGTTAATGGACGTAAAGCGTCGGTCACATTGGGTCATCGTCGTTAATTACTGTAAGGGTTAGTGGTGGTGGTTTTAAAAGGGGTTTAGGAATATATACATGACAATATACCGTGGACGTGGCTTGTTTGATTGGTGTGCACTAGGTCGTATGTGTGAGCTTGATTCACACGTGAGTAGTAATTATTATTATTATTATTATTACATAGGTGGCACAAAGCTGAATATAACCGGCAACGGTATCAACAGTCAAAACGATATCATACACGCATGATAGAGGCCATGTTAGAACACGATGGGTTTGCTATCTATAGCTGTATTGATACTTTTCATAAGCTCTGTAATTACGTAATCCCTAGTTAAGATTGTACCGTGCAGCCTAAATGTTTTAAAACATGATAATTTATCTTTTATTCTGTCAAAATATGTGGTGTACGATTTATTATACAAAAATATTGCCTTTCTTAGAAATCTAAGTAAGATCATTACCCTTCGATTAAAAAAATAAAAAACAATTTATATTTATACACATACAGTGTAAGTATATACAACAATAATGAATCATTAATTAAATTGTAGTCGCTCTACAAATTCACTCTGTTGTATAGTAGGTTTGTTTTGCATGGTATTATAGTTACTGTATTCATTTTAATACCTATTACTAAAATCAAAGTGTAAAAAAAAATATAAACATATATTTTTATAAATCGATAAGAATATTATTATTTTTTTATAGATGGAAAATTTCCAAACATTTTCCCAGATCTATGTATTTTATTATAAAGTTATTTCAGGGCTTATGACAGTGTTTGTTGTCTATTCAAGTTTAGTTGTACACAAAATTCAATTTCTAATTATTGATTTATACTAAAAACATTATCCAATTTTATTAAAAGTTTTAGTACAAAGAAATTTATACTTAAATTATAACCCACAGAGTATAGAGTTTAATAAAATCAATACGTATATAAAACTAAACGTATTTAAAAAATAAAGTTTATTTGCACTCGTTGTATTTAATGTTGAATTGAGTAAATGCAGCATTTTATAACTAGTTATAATTGGGTTTGTTCCTCAAATCGATAAAAAAAATTAAAATCGGAAATAATACAATATTTTTTTTTTTATAACAATTAAATTTCAATATCGGCCACTAATAATAAATAAATAATGCGAGTATTATTTCATTTTTTATTTTAATGAATTAATATGGGATTTTTAACGTGTTATTTTAATTTACAGTATTGTAAATGAAAATATGTACGCATACACAAATGTATATTTTAGAGTGACACAATAAATAGTTTGCCTAATTAATAATTCTGACTTTTTTTTTTTAAATCGTCAAATTATTCCAATAATTATTGATCTACTGTAGGTATAACAGTTAATCTTACTTATACGTCGCTTGAATCGAGAAAATATACAATTTAGGAATTTTTATCTGAAGAAAAGATTTAAGAATCGCGTTTCAACTATACACATAAGAGTTAAATAATTAACACAGACCCATGGATATATGACTTTAGGCTTAGGCCTCCTCGCTCACTAAACATCACTAATATTTTGAAGTACTATGTTTCTACTGCATACATATAGATACGAAATTAAAAAGTATAATCCATTTTAGTTGACATGAATTTATGCTCTATAATACAGTACATAAATGTAGCTGTTACTTAAAAAATCAAACATTTAAAAACTATCACTGAAAACTAAAATTGGCATCATATAGACAATATAATATTAATTTAATTATTATTGAGTTTCACGAGAGAGAAAAGGATCGATCATCGTACAGTCTTGGTTAGTCGCTGCCATCAATGGTAAGAACTAAGAACTCTACACGCGTGTACCAAAAAAAAAAAAAAACATCTTGTTTAAGCAATAAACAAAAATCATAAAAATTATAAATTTCATCTCATTTCTTCAATTAATTGATTTTAGAATAATAGTTCAGTATAATTTAAAAAAATTTAAATTGTGCCATTACAGTCTGTACCAATCACTCTCACTCCACCCACCCACTATATTAAAAAGCACAGTAAAGGTATTTCATTTTCTTGCAGCTCCCTCTCTGTAATTCGAGGACCACATACATACGTATTATAAACACGTGTATACGCCGTGTATATGTATCGATCGCTGAGTATTTTCTTATATTTTCTTCACAATTACCATCGCATTCGGACGGTGAGTGTTTTACTTCCAAAGAAATTACTAATTATTAAATGGTATTTTGTATTACAGCATCGTACTGAAAAGCCTTTTGTACTCATATGCATGTATAGTATATATATATATTATCGTGTATATATTGTAGTGGCAGGACTACGGGACATAAATCACCAGCACGGGGCTCTCGATCGATATAAAATATATACGCCTAAAAAGCACTCTGTATTATTTTTACTTTGTATGGCGTCAATGAAATCCCCACAATTTTCTAGGAGGGTTCCGAACATTTTCGGGGGCGACTAAGCCTTGCAACCCCACAGTCGCCGTCAATCATCCTGATAAAAAAATAAACAGACGTCCTTTTTATTTGTTAACCCCCGTTAAGTGAGATGCATCTGCACGAAATATTTGGACTTCACACAAACTACAGTTTTTCCGACAACACAATTACGCCGTACAGAAGGAAGTAGGTACGACAATGAAACGACTGTACAATAATATGAGATGGGCTGTTAATAGGAGATATAAAGCGCTTTTTGTTTTTTTTTCAACGATTTACACAATACGCATACACGATGACGCACATAACGCTCGTTGATTTGTATAACTTTCTAAGAAAAGTCCGTAAGACACTTAGAAAAATTGAAAAAGCGAAAAAAAAAATCAACGTTATAATATAAAACACTTTAAAGTAGGGTTATTTTCACTATGACAAAAAGAAAAAACGGGATACAAACGTAATAAACTCTTGTGATCCACCCTGTGCATGGTTTAATTTCAAAATTAATATTTTTAATGGATTTTGTTTTTTTTTTCTCTTTCTTTTTTTCTGTTCGAAAATTACATAATATTTTATCAGATTAATACCATCATTACTGTTGGTATTCCACAAAGATGAAAAAATAATAAAATGCAACGTTAATAATACTCATAAATATTGTCTGAAATTACATTTTTTTCTTCGTTTTGTTGTTATTTTAATACGTTAAACTTGTATATACCTTCACGTACATGATGTACAGCAACTTTTCCATAGTTTGGATAGCGATGTAAAATGTGTTTTAGATATTTTGACCTAGAATATGTACGGTGCTGCTTCCAAAAACTTTGATGTATAAAACTAGTTTTCATTACACTAATTACTCCAAAACTCATTTAAGATAATATACACGAAACAACCGTACAAACCCAAATAATGTGTAAGTCCGTGTAATAAACTCCTGGCTGTCATAATTAATTATGTTAAAACAATACCATATACGTTTAACGCAATACAATTATTTTATTTTGTCTAATATATAAGCAGTTCATTATAATCATAATATATTCATAATAATTATATATATATTATAATATCATATGACATTGTTTATAATATTGTTATTTTCAGAGCGATAAGTTTTAATTTTCTTAAGTGTTGAATTATAAATTGGAAAACATTTAATACGACGTAAAATTTAGTGTGAATAATTAAAAAAAAATCTAAAATATAAATTACAAGTCAAAATTAATATGTTTGTTTTCTATATTCATATACGTACTTCAGATAGTCGAACGACAATTTTAAATTTTGGATAATGAGTTTAATGTATTGGTTAGTATTTTACAAACTACTATTTTTGTTTTAGTGTTATTATTATTAGTGGCAATAAAAGGAGTTTATAAATAGTTTAGTAACTTAGATTGGAAATTGTATCTTATAGGTCAGCTGTTATGAAATATAAGTCATTTTTCAAGTTTAGCAGTACCATTTTTCTTTTATGTAGCATCACAAAAACTAGCAAAAAATTTCAAAACAATCTTTACGATCCACTGGTTGCCTACGAATAAAAAAAAAGTTTTAAAATGTAAATTGTTTTAAATAAAAACTTATATTTCAAATACTAGTTTTTTTTCACTTAATTAAGAAGTTCGTTATAGTACCATATGATATTTGAGACATTATTTCAAACTATACATTTCAGATTTTACTAAATCCTCGAAACGTTGATTTAAAAAGTGCGATAATTTTTTTTTTATTCATTTCTGCACTCTCGTGTGTTTTGGGGTCCGGATTCTCAATTATAATGTTATGATAATGGTGTTGTTGTTAGTGCGTGGAAAGTTTTGTTGACCGCAGCTGCATAATACCTATATGATATTATATACACTGGGTTATACTATTTTGTACAACTATAGGACACAATAAGCAAAGGTCTGCCAAACACACACTTCTATATTACTTGTTGTTTGCTACACGTAACACACACGCGCGCGCGCGCATGCGATACAGACGACTAGCGAAATCCCATTTGTTTTATTAATATAATTGAACGTTCGCCACCGAATCCACCGGACGTGTTTATTAATTTAATTAATTATTAGTTGATATTTCTCTTCCTATTTATAATATATACATATTATACACAGTTGGCATGTTTGTGCGCTTCTTACATTAATTGCTGAATCTCAGTTTTCCGTCGGCGCCAAGTATAATAAAATATGAAATACGCCGCTGCATTGCGCGCAAACGAATTATAATTATTATACTATGCACTAATACGTGCTGTGCTATTTTAGTAAAATATTATTACATTTTATAGTAACAATATAATTACAATATAATTAAAAGTAATATATGTGGGTACGCATAAAATTTAAGCGACATCCTAAGACGTTGGATGTTTGGATCGAAATGCATTGTTGATCATTATTCCAGCCGGATATCGTATCATGATAGACATTCTTGTTCGCATTATTGGATTTTATCGCGGTTTGCAATCACAGCCAACTTACGGCGATAACCGAGTCGAACCTCGATAACTCAAAAAACTTGACAACTCAATTTTTTTTTTTTTATTCACTTAGAAGTATAAATTATATATAAATAATATAAATTCGAGTTAGATATCTCGAATAATACATATCTTGAAGCAAATTTTTATCTCCCTTTGATTTTGAGTTATCGCGAAATGACTGTATTATCATTTAGTTCATTTAATGTTCTTTCAAACGTTTCGATACAGTAGTAGGTATTTGCAGTGCGTAATGTCGATGTGTTTGAAAAAAAAATTCACTCTAAAAAATATTGGCGTGCTTTTAATGGTGTACGCTGTTATTCACTCCCCTCCTAAGAGTTTGTTACATCGACCACAGTATAGTTTTACATATGAATTCTAACACAAGCAATGATATGATATTTAGTTTATATCTAGAACGCTACAAATACAAGTCTGTGTGTTAAAACTTGAGACATTTGTTTTAAGTTGGCGAGGTTATTCAATGAATTTATATTAATTGAGAAAAATACACAACGGGAAATTCAATATTTACCACGTATTATTATTTATTTGTACGAGTATAGGTTCAACTGCAATCTATAATATTTTTTGTTAACTGCAATATCGATTCTCAGAGAATTATTTTTTGATAAAAAAAAAAACTTTCCCATGTTTGGTACACTCGTATATTATACGTTTTTAATATATACAGTGTACACAAGTGGATATTTTTAAGTAATTAAAACGTGGTATAGGAATAACTACTACATGTAATCAAACGTTCAAAGAAAATAACGACTGACCTACTTTCTGTGTATATAATATACACATAATATAATACACCTTGTATTGGCTTTAATGCTTTATGCTTGAAACATGTTTGTTTCTGAAAATTTGTATTTATATTTCGATGTTTAATCGCAATTAAATTAATATGCTCAAAAACCGTAATATAAGTTCAAAGTATATAATAACAATTACTTATCATATAACAATAATATTATGAGTACATATTATATAATAGGTTTATTATTATTATATAATTCAAACGAATAAAGATATTTTTATATTATTTGTTTGGTTAACGAAAAATCATTTTTAAATTTAATAATTTTCTCGTCAAATATAACTTTCAAATCTTACGCATATAACTAGAATGAAGCTTCAATGTTTTTTTCGTGCAGGTCAATTAATTTATATAATGTATATCCAAAAAAAAACCTAAATTTGATATAAAAATATGTCTAATATGTATATATATATTATGCCACGTTTGTTTTATTAAATTGAGCAATTAACGCACCCATTAAAATAATTAATGTTACATTTTAATTTTTTTATAATTATAAAATATAAGTTCAGCTCATTTGATAGAAAAAAATATTTATACATTTCGTTTTAGAGTTTCCAAAAAAATTTCTCCATATTACTCAATTCTCATAATTTAATATAAACGTTGTAAGTAAACATCACTTACAAGCTTATGTTGAATTAATACTAATAATTTGAATATGTTTTGAAGTATTATCCAATATATTCAAGGTATACGCCAAAAATGGTTAAAAGGATAACAAATTACAATTATATAATATAATAAATTAATTGATTTATTGTTTTTACTTCATAGTAATAACATCTTTTGATTAAAATCAGTAGATAAAATCTTTAATATTCAATAACTCTAAGTGCCAATTATCAATTAATACTAAATTCCAAAAATTGGTCCAATTAGGCATATGATTTTTTAGAAGTGTAGCATTGGAGATTTTATCCAAATATTTTGTCATGGAATATTTAAGATATAATATTATATAAAAAATATTGGTCAAATAAATTAATGATGAAAAATAATTTATATTTTAATTGAAACCCATAAAAATGTCTGCGTTTTTAACGAGCCTTAGTGTACAACACTTCTACCATTATAATAGCCAATCTAGTATCTAATAACTATTATAATATAAACTATACGGTATTCATATTTAAATAGAAAAAAAAAATTATTTAAAAAGCATATGATTATACTTACCATATATGTGTATTATATATATTTATATATAAATGTACATAATATTTACTCATATTATGTCAATTCCAGTCAATTTCATTAATTACACAAAATAATTTATGCTGAAGTCTAAAAAATGTGTATTGTGTATATAATTATAACCTATCATTTATATACCACAACCATTATTATATTATTACATTTACATACGATACTTATCAATAATAGTACATGATATATACATATAATAAAAATTTATAGGTTTATATGTAATAATAGTTTAGTGTTTTTCTATTAAAACCATTTCACCTCAATAATTCAGTATTTTAACGACCTAATCAAACTTCTAAATACCTAAAAATAATATTTTAAAACTTTTAAACAAAACATTAATATTTACATTTGTATTATCTTTGTATATGAGTAGTATTTTATATAATTTGCAAAGTTTTCAATCCACTATTAGTTAAATATTTTTCGCAAAAGAAAGTACCGTACCATGTATAATGAAAATTGATCAAAAAGTATTTTGCTTTATTTAACTGTTATTATTATTATTATGATATTTTTTTTTTTTTTACTTTTTCTTTTGATTATTATACTGTAATGATAGCCACTCTTCACAGCTAGCTAATACAAAAAGGGTGTCATCATTATGTCCCTCAATATAATATATTATATTATAACATTGCATAATACGGTCACACAGATATTTATATTATAATAAACATCTGTGGTCTTTTATAGTTATGTCCTTACTCCTTTCTTTTACAAGAACCGTTATAATCTGTGCTCGGATGATACCCTTCGACCACCGGCCAGATTCACAGAGACTCACTCTCTCCGCGTTCGCCCTTGATGGCAGTTATACATATAAGAAAGTAGTATCTTGAGGTGTGTGGTTGTGTGCGCAATATGTGCAAATAACGAGTCATAATTAATAAAGAAAAGGTAAACATATATATTGCGCGCACAGTCCGCTTTTTCTCTTTACTACAATACTTAATTATATACAATATATATTAACTATTCTAATACTTAAGTCATAGGTACGTTTGGTGTTGTATAAAAAACTTAATATTCATAGATAACTAATAAGCATTATAATTTAAAACAAAACATAATATATGTGAACTCTTGTATAAGTACTGGACGAACCCGTGAAAAAATTACATTTAAATTTTTATGTAGAATATTAATTTACTAGGTACATATCAAAGTCTCGGTAATTTATAAACTATTGTCAAATATGTTAACAACAATGTGTGATTTTCAGTCTTATAGTTTTGACTGTGTTTGTAATATTGATAGCATTTCGAAATTGTTTTGAACAAATATACACAACAATGTTAGTTGTTAATAGTTACGTTATAACATTGGTAGTGAGGGGTTCAATGTCATGCTGGATACGTGGAAGTTTCGTATTATTGACAGGCAGTGAAGTTACGTGTATCAATGTCTATCTCAGAATACTATAATAAATGTGTACAGTTTAATATATTGTAACGTTCGTTACATACTATATAAATACATATATACATTAAACACACTATATGATGCATTAACACATTCGACACGTTTGCACGTCCAAATTGTTATTTAATATATTATAATGACACACGACAGTAGTTCGCCGCTGACCATCAACGCGAGCCAACCAGCAGTACAATAATTAACAGCCATCTACCAAAAACTGTAAGGTATATTTTAAATATATATTTATTAGATATATAAACTAAATGTGTCTTATTATTGATCAACACCTCATACAAGTGATCTAACCCCCCGCTACGGAAATCTTATCCATAAGGAATAGAAAACCTTCCCTGGATAACTAATATCGTAATAAGGTTCCCCTAACTATGTTACAATATCATTGTTATAAATTGTTAAAGACATGATTTTTGCAATTATTGTGTATAAATCGAACGAGTAATTTATTTTTCTATATATTTAGAATACAATCTAAATAAAAATAATATAATAAATATATGTGATAAATAAATTAAAAAAAGCGTTAAAAGAGTAGAAGAACTTCCTGTTTATGATATTTATATTATGTAAGTTAATTAAGCAGTATGGTAAAATACAGACACCATTTACACTGAACGAGTCTAAAAGTAACACCAGGAATTGATAAATAGGACGAGCTTTTAATTAGAGTATTTAGATACGATTTTATAAAATCATGAAATCTTTTAAAGATGAATTATTTGACTTGTCTATATTATACAGTTTTTAATTTTAGATTTGTTTATAATGTTAAGTTTGATAAGTAAAGTAAACGTCATTTAAGTACTAAGAAATGCGATTCTATAATAACGATTATTACGAATAAATGGGGGCTATTTTAATTTAAAAACTATGATCCTTGTTATTTATTTATTATAATTTTATAATTTTTAAGATATATTCAAGTACAATAATCACTAGAAAAAAAATTTAACGTCGTTTTTGTGAATGATAAGCTCAGTTGAATGGTTAGATAACATATCCTCTCAATTTTGGTTCGAGATTTTGGCTTCTAGAAGGTTACTCAATGATATAGCTTTTGTACATAAATAAATTGATAGTATATTTCACCCAGAATTCACGAAGAGAATAAACTTTTAAATTATATCTTTTAATTCAAAAAATAATCGTATTTTTCAGTACAGTAGAACTCCGATTATCTAAACGCCTATCAACCAGACGAGAAAAAAGATTAACGGCATAAAGATTTATTTTTTTCTTTTAAAATATGTTATTGTGTTTATATAGTAATAGCTTATTCTTTTTCATTTAAATATTATAACAAAATTATTTTTTTGTTGTTACAAATTTTCAAATTATATTATATAGATATTAATAATAAATACATAAATACAATATAAAAATAATATTCATACAATTATATAATTATTGATATAATTATGTAATAATTTGTTAATCATCCGGATATTTGCTTATTCGAACCATCCTTGACATTAATTAGTCCGGATAATCGGAGTTTTACTGTACTAGCATTTTTAGCTGAATTTTAGCTGAATTTTAGATGAATATAATACTGTATCAATTATTTTTGTTTTGTATTAAATCATATATTAAATTTAAAACATAAGTAATGAATATTAATTAAATTATAATTATTTTAATATTATTTGTAGTAAATACTAATTGTATTTTATAATTTTATAGTTATAAAATTGTATTAAACTGTACTCATTACATCTTTCAAGCGTTCAAAATAAAATATAAATTAAACGGACTATATTTTATATAAATTTAATATTTTACATGAAATCGTCATCACGGATTATTATCCTTAGTATCTAAATAAAGTATTATAACTATATAGGGTATTATATATGTTTTTAATTTTAGCGAGAATGCATAAATATTTTCAAAAAAACTTATACAATTGAAAATTTATTATATTTAAGGGTGGTTCTTATTTAAAAAATATATAAATTTGTAAAAAAATGTACAATTGAAAATATGCTATTTATTATAGCTATACTTAAGAATAATAGTTATTTGTAGAACTGAATTATTAGAGAATTAAATTTAGGCAAACATGCTTGATAAATTTCCGTCTATATAATACCTATAGCTATTTAATAATATTACATCATAGAACAGTGGAGGAGAGTTTATATTATTCGTACTACTTATATATTTATTCTAGTATTTTTAATACCTATTTTTGTTTTGTATAATAAATACGTATACTAATTACACATAATTGGCCATAACATTTTCTACGAATTTAAATTTTTGTAATGTAAATAAAACTCGGAAGGCTACGTTGTTTAATACATTCGTAGGTAATAATGTCCGAACTTGACGATGAACATTAATTATTGTCTCCGGGACTATACATACGATTTTAAACGAATTATTCGATAGTTTATATTTCATAACATGTATACTAAAATCATATGATATGCTCATACAGATCTACTCGTACACGCAGACACACAGTTATTGTTTTTTGACGTTCTCTCGATGCCCTTGCGAGTGAAAACAATACGTTTAGTACTTGGTGTTTGAGAATTACTCTGGCAAAAACAACAACAACAACAATAATAATCATAATCATAAATCATAATAAAATAGATTATTAATAATATTCTATTTAGACATACGACAAAAGTGCACTTTATATTTCATAGGTATAATATTTGAGAAATGTATACCTTGTTTCTTGAATTACTTTGCCTTACATTGTACAAACTATATCGTATATTTAGATATATGATTATAATAATAGTATGGTCGGTATACCGAGTTATCTTGCGTGCTTAATAATATTATACCAAACATTCTTGTTGTGAATTATTTGGAATTTAAAAAAATAAAATATCCGGAGCAGTTATATTTTATGACGTTTTTGAGAGCACGAATTCTGATAATTCAACAAAAGGTATAGTTTGAGTTTAATATGCATCATACACAAGTAATAGTATTGAATCGTCTATAATATATACCTATATTTGAATTCGATTAAAAAAAAATATACATAACTCGTTCAATACCTCAAATGACATTTTATTTTTAAATTTCAAACACTATCAAAGTTTATACTCACAAGAATTGTTTTTATATATTTATTTTCCCCAACCCAAAGGTAATGTTTTTAAATAGAATGAGTGACGCAGATATACTAAAAATAGACACACTTTTTCATATTGGAGCTCTTATATTAAACAAAAACATAATAATAAAAATGTGGAAAATATATTTTTTTGTATTATGGGCTGTACGCATTTGCGTATCAAAAAAAAAAAAAAAAAATATATTTTTCCGGTAGAATCAATGGTAAACAAATGTTTGAGTGAGTCACACACTTCTAATCTAATGAAACACTAATTATTTGTAATAAAAAATTTCAAAAACGACATTTGAGAGGGGATAATTGAATAAATTATTTTTTTTTTTTTATGGAAGAATACACTATGTGAAGCCACCTTTTCTGATTTGGGTGGTTTCCAGTTTACCCCTCATAATCCCAACTCATATAGAGCAGTAGAAGAGGTGGCCGCATTTTTTTTCTCTGAGCGCAAAATGGCTTAACACAGCTTAATACTGCGTCTATATGCTATTACTTACATTTATAACGTTAATAGTAGGTATAAATGTAAAGCATCCACCCAGTAAGTTGTATTAGGTGGGTGAGAGATGCAGAGAGGAAAAGGACAAATGGCTTGACATTTTTTCCTATTCTATAGAACGAATTATAATCCCTTTACATTTATTACTTCAGAAGACATGCATAGATTTATAAAAAAAAGTTGTTTTTATACATACATTTATGTTTTTAAACGATAAAATAGTAAAATTATATAAATATATTATAAACTCTATTCTCAGATTTATACCTATTTCGTAGATTGAAAAAAAATATACTTTGAATAACGCAATAAACATGCATCATCTGTACAAACCAGTACAAATATTTACCTAAAATATCAGTACTTAGAATATTAAAGTAAAACAAATATAAGAAAAAAATAGAAAAATAGAAAAATCTGATTTAATTACAAATTTGTATTTGAAATGATTTGAAATATGTCATTTATAACCTTTTACTGTAAATATTGTTTTTAATATTTTTTTTTGTTTAATATGTAAAATAAATTTTATATATCATACGTTGAAAAATCGGTTAATATATCTAAGTCCCAGCTAACATATACACAAATTATTATACATTGAAAAAATACAAATATGAACCAAAGTCATAATATTAATGCATTAAAATATCTCAATACTGTCAAAAACAGTATTTTATTTTATTTTTTATGTTTTACATCTTTAGATATCTTACATGTATCACATTTATACAATATTGTAATATTTGTCACATGTTTTTAATTTATTTTAATAATCATGTTTAGTTAATAGAAAATAATTTTCAAAGTTTCAAATTATTAATATGTTAATTTTAGGAACTCAATTTTCGAGAAGTTTCAAATATCGTGTATTATATATGATAATCGTAGCATTATAAGGGATAATAACACAAGCTAATATAATTTCACCCTAGTGGCGAAATTAGACTGTTCTTATGCAATACGAGGGACTGACTAAGAAATTCCTTATTTTCAGGTAAGATATAAATAAATATTGTTTACCCTATAGTTGATCCTTTTTGTGTATCGTCAATATGATTTGTGCAATAATGAATACGGAAAAAATAACGCAGGGAAATACTATATTATTTACACAGATATAATGTATTCAAGTATTAAAATTGTATATTTTATACATTTTTTATCACGTGAGACGAAAGGTAAAAAAAAAAAAATGGTATATGTACGTCTGAAAAAACAAGGTTGCTTAAATTGTAGTTCAATTTCACTTAAAAACACATGCGTATAATATACATATAAATACAATAAAATGTCTCTCGTTGAGCATAGGATCGTATAAACGAAATAAATCTACAATAACTTAATAAACACGCGAATACGCGCTGCAGTTCTACACACGTCATGTATGTTATGTTATCTCTGATGCCACGTACATTCGAATAGACATAAATTATCATTATGTACATCTAATCCAATATTATAACATGATTATATTACGAGTATGTGCGCCGTATTAATGGCTTAAGACACGCGCTCTAGAGATGTAGCTATAATAGTACGTTTGAGACAAACAGCTTTCAATTGAAGCATTTGGTAGTTTGATGTTGGAAAAAAACGTCCGTTAATACTATAATAGTATACTATAATATGCAATGTAAAAATGTGCAGCTGAGAGAAAATTCACCAAGAATTATATGAATTTTTATTTAATTATTTGTAAACAGTATTGAAAATTATTATACTTTTACTTGTTTTAAAATTTTGTTTTATATACATATTTGTTCGTTGGTGTTATTAACTTTCAATTTTTAAACTCAAAAATAATTGTTTTTATTTATATTTTAGTTAAAGGGCAATTAAGAGTTTTCAAAGTTAAAATAAAACTAGCTGTCTTACATATCTATAACTTTTAAAAAAACCATAATATTTTAGATATATTGATGTAAAAAAATATAAGTTGTTGTGGGGAGAGGAAGTATTGAAAATACTATAAGGCAATGTTTAATTATATATGGACTACACTTATAATGCTAAAACAAACCTGTGATTATTGTACATTAAATAAGTATTTTATTAGAATATATAATATATTATTATATTATTGAATATTCATGCGTTACTGTAATTTGGGTATACCTCCGTAGCACGTTTAATTATTATTGAACACGTTACATTATGATCCACTAGATTAAACTTTCAAAGATTTGCTTTAACATTACGTGTATAGTTTACGTAGACAAAACAACAATGGTGGTGATGACAATTTCATCACTTTAAGTATTTAAATAGTTTGAAATTATCATAACAGTAATATAATCTTATACATTTTTTCAGTGATAAATATATTCGTGGTTTGGTGGTTGTATACAGTATTAAATTATATTTACTTGCATACTATGGTTAATTATATCAAAAAATCAGACAAAAAACTGGTTCAAAAAATAATAATTTATTTGTTTGTCAGTTAAATTTATATTATTAAATTATAATATTATAATTATTTAATTATTATTATTATTATTATTTTAATTATATTTTTTATAATTAAATTGTAAAAAATATTTCAATCTTAGAATGAAAAAAAAATACTTGAACATTAAAATAATAAAATGTTCATCCAGATTTTGAAAGCATAATTATATATTTAATCGTTTTTCAATATTAAAGCTTCTCTGAATTTATATTTGTACAAGAAAATCATACACAAATCACAATACATATAGACTATTATTTTCTTATTATTTATAATAATTATAAACTAGTAAGTGTTTAAGAGTTTCAAGAGCCAATTTGAGGCACAAATATTTTTTATAATATTATTTCAATAAGACTTAATGCAGAACACCACATTTTTTGAATATTAATAGTAATCACGATCGGAATCTGATTATTGAATTATTACGACTATACTTCAAACATAAATCGAATCTAAAAATTTTAAGTTCTTATTTTTTGTATATTCAACTGTATTTAAGAACAATTTATCAATTTCAAGCAAATTTTACTGCCCTATATAAATACTATACAAACATGACTAGGCTTTGCTATTTCTGTGAATAGTTCAACAATTCAACTTATGATATCCAAGTTTTAAAAAATGATTGGAATTCTAACTCACTATCTGAAAATTAAAAAAAAATATTGATAATGACACATTCCATTACTTTTCAACAGATGACATTAAATCATTTTAGCTAGAACAATAATGGAATAATAGTCCACGAATTTCTAATTAGCGACGATCCATGTGATATGCACCAATTAATTAATTAATGGTTTGTTGACTTAGCTATTTAACATTATCATTATCATTGCCAAAGAATACCCAAATTTCTAAGATAAACGACTATACGAGATACTTAATCAATAGGTACCAAAGAACACAGAAATAATTTCTATAAAGACAACAGCATGTTTTTTCATGTATCTATATATTATTAACAGAAACCTAACAACTTCAGATGTTGAAGCCCAATATAATATTAATATAAAAGAAAAGTAATCGCCATATTATATTGCCAGTTATTAAATATTTTTAAGATATCGGTATAAAAGTAATATTAATGTTATCGTGATCAAGAATTCTAATTTTTAGTATATATATAATTTATTTATGCTTTTATTGTAATAAAATAACGAGCTTTAAAAATACACACATCTTGTTAATTTTATACAAACTAACATCTAATCTAATGTAATCCCGACGTTTTCGGGTAGGTAAAATGCGTGGAATAATCTGTACAAATATTGTTTCATTTTACAAACAGTTTATAAATTTTCTTGTATTAATGAGCATAATAAACATATTATAATACATCACGTTAGGTACATATTAAATATTTGTTATGTATGCTTATTAAAAACTATATATTTAAAGTTTCATCAAAGTAACAACACAATAATACAACAAAAGTGATAAAAGTTTATAATTTTCGAAAGTATTATTATACAATTATTATTATCTAATATAATGATTATTATGGGTTTTAGAATATTCAACAAATATAATAAGCTTATTATAATTTTAAATTCTGTGAAGAGCGATGAAAGTATTGACTTTACAATAATGTGTGATTTTTTGGGGGAGGGAGAGGGTATATAAGTATATACGATTAGTAGTTGATAAAAAATGTAACTTTTAACATAGATTGAAAATTAGATTTAATTTTTATGTTGATTAAATTTACATTGCTTTTTATTATAGTTAGGAAAAATAAAAAATAAAATTATAGAAAATAAGAATTTTTACGCAAATCTAATTTTTGATCAAATACGTTTTGTTTTTTTACTATAATTCAAAAACGAATAACCGCAGATACTTAAGATTTTCATAAAAGTTTATATTATTATTTTCATTATATAATAACATTTTTAAAATTTTTTTATTTTTATTTTATGCTGTTAATACAAAATTATTCACTGGGTTAAAATTATTTAAAATTTAATACAAGATTCCACATAAGTTTTTCTTATATTTTTATAAAAATATTAATAATATATTGGCACAATGTTTTTTATGTAAATTTGAAGTTAGAATTTTAATGATATTTGTCAAATAACGAAAAATTGCAAACAATTTTGTAGTTAGAAATTCATAAAAACTTTCATTTTATATCTAACTTTTAAAAATGAAATGCGAGATCCTTCATAAGTAGCTTATACTGAAACTATAAAATATAAAAAGACAATTAATTTTATAGATACTGTTAGTTCATTTTAGAACGCAGTTACTTATTTAAACGATAAATAAACATGTTATTTTTTATTTATAATTTAATTACATAATTCATAAGAAATCCCATAATTTTTCCACGTATTTTATTATTATGAATTTTACTATACGTAATGACATTTTTTATTTATTTTAAGGTATTATTTGTTTATACTATGAACCTTTTTGTACTGTATTATGGTATTTACAGAAAATTTTTTTTCAATTTTGAGTTACAGAAATTGATATAATGTATTATTATTATTATTATTAAATATTAATAATATAACAAATGCAATATTTTTTTGAAAATTTTTATCAACTCACGGTAATACTAAAAGTAAAATAAATAACTTTAATAATTTTAAATCGAAAAAACAAATCACAAAATGTTTTTATTGGTATAGACTGACAGACCGTTTCCGCTCAAAATCGTTTTTTTTTTTATATAATAAAATCAATAATGGTATATCATATCATATCATTAAAATTTACAAACTTACGAGTATAAACACCCACTAAACACCTAATACACCACAAAGCGGTACCCACATATCTAAATTTTTTTTTTATTTTAAATATATTTTGTAATTGTATGTTAAACTATTAATAATAACTAGTATGTATGTTAAATAGATAATGTATTATCATTGTCATGTTAACAAAATTGTGTTATGTGTAAAGCAGCACATTTAACGATTTAACGTAGTTGGTAAGCAAAGGTTGATAACATACATTTTTTTTGTACATTGAGAGTCCATTTAATTGCTTTATTTAATGTTTCAGTCAATCGTTTCAAGGTTATAATGACGGTTGTAATGGTTCACAGTTATATTCTTCGTTTTAGAGCATCCGCAATAATAAGAATACGTGAGTTTGTATCATTTATCGATTTATCCTCTTAAATTCGAACAAAAACAGTGTCCAACACAATATCGTAATACAGTACCACCTAACCCACTATATCCCCTGTATACCTAAACATATTATAATGCAATTATGTAGTTCGGTATTATACCTCCGAAATTTACTTTGTCGTTATCGAGACGTGTGGAACATAATATCAGAATATCGTAATTCTCGGTAATTTTGTACCACCAGACCTATATCAGGAGGAGGCTTTTACACTAAAAAATATATATATATAAATAAGTCCCTAAATACATGCACTTGGGTACTTCACCCATATAAACAGGAATAAGTGAATATTAAAATAACAGATGCAGTGAAATGATGCAGGTATATTTAAAATTCTGAGCACTTAACGGCATCTGTGTACCAAACTACCAACAGAGTATTTTATAACCATTAGTTTATAAATGTTAGTACATTTTTGATTATGATTTTGTATTGTAATTATCTTATATGTAGTAAATAGAACAAACAATATTATAATTGAATAATGTAACGTTCACTTATATAGACCTATAAATGCGCATCAGTGTTTAGGAAATGTATTGCCAGCCATTCCTTCACTTAAAATGACATATAATGAACAATTGTATTAGTACTATGATCAACCATAGTATTATAGTATTCTGTCAAGTTGCATGACTTCGTGAAGGACAGCAATGATGGTGTGATACCCACTAGTAATCTTTAAAGTTTTATAATATGAAGATGAAAACACATAAAACAGTATTGGAAGGACTTGATGGTGTAACCGTTTTTGAGGGGAGATTGAGCTTGGTCGAGTGTGATGTTGGTACGAACGTATACCAAATTTAAAAAAAAAATTGTTGACAAGTTTGGATTTGCAATCTCACGCACCATACCGGGGTCTGTTGAGTGGACCGAAGCGTTTTATATATATATATATATATAATGTAATATGTGTATGCGCAACTGTGAAAACGGAAAATCTGAAAACTTTCGATAGCTGTAGTACTATACGGGCCGCTCAAAGTTTTACTAGTACCGTTATAAATTTAGTCTTTTTTTTTTGCCGCATATTAAATGATTCATTTTTCAGTTAATGGAATATACCGATCCACTTCCTCAACACCTATTGACACACACGTTTCCCCCGTTCCTCTGTAACGAGAACCGTTTTATCATTATTTTTATGCACTTTTATCGTTATAATTATCTCCTTATTACCATCAAATAACCGACGAGTTATAATTAGGCGTTCCACGTTTATTATGTTGTATTGAATTCGTATAGTTAATAGTATCCGTTTTATTTATAAACAAAGCGCGATTTCTGTGATAAAACGCGCACCACTATAAGGACACACTCCACGGCACGCGCACACTCGTATATCATTAAATTAAGTCCGGGGACGTTGCGCACACACATTTGCGGTACCTAAGTAAGTACTCTATTATACCGAAGAGAATGATACTTATTTAATTTTATATGCGTACATTACGTATAACAATAATATTCTATATAGTATTGTATTGACGAAAAATGTACGTCGCGTTGAATCTTGCACAGTAACCTGTACGACTATAGGTAGTCTACATTATGCAGTCGTAGTATACAAAAGGTTTCGCCGTGTGTTTGTGAACAGTTGTTTAATTTAATTTTTCAAAATTACGAACAAGCTTACCCATTTGATTATATCGACATACCGTGACGTAAATCAAAAATTCAAAATTCTGGTTTTTGTCTTTCTTCTAAAGATTACATGGCGTATACCACATAAACACCTAAATTTTAGAGTTGATTTAAATAAAATAATATATTTTGAGTTGATCACTTGTATTCACGTACATTGTTCAAATGGTTACCGAGGTAGAGCGCGAAACACTATATTTACATATGCGTGAGAGTTCGTGTGTATATATGCGTAGGTATACCAATATAATAAATTCATTAAAATCTTTGACATAGCATGGCTATGCTTTATGTAACAACGCATTTACTAACTCTTGTACTATGGAAAGGTATACATACTTGTGTATGTAGGGCGCACGTGGCGATATCGTAGCAATCGAACGTTTTCTCAGAACGGTTCCGTTTTCGTAATTGATCGTCGTTATTACAGTTTTATTTATTATTGTAATATTGTTACCGGCTTGATTTTTTTTATTATTTATTTATTTATTTTTTGTATTTCCCGACAAGCGACTTGACCCGGCGACAAAACGTCGTCGGCGTTCCCCCCTCCATCGCTCAATGCAATCTCTTTTGCAGCTCTAGATGTGCAAGTGTGGGTACCGGGAGGGCGGCGATCACTCGTGCTTTATCGTCGTGGACGCAGCCGGCGTATATACCCTTCCAAAGATATTGTATATTATTATATAACGTATATATATATATATATATATATATATATATTATATACGGCCTTTAACAGAATTCCGTGCGAGTACATCGAAAACGCATTAGACTACAATATATACTAGTATATTTTTCGTCATTGAAGACTACGCGTCTACTTTTCCATTTTCCTTTTTCAGTTTTTTTCTTCCTTTTTTTTTTATTTGTACTTTTTGTATAGCATAGCCGTGTGTACGTGTATTTATTTTTTATATATGTATATATATTATTATCATTTTTTATAATATTTTTGTGGCGCGTTTGTATATTGTAGCCTAATGCCTGTACTGGCTCGGACCGTATACTTGCACGTGTGCCAGTTCAACAATATGGTCTAAAGTAATAATAATAATAATAATAATAAAAATACTATATTTTTTACGAATATTAAAAAAAAGTTGTGTACGAGATATAAAAAATATTCAAAAGCTTATTTCGTTTAAAATTATTTTGTTCATCTTAAAATACAAAATATATATGTTAAAAAAACGTTAAATGTACAGTCAATATAAATTATGTTTATTTTATAACGTATTCCGTCGTACTCTTATACTTAACATAAATATGTTAATATACAATAATATACTAAATAAAAAAAAATAAAAAAAAAATGATAATAATGATAATAATAATAATTTAATTTTATACTTAATATATAATAATACAATATTAAAATAATAATAAAAAAATGTATACATTTATGTATTTTTTTTTTTTAGTAATTATTTTATTTTAAAATATGTTTTTTAGATATTTCTATATATTTTTACTATTATTTATATTTTTAAAATTTGTAGTATGAAATACTGTTTCTAAATCTAAGATTATTCATTTTTTATTATACCGTCTTGGATTAATGTATATATGAGGTTATTAAATGTTGCAATTTTCAAAAAAACTTAACTTGTTTCTAACATCTAATTCCTACCTATTCATATATTTATTTTATACAGATAATGAAATGTTCAATATGAGAATATCATACGATGAAAAATTAAAAATAGTGAGCAATCAATGGTTAAATTTATTCTATCGATAAATATTAATGTTTAAGTTATGAAAAAAAAAACAATCAATTTAAACATCTAAATGTTTATTTAAAGCATAATTTGTTATTTTCTTGTACATGTTGATAATTTTGTGAGGCATGGATCACAATTATATATACAATTCAACAATATCAAAAAATAATATGCAAGTATACTGAAAACCTAAAATTGGCATTAGGTCGATGAAACATCTTACATATTAATATAATCACATTTTTAAATAGAATTTATTTAGTTGAGCACAGATTTTATCATATTATGATACTTCTATGATTTTAACAAATAAATTAATACACTCATAAGGGACAGTCTATAACTACAATATCCAATAGATTACAATTCAATAATCTGTGTATAATATGTAATATAATATGCTATATACCGGATAACTATTAATAATTATTAGTAGCTCTTACAAGCATGTTGATGATCGGTCCATAATATGTAAAGTAAACATGTAGCATTTACATACAACAGTAATTTATTATATATATCAATAATTTATGTGTACTGCAACGGGATACAATTAACATATTTCGGAATTAAACCTCAGACGATAATTACATCATTACAACGATGAATTGTGAACTACGTATAGTGATATTATAAAAGTAAATATGAACACACAATGAGTTTCTGTTACATAAAATGACCTCAGCATCAGCAAGATATTTTGATTGTTAAAATTTGTTGGTTCTTTTTTGTATAATCCATCTTCATTTTTAACGAGTATACTATAGTACCATCATATACTTTTTCAATTTAGAAAACAAACTTACAGAACCTTAAAAAGTGCACAGTCGAGTTTTTACCATTATTATTATTATTATTACTATTATGATATTTTAAGGACAGTAATTCAACTTGTGTTTATACATCATGTAAGAGTAAAAAATAAAATCTCTTTGACTGTCTGACATTTGATATTAATTCGTAGAATTTTCACAAAGTATTTGTATTCACTTATTTTCTCCCTTTTAGCAGTTCTATATAACTTTTCCACGAATTTAAGTTGAATACATCCTATATTTCTCGATTATTATTTTTTGTCGTTTTATTATTAAAACTAAGTTTTTTTTAGCTAGCAGTGTATAGAAAATCGAATTAGTTGAATAACGTAAGAATTAAATTGTTATACTCTGAACACAACGACAAACGGTATTTGTTGAGTAGGTACATAAATATAAAATATATAAACAGTTCGTATTCTATAGAATCGTTTAAAATATTTAATTCAGTTTTTACTTGTTTTTGGAATTTGTTGATTTAAATTATCATTGAAATGTACAACGAGTTTTTATTATTTTATTCAATATCTTATATAATACACGTATCTTGTTAATATACAATTTATTATTATGATTATTTACTATTAAAATTGCACCGGTCCTTTAGGTTAGTTAAGTATTCAGTGTTTCATAAAAAAACAAATATTTGATTCACCCAATGAGGTTGGAATAGATTTCAAGTTGGACTTTTTTCATTCAAGTTAAGTAATAACCATAAAACCCAACCAACTGTGAAAGTGCGAATGACACTTAATATTTTACCTGATCCCTAAATTGATCTATATTAAAATCACAACATAAGTTACGAAGTATAATCATTTTTATAATCTTAAATGTAAATTTTTATTAATCATAGTTTCCACAAAAATAATTTTAACTTTATGATTTTACTACGCTACAAATATTAGCCTAGGCTGACTATTAGTTTATGTGTTTGTTGTAAAACAAACTATTTGCATACAGTTCAGTTATAGTGACACAATAGTTCATTATTCGTAATAAGTATAATCTTAAATAATATAATATGTAAAAGTAAAATATTTTAAGATTTATTACAAATTACATTAAATTATTATTATTATTATTATATATACAACGATTGCCCAAATATATGGATAAGTCAAAATTGACTTTAGCTATAGATATATACATAATATACTAAAACTATATTTTATTATATTATTATTTATTGAATATACACATTTTCAGTTTTTATTTTTAATAATTTGTATTTTTGTATAGTTTGTAATATTTTTTGATCATATTATTATTTTAAAATATAAAGTTTTGTAATTTTAGTTGTTTTATAAGAGAAGAATAAAATAGCTTGTAATCGATAATCATAATTTTAATTAATAAACCATAAGTTTAAATTAAAAAACACATTAGCCTCATTAAAATAGTCGTCTAATGCGAGACATATATAAATCTATATAATTATATAATATGATAAATATGGAACTCACATAAAAAATAATAAACACATAATATAAGATAAATGAAATGTGAGTATATATTTTGATTAAAAATAATATAAATATGTTATTTTGTGTGGCGTCTATGCATTCAATCAGGGACTTGAAAATGTATGATTTAATTGTTTCCGATTATTAGAAATATATAATTTTGATTTGGTTTGATTTTTGATTAATACTAATTTTATTCCTATCCAATAGATTATAACATAGATTTCTTAAAAGTACTTTAAGCGCATAACAAATAACTAGAAAATTATAATTTATATTTGTTTTATAAAAAGTATATAGAAGTGTAAGACTCTTGTTAGTTAATAACACGATAATAATATAGCCAATATAAATTATCAATAATATAAATATTTCTATTATTGATATATTTTTATAGATTTTATTATTATTAAATATAGTTACTATTATCTGTTGGATTTTGGAACTCGAAACAATTTTAAAACACCAATAAATTATTTTCGTAAAAATATGAGTTTTATTTCTATAAGTTTTGTTCCTAAAAAAAAATATTACAGGTTTCGGTCCCAAAATGTTTATGATTTCAGTATATGAATTCAATAGTTGATTTGGAAATAAAACATCGACTAAAAAAATAAAAATAATAATATAATCAAGTAATTATGGTATTACAACTATGCTGTATATATTAAAAAGTAATATTAACTAATATTGATAATTTTGCGTTTTTTAAAAGTATTAATGTAGTCATTACAATAAAATCAATAATAATTAGTGAATATTCTATATTCACTATAAATTATTTAGTTATTTTATGATATTTTCATTTTTTTTTCATATCCAATTAGTTAATTTTATTTATTTAATGATTATTCTATTCAATTTGAATTTAAATTTGTATAAATTGTATTTAACATTAAACTGTATAACAGTTAGTCTTAATAAAAAAAAAAAAAAAGGTATTTATGTATCAATAATATTATTCATTGTATATACTATATGTATTTAATTTATTATGTACTCGTATTATACTATGTTGCAGTGGATATTTGTGAGATAATTAAATTATTTTAAATAAACAATAATGGAAATTCAAAAAATGTTTTTTCCGGTTTGTGTTGTTATAATTTATTTTGTTTCGTAGTGGTAATAATAATAAAGCTGTTGTACTTATTTTTCTGTTTATTATTTCTCGTTGGAATTTTTATTGCCTCCCATTTTTACTTAAGTATTCCTATTTTCAATGACACCGTTTTTATTCAGTTTACTTTTTCAAATGGGATTTAGTTCATTGGCAACATTCATTTAGTGAAAAAATGTATTTTTTTTATTAGATATGCTAGAAAAATATGTTGAAATTTGTAACTGAAAACAGCATAATGTATATAAGATATGTAATTATCTTTTTTTTATTTTTTATTGTTTTATTTTTATATTTAGCGGAGTAAAACGTTTAAACAATATACTAAGTTATCTATATAGCGTATAACTGTAAAAATAAATTTTCTCAACTCTAAAAATGTATTAATTATAAAAATTTAAATCAGGTATATATATATTATATATTATTTTGTATGAATATTAGATTTTTTATACTCTCATAAGAAAAGTTTTAATTAATATTATATCAAATATTTTTGAGAAACTTTTAAACTTAATATAATTATTATTTGTCTTGAAATCCAATATTTCTATTTCAATATATCCAATTATATTATTTTATTGTAAATTAGTATTTTTATCTCCTTTAATAATAAATATTTATTTCTCATGTATAAAAATATATCAATCTGATTATAATATTATCGAAGATTGCATTATTTGTTGCATAATAATTTGTAACGTTGAATTACAAATTAAGAGAGGGGTGTAATAAAATTGCACGTTGTATATTTTCTTCGCACTGAAATTATAAAAAACAAATTCTATAAACTTCAAATATAATACTATACAAATGCTTATGTTTAATTTTAATAAATAGCGAATGTCACGAGGATTCACTAATGAATTATAATCGGAAAGATAGTGTTATCTATATGCAGTTCGTTTAAAAGTAGGTGCTTACTTAAATACACATTTAATCTAACACGGTAATTTAACATCTGTCAACCTAACATTGAGAAATGTTGCATGAACTATATTTTACAATTTTAATCCATATTAGTTACAGAGCTGATTTTTTAACAGAAAATAATATAGTTATTTTAAAAAAATCTTTTTTTTTAAATTTATACAAATAAATTTGAGCACTTTAAAATATCCTAATTTTATTAAATTATAAGATTTATAGCAAATCTGATATTAATTTGTATTGAAAGTATTCAACTTTAATTTCATAATCTGAAGAAGTTATTTTTCTAAACATGTATAAATGTCAAACATTGAACAAATATTTTGTTTTTATTAGAACCGTTTACAATCTTGATTACCTACATATTGTACATGACAAGTTTTTGGAGGAATAACTATTAATACTATAATACTTGTTTTTTAATAACCACTTTGTTAATGCCTATGTTAGTCAGTTAAATGTAAAAAAAGTCTTGACAGTTATTTACTTATATAAGGAGTTTATCGTTTACGCTAAGCCGATCAATAGCCACATTTTTATAAAATATACGTATATCAATATATGGGTAGGACGGGTAGGTATATATATTATTATTTTGTATGTATATAACAATTAATACACATAAAAGCTAGTGATTACAATTATATACAAATAAGCAACACCGTTTCTCACGCACACTTATGGTACGTGAAATATGTCAAAGGCATCATGTCCTCTGAAAAAGCTGTTTCCTCAGAAAATAATAAATATCAAATAATTACATCGATTATTATATTTGGGGTTATATGCATCCGTTTCACGTACATTCTACATGTATGTTATGTATGGCAAATAATATATCTGTATATAACTAAAATAATTACCATTGTTATTCGTGTTGTTTAAAATGTTAGTGGTGGCAGGTCGAATATATTATTCAATGCTGATATTTATAATTTTAGTCTTGTAAAAGGTAAAACGTTATACATGCATATTACAATAATAATAACCTCTAGGAAACAAAAACATTAAAGATAACTTTTTTTTGCTAGATTTTTACGTAAAGGCTCTTACAATAAAATAACTAAATATTACGATACGAACTTCTTTATATTTGAGTTTAAATTATATTTTAATTAACAAGTGAGAAGTATTAATGTCTACTTATATTTATTGTTTGTAACATTTTCAACTGCATTTATCAATATACTTTTAGGGGTAATAGGAGAAACGATGACATACAGATTTGATTTTGAATTCATGTTTACAATAAATATAATTTTTTCATGCCATAATCACGGTTAAAATTTAAAAAAACTCTACTACAACGGCTAATTTATTTCTAAGGTGTAATTAAGGTAAGTATAATACGCAATCGTTTAATTTATGCTTAAAAATACTAAAAAAATAGGCAAAACATTTAAGCATGGTAAAAAACTTGTAAATGATAAAACAAATCGATTTTGAAAAACTTTGGTAAATAGTATTATCAATGCAACTAAACTCGCAGGTTACCAATATTTATACGTGATAATACTATTAATACTTAAATATTGTTATGGTAATTGTTATATAACAGGTGATTTACTAATTATTGAAAAAAAAAGTTAATTTAAAAATATTGATTTTGGGTTAATAAATGTATTACTGTGCACTTGAACAGTCCAAAATAAAATTATGTTCTATTTTTTTGATAAAGCTTGAGTCTCATCATCATTGCATTGTTTTATCATGCTAATTGTTTCCTTATTTTTTTACCAAATATTCCAAAATGTATCAACATAAATAAAAAATGTTCAAATTGGTATGAAAAACAGTATAAAATATAATATATTGAAAACTTTTGTTTAGAAAATATTCATAATAGCACGAAATGGTAAATTTTTGCAATATATAATTGTATATGTCGTTTTTGTTTACTATAAGAATTATTATAGTATTAAATATAATTTAGTATTAATCTAACAAGAATTTACGATAAAAAAAAATTGTATAGTTTATTACAGAAAGATAATAGATTCTTATTTCCATAACATAATAAAATATAGGTATAGAGTCTTAAAATATTATAAAGTCTATATTATCGACAGTTGTTTTTTTAAATGATGGTGTAAATGGAATAAATCAATGTTTATTTATGCTCTAAAACAACTGAGTTGTATATTTTTGTTTTAATAAAGAATTAGTTTACTTAGTTTTATGCTTATGAGTTATGATGTGTATTAACTTACGATCCGTAATTTTATGACACGAAATACGGACTGGGTGCTTACTGCCGATATATTTAAAATCTTTGAAACACAAGTGTAACGAAGACCCATGTACTTATATTTATATATAAGTTTACACTTTACAGAGGTACAAGAATTAGAATGGACCGTTTTTGAATGGTTGTGAAAAAAGGGAGCTGAAAAATATAAAAATAAATACATGGTTGGTAGCCATTTTAAATCCGGATCGATTACGACGGCCGATTTTCCGCTCGAAAGCAACGATATTAATATCGCTTCAAAAAATATATTACCCGGTCCACCGCGTCATTCAGCGTTTGATATTATTATTACGGATGGGCATTGGTCTAAGTAAAGTATTGGTCATGTATTCGATGGAATCTTCTATATTATAAGTATTTTGACAACGATGGATGGTCTTAGTATATATTTAAAACATATCCTAGATCACAACTTGAAGAATTCCTCGAGAAGTCTAAGTCCATATTCTATACCTTAGTCATAATATAAAGACTTATTTATCGGCGTTGTTTGACTCTTCTCTAATAATTATGGTTTCAGGGTATGTATAAATATTTTTTAAACATCATATATATTTTTTTACAAAAATATTAAATATACAAATACATTATAAAATAAATTGTATTGATTCGAAATTTGTAACTTAGAAATTCACCGTGGAAAGTTTTTATCCAGAAAATAAATAAGAAAGTATATTGTATTGTTGTATTACGCTATTTTCTTATCAATCATATAATTTATTCTTAGGGTAAATTTATAATATAATAACAAAATCGTTATGCTTAGTAGGTACTGCAAAACTAGTTGTAAGAGAAACCTGCGAACAGACCACAATACTAAATGGTCGTATATTTCCGATAAATAAAAACTATAAAAACTATTGATTTATAATAAGTATTATAAATACACCTAATTTAGTTTTGAATATAAGATAGACGTGGAGGAAATTGTATTATTATCCTGTTGACTTGATCTCATCTCTTGATACGTTTGCACTGGACGTAGCAAATTATTTTAGTTATTTTTTTTGTTACTGTGTCTTTTGAATGGTTTAATATAACACCAAACAGATTTCTATACTACTTTCTAACGTTTATATATATATAAATATATCGTATAATATAGGCGTTACAATAATTATGTATGCTGTGTATATACTTCCTGACAGTATTTTTTTTCTTATGCGAGCATTTTTAGAACGGCCAAAACTTAAATACACTTTTCGCCAGTCCGTTCCGGTTGTACGGTGTAATTTATTGAATTCTGTGTACAGTCAGTGGCGGCGTTCTTTGAACGATATCCGCCGTCGTATATCAATCTTGGAGCACCCTCGTGTACACGACGCTCGCCAAAAAGTATATATTGCAGACAGCTCTATGAGATGAGTCATTCCTTCGCTTTGTCCCACATTGAGTGGATATGTATATACATACTTTGCATTTAAATGTACGATACACATAGCATGGTTTCCCTTTTTTAAAATATTGTTGATTTCGTTATGAAGAGCCGTCATCCGCTACTCATACAGTGCATGTAATAATATTACTGTCGACCGAACACATTATTTTTGTAAGTTTTATTTGTATGTATTTTACTAGGATCAGATGTATAGATCCGGTTTTTTCACTCTTTCCAAATTTATAGACATCTATATTTTTTATTCAAAAGCGTAAACAAAATGTTTGTCTTTCACAATCATAAAATTTGAATTTACACCGAATATTATATTGATTTCGTACAAATTAATTCACAAATAGTATATTAGAATCATTATCAATTTCAACTTTGTAAAGTAAATAAGTATGTTAAATTGTAAGAATAATTAAGTATATAATTGTTGATTAGACATAATGTAAAGTTGTGTATTTTCATTAGCAAAAATAAAATCATTACTTTTCTATTTACAAGATACAAAACGATATAACATTTATCGGGTGTATATTAGAATATGAACACATTTTATATTTTGTATTAAAATTTGTTGATTAAAAACTCAATACACTTGACAAATTTTAATTATATAATAAATGTAATTTGGAGAATAGAAATTATTTTATTAATTATAATTAAAAATGTATTTATAATTTTGATTTTTAAAATGTTTGATATTATGAAACAAAATCTAGTAATCGCGACTAAAATGTATAGAAATTAAGCAAAGAAAAATCTATGTTTTTTAAAGTGCGGAGGGGGGGGGTATAGCTGCATAGTGCATAGGGACATAATCGAAATGAAAATAGAATAAACCAATAACAAAAATAAAATGAGAATTGCGTGTTACATATTTCTATATTCATTAATCTTCGGTACATACATTGTGTAATGTCCAGTGTTTACATTTCATTATCATTTTATAAGACGCATTTTTTCTGTTTTCATTTTATTCTTAAAAATATTGTCGAGCTTAATTATATAATACGAGTGACAGGACCAGTCTGTCCTATTACAACACAATAAATTAATTGCAGACGTTGCAGAATAATTAATAAATTAATAAGTAATATTTCAATATAACTAAAATACATGGGTAATATCAAAGTATAAAAGGTAAATTTCCTTTTAACAATGCAAAACTATGCTTATGAGATAGACATTTGCTATAGGCAATACTTACTAGAAGACGGTAAAAACAGAATGCAATTGTTTGGCTTTATATAAAAGTGACCTTAAGACCTTATTATAGACATTCATTATTGCGTGAATTGCATTATTAAAATAATAATATTATGATCAAAAAAATTTTAAATGAGGTGTAATCCTTTATAAAATATTAAATACATTTTCAGGACACATGTTTTAAGTTTTTAACTAAATAATAAAAACTTCGTTTCCATTTTATCAAAAATGTTCATAAATTATTAAATAACATGATTTAATCTTAAAATATCAATTATTAAGAAACATATTATTTTTTCTATTTTATAGCGTCATATTATAATAATCAATATAATTTCTATCTTATATTTCACAGCGCTATTTTACAAAATTATTATAGGCACAATTCAGGGATGAGGGGATAGGGCTTGGGCGTGTTTAGAACATCCGAATTGTTCATGTTGATTTAGATTTTAATAATAATAGGTACTTAAAACCATACAATAACATGTAAAAATGGAAAGGCTTCAGCACCCCCAGTTTTTTTAATTGAAATTGATCCCTGAATATAATATACAGTTTATTTATTGCTCAGTTAAACTCTAACTAGGAAATAGCACAAATTATTAGCGTTCAAATTAAAGTAAAAAAATAAATAAGTAAAATATATTTTTAGACATCTCTAGGGGGACTCAAATAAACTCGCGATAGTATGTTGAAAACCACAAATCACCGCGTCCTCATACTTAGATGATGGTTGATTATGTTCAATTCAACAAAAATAACGAGATATTTCAAGTAAACTGTGTAGATGATAAACGACAATTAAGTATTAATTGTTATTGCAATAATAATTTGTTTTTTTTGTACATAAATAGATTTAATTATATGTAGTCCGATGTACATTATATTAATAATAGTTTTCTTAGATAATTTATATTTAAAAAAGTATTCATATGGTTAATGTCACTTGTATTAAATTTAGATCTTTCAAACAAATACTGGAGTATAATTACAATTTGTACTAGGTATTTAGAAACTACAGTCTTAATTTGACAAAAAATGGATATTATAATATGCTAGAAAGCAACTAATACACTTTATTACTTATATAATATTTATTTCCATACGTGGTTTTTGAAGTTATACTGATTCTCTTAAAAAGAAATTACTAAATAAATGATTACACATAAAAATTAAAAAAAAAACGTAATTCACAATTTTATAATAAAGTGCAAACATTAATATTTGAATGAAAATTCAAGTATCTTTTGTCGTAAGCTAGTTCAAATATTTATCCAGTTTCCATTTTACACGATTGAAACTTTCAAACGTATTATATTGTGAAATATAAAAATGTACTTATTTTTACTTATAATAATGTATATTATTATATTCATTGTATTTTATTTTACTATTTTACTATTATGTCATATACAGGGTTTTTTATTCTCTCAAGCCTCTTTAATAATAGTATGATTTCTGTTTTGGCTAAAACAGCAGTACTATTTATATGAGTTTGAATTATATTGTTTTTATTCAATGAACGATTTGTATAATCAATTATGTGTATAAATAATATCAAACTCTCAATGTTTATTTTGGTATTCTATTACTAATAATCAACATTAAGCTGCCCTGGAACAAGTTAAAAATATGTAATCGCGCCTAATTCACATGGCTAAAATTCAAATAAATGTCAACCCTGACAGCAGCCTATTCACTCTGTACGTACCAATAATTGCGCATCAAATAAACGACACGCTCTATTTTATATATATTAATATAGATAATAAATTATGTTTAAGAAAACGTCGTACCCACATATGCTGTGTTCGTCTAACGTACATTGTAGCAAAATTGTGTTCATCAAAATCCATTTTTTGTTGTTTGCTTTAATAGTATAGTAAATTTACTTTGATTCAACATAAAAGTAAGAGTATTATCTATGGCATCGTGTAAACTTTTATGGATATTTTAATTTTAAACTGAGTTATAGGTATGTAAAATATTAAATCTTTATTATGCTCACCATAACTTATTTTATAATTAAAATATCAATAAAAGCCTACGTTATGACCCTATAGATAATATTCTTCACTTTGAGCTTGATAATAGCACAACTCTAATATTCACTCTAATATTATACCTAACAGCATATATTGATTCTGTTGAACGAAAATTTTTGTAAAACTACAGTACAATAGTCTACCAAATATACATTATTCAAAAAAATTGTTTTAATAAGTAGTTAGGTATATTTGAAAATTCAAAACTTCAGATTTTGAATTACTATATAATTAAAGAGGAAAAAGGGACAAGCAGGCACGGTGAATCACCCTATATGATTATTATTACTCGACCATACTCAATAATATGAGTACAAACTGCTATCGTATTGAATACTGGACAACCAGAAAATTACGGTCGTCTACTCCATCAAGTATTTATAACAATAATAATATGATCAAATATCAAAATTGCTGGGGGAGACGGTAGAATACTAACATCACACAAATTTATACAGAATTTATTTCAGTGGTGTGGTTGTGCTAATGGTAATTTCTCCAAAACGACACATTATTACTTTTACCTCGGACGAGAGAGGTAAATTTCGTAGAAATTTATTTTCACGGAGAAAAACATTTCAAGGTAGGGGATTGTGATCTCTTAGCTGAACCCCGTCTGCGCACCGATAATGTAATGATAAATATAGAAAACAAAATATTAAATTTAGGCGTACGACTGCTGTACTTATGCGTATTAGACGGCATCTGTGTTTCTATCATAAGTGGAGCTTGATAAATTTAGTTGGGGGGAGGGGGGATCAAGTCCCAGATTATTTAATAAAAATAATTGTTAATAACTTCCTATTTAGTTATAAATAAACATATATATGTATTATGTATTGTAAAAACAAAAAAATAAATAAAAATCATCCAGCCATTAGCGTGTAGTTTCAATACAAATATGAACAAATAGACTAAACTTTGTTAATGTATTGTATAGCATTGCAATATTGTTACAATTACAAATATAAACCATGAAATAAAAAAAACTGATATAGAAGAAATAACTCTAATTGTTTTATTAAACAATATATTTAATTGAAGGTAAAAACAAAAAATAGTGTTATTACACCCTTTAAGTATAGTATATTTGTAAATAACGTTACAAAAGTGTAGGTACATAACTATGGTATACATTTGGGGAGAGGGATAGTCGGAAACTCAGGAGGGCTCAGCCTCCAAAGCCCTCCCCTAGCTCTGCCAATGGTTTCTATTGCTATAATATAATATTCTATTTTTTAACGAAAAAAAATGTGCGTTTCGCATAAAACAATATCGTTAATAGCTGTATGTGTGGTATTAACATATATTAATATAATAATAATAATAATAATAATAACAACAGTCCTTCATAGTACGCGCGCATTATATTTTAATATACCCGCGCGGCGAAGTCCCGTGCGTGGCTTACACCACGCCGCCGCCGAGTTCCGAAAACCGTGTGCGTGCGATGTGCGCGCGTGCCAGGATCTCGGCGATTGCGGGTGTACACGGGCAGACAGACGCACGTCGGGTTTCCGTTGAAGTAGGATGAATCGCGTGCGGCAGGTATAATAATAATATATACACACATACAGTAGGTACACAGCGTATATTTTCAGCGCGCGAACATAGTGCGCGTAACGTTGTATAAATATTATAATAATATTACGTGTATGATCGTATGCACGTTATAATATCACGTGTATATGTATTACATGCGTCGTGTTATACGTATTTTGTTTGTTTGTAGCACACGTGTTTATCCGCACAGCGTGTAGGTAATATTAAATATATATATATATATAGGTACTGCAGAGTATTATATGTAGACGTGTTCTACCACCGTATTAACACGACACATGCACATAACCGTCGTGTAAAGTCTCTCCTGTTGTATATTATGTATTATATAATATACAACAGAGAGAGAGAGAGAGAGAGAGAGAGAGAGAGAAATGTGTTTTGCGATATTGTTCCAGCTATTTTATATTGTCTATATAATATATTATACTTTATTATTAGTGTTGTGCGCGTGTAGACGTGTAGGTACATTTTATCGCACGTCTTCGTTCGCATTTATGATATTGTTATACTCGATATCGTATTATAATGGACATATTTAGATTTAGAACTTAATACTCGTTAATTTATCGTAAAATCGGTAATGATCGCAAATATTTGTAATCGTATCATTATATATTATTATTAATTAAAAAAGTATAACCAATAATATATTCCCTTATTATACTAGGTGTTTGTAATTCAAAAGGGCGTGTCACAACTCTTTGTGTTTAGAGATTCTACCGATTCCCAGTACAACATATATTGGTAACCTAAAAAATACAAATTCAAACATTCTAGTTTTTGAGAAATGTTCATCATAAAACAACATGTATTGTATTGTTTAAAAATATAAAAATAAAACAAAAAGGTTTAATTGTAATATTATGTTTATGTATATTATGTTAAGTACAAGTGTGGATGGAATATTGGTAGCATCGATGGGCCACATTACAATATGGCATATTGTTTTTTTTTTTTTATATTTACATGAAAATATAAATAGATAAACAACTAACATTGTAATTTACTAAATAAAAATATAATCCAACAAATCTTTTATAACTATTAATGATAATTAAACTAATATTGAATACAATTCATAAAATAAATAACTTTTTTTTTTTAATTTCTTTAATATTTAAATAATTTTAATAAATAAAAATCTAATTATCATACAAAAAAAGTTATCTTTTTGTTGAAAATGGGAGTTACCACAGAAAGGTTATGTATATTTTAAAGCCATGTAATACGAATTTACAATAAGAAATTGTATTTTTTCAACTTATCGAAATCCTAATAAAGATTTCTAGAACAAACTGAGTACTGATCCTAGTCCATTTCATAGCTTTTAATAAGCAAGTAGAGAAAATAAATAATAGTATCTTTGATATGTGTTAATATGCCATATTATCTAATAATAGTATAATATTAATTAATTTTTTTTAGTTTCATTTATTAAGCATTAAAAATTAAAATTTTATTTCACAATATAGTATATAACACGATACGAAAATGGTTGTGAACTTCCTTATGATTTATTACAATTATAATATGATAAATAGTATATAAAAAAAAATAATAATATTTTGTCATTTTTGTTTTGTCAAATAGAAATATGTTACATTATGTTTTATTTAAATTTAAATGGAAAAAAAAACGATTGCAAATCATAAAATATTACCTAAATGTCTAAATTATATTTATAAGCCATTCCAAGTTCAAAATTAAAAACGTGCAGATATTTATGAAATAATAATAAATTATTAGGTTCTTCTATATAATTTTAACCTTAATTAAAGTATACGATAAATGTGTTATATGGATATACGTAGTGTGTGTTCGCGCTGATGCAGACGTCGAGAATCCTTTTAGAACATTATAGGTAGTTTAAGTTTTAATTATATATTTTTTTCGTGTTACCACGCACGATTTAACGTTATATACAAAAAAAAAAGTTCGTGTACTTCTAAAAATGTACCTATATATTATACTTTAAACACGTTTTTGTTATGAGTAGAACAACGACAATATTACAAGCGAACATTATTAGTATCACGATTTACATTCACCAGCGTTCGTGGCGGCCAATACGATTTCCTATCCGAGCGCGGTAGTTTGTGTAGTGACAACTACTGGTATAGTCAATTACTATTATGTCGTGGTGCATTTATTTTACTGTACAGGTATTTGTGAATAATATCGACAAACATGTTTATACGTAGTGAGGATAAATTGGGGAAGTATTGTGAATTCGATCCATTATGTGAATTCCGCGTTGTTGTTGGAATAATACTATATAGTGTGCAGAGTACAGGATGTTCTATGCACCACGACGAGCAGTTACAGCTCCAAAATAAATATTAATTTAAATAACGAAAAAGCATCGACGGTAGATTGTATTATTATTATTATTTTTTTTTTTTTTTTTTATATTAGGAATTGGCATATTAAAATGCGAGAGTGAGTATTCGTCGAATCAATAACGTGTTCGACTATTACTCGTTATTATAGTTATTACGAACGCGTCATTTCGTCGACGAAAATGTTACGTTTCGCAGGTAAACGCCAATCACACTGTTATATTTTAATATTTTATCGGGTTATATTTTATTCGGAGTTTGAACTATAAAAAATAAATAAAAATAAACTTCTAATCAATTAGAGTCTTCGTTTTGGGACATGGGGGAATAAACTATTTATAAATAATAATAAAAAATTAATTTTCAACATTCCGTATTCACCGTATAGGTACCCTACTACTCACCATCGTATTCGTTCAACAAGGTTTGTATTAATTGTATGAAAACGTTATACGACATTATGCATTATAATATTCTTTGAAAGTTTTATTCTCTAAACAGAAATCGTCTGTCTAATAGGTTATATAATAATTAATAATACCAGATAAACTTAAATATTATAATAAAAGTAGTCAGCTCATTTTGATGCTGTTTTATATGATATAAAATATTATAATGATATTTGAAGTGGTTTACCTTGCTCGCATAGAGTTGTTGTGAATTTGATCACAGGAGTGTTTAGATAAAACCTATATAATATAATATTTTATAATTTATGCTTAAGTGTGAAGATAATATAATTATATTATAAATAAGTATAGTCTGTTAATCTTAGTTAACACGGATTCACAAGATGGTGAGGTAATAATAATGACTACAAGTAACAATGGGAAAAAGAGCACTCCTCTCTGTCAACTAAGAATTTATAAACATACACTTTTTTCTTAAAAATGTTTTAATTTTGTTTGCAATAATATATATATTAATTAGGTCGTATACGCGTAGCTGTCACTGTCGCTCATCATCACTTATTATAATACTAATGAGTAATAATTGAATATTATAACAATGATCACTATGTATAATGTATATGTATGGTTACTATAGTTATACATGTTTAATAATAAAATAATGATTGAATACGCAAACTAAAACAACACAGCACTATTATATACCATATCGACAGATCTGTATCAGAAATAATTGATATATATTGTCATAGAGTTACGGAAATTAGTTATCGACCGTACTGACTCCAATCGGATTCTGCATTCTACTAATTCTAGGTATTCTAGGCTATATAAAAGCACTCAATGATTGACCATTTACTAAGTACTCATTGATATTTTGTCATTTAATCATGCGTTAATTTGAAATTTGATTTTTTGAATGTTTAGATACCTGCATGAATCCATATTTTGTTAAAAAAAAAGAGAGAAACTGTTTAACAATTTATAACTAAAATGGGTGTTCTTGCTTAAAAAAAGAAGATATTTGTATCGACCAAATTTTTTATTTACAATATTTGTATCCTTAAAATAACCATAAGTATTTGAAAATATAGTGTAGCCCGTGATGCACATATATCAAAGAATTCCAAAAACTATTACTTTAAAGGATTTAATGAAGGTGAACATACCTGGTGAACTGAATCACATTGAATATACAAAATGTTTTCGAACAAAAGTTAAGAACTCAAAAGTTTCGTTGTCGCCTTTTTTGTCGGAGAAAACGATGCGATAGTTGTGTACTGCTGTACAAGTGTTACGGTCACCACGTGTGACCTGGACGGCAGCAAAAGTCGTCGGCAATACCTCAAACATCAGAGTTATTCCCCAGCAGAGTAGACGCTGTGCAAAATTTCTGTTTTACAGGAAAACGCGGCGTTTATACGGGGTTACGGAGGGAACGGATAGAGCGAACAAAGTTTACAGTACTGGTGTAATATGTACTCTCTAAACGGCCACCACGTTACCCATTAATTTGATTTATGCGTCAGCAGACACTGCTGCAGCAACGGTATTGTTATTATTATACTAACGGCGGCTGTGCTCAAAATTGGTACTATATTTCAAATTTAGTACGCCGAAACTATTGGTGTTCAGTGCATGCATGAAACTTATTTAGTTACACTTCCGCGAGCGCATGCGATTTATATAAGAATATTATCGTATAATATTATTAGTGTAGTAGATGGGTAAACGATCTTTATTTGTGATTGGTAAGCCGCATAACAGCTACCTTTCGGCATTATGTGTAGAGTATCATATGCCATCTGTTTATATTATAAGTAGGTACAGTAAATAGTCGCCAAAAAGTTATCTCCAGTCATTCGACTATCATGATTATGATGTACGATTGTAAATCGTTATACCTAGTTGTCATTTTACTCAAATCTTTATATTATGATACTAAAAGTAGTCAAGTCCTGAAAACACAATATATTCAATATTATAGGATATACGGGTAAAATATTATGTATAGAATAGGCCAAGAAAAGCTTTAGAGTATAGTATTTTCATTCTTGGAAATATCATGGTGCTTAAGACACAAGACAACAATAGGGAATGCCGTCTACAAACGACGTATATTATATAGGTACGATAACGTATTACACAACTCCAATTTACGTATAAAGTTCAAATATTGTGACCCCTAGCTATTTAAATATTCAAACTGTCTGAGAATAAAATATAAATATATCACGAATAATCAATAAGTAAAATATGGTTTAATGCAAGAAATATGGGGCCAAAAAAAAATAAAAATAAAAATGTGTATATTAGCACTCTGCATACACAAATCACAGTATATTATTATATTATATAAAAAAAATAATGAAAAATTTAATAAACCAACACATATTTTGTTAATATCATATTATCATAAACATGCATCTCGGTAATACTTATCAATGTATATTTTCTTTATTTGTAACAATTAATATGTTATTTTAATAACTATATTTTTTCATACAATTTTCTTGTAATATTATATTGACAATAAATCATACAAATATGTCTAATGGATAAAAAATAAAAAACATTTATATTGGTACAAATTATATTGATAATTATTACATATTAATAAAGAAGAACAGATCGTTATATTTTCCCTAAAATGTTGAGTATTAAGATTCACTATACAATTATGTTTAAAAATTACAAATTTAATTTTATAAATACAAAAAAAAAGTTTAATATTGAAATTATGAAATTATGGCCACTATAATATATATTAGATGATTATAGCGACTATTCACAAATTTTATGTGTATACATCCAGATATCAAAAAAAAAGTTGTAACTCCTAAATTTGAAGAGATAATAATTAAATTGTATTATATGAGTATATGACGTATTTAATATAATATTTAAAGATTTAAAACAGCAATGATAATATCAACATTTTAAAATAATTTTTATCAAATACTTATTTTGATATTTAATCTTTACTACAGATTCAATGTTTTTAAACATCCTAGATACATATTCAATATTTATGATACATATTTGTTATATCAAATTATAATTAAGTAGGTAGGTACGTTTTATAAATCATGATAAATTTATAAATTTAAAGATGATTGTCGATAGCCTGTAATACAACAAAAGAGTTTTCTTGATGTTCCATATTATGAGCTATAACAACGTATAATAATATTTTCCATATCGTTAATTTAATTTAATCTTCAATTTCTATATTAATTCAATCTTATTATAATCATAATCATGTATTTTGGAAAGTTATTTCCTTAAACAGATACATTATTTTTTTTCTATATAAACGTATTTTCCTTTTTGAAATTGTCTCTATTTTATCAATTAGATTGTAATTTATACTTAATCGTTATTAAAATAACATATAATATAATACAATAAGTTAAACGTTTTTAAAACAATAAAACTCTAAACTTAAAAAAAAAAACACAAAAAATACTAAAATAAAAAACTATAAACTCTTTTAAAAAACCCGA